>JAHHUM010001168.1:600000-1071972 GCA_036173005.1 Crenichthys baileyi
AGCAGAAGGTCAAAGGATTTTTTTTATGAGCAACTATACAGGCACATTTTGTACATTGTTTTAATTATCACCTAGAATTGAAATCGAAAATCTAGTAAATGATCCTAATTTTTTTTTTTTTTTATCTGAGTGGCAAAATTTTTATGTTTTCCCAACTGACTTCTGACCTCAGGTTAACAAAATTTGTCAAAAATGATGGAATTAGTGTCCTTTGAGAATGTTTAATCAGTTGATTTATTTTGTGGCTAAAGCAAACGTCTGATATGACACGCAACTGCAATGCCATTCATCCCTTTTGAACCATTTCATAGTTTGCCACAAAAAACTCCCAAAATTAAATGGATTTGATGTAATATACCAGCACAAAGTGGAACGTAATTGTGAAATGATCTAATTTTCTGCTAAATGGCTCAAGCTCAGTGCAATTGGATTGAGATACTCTGAAAGCTTTGACTTTGGTTTGGACTTTTACTAGGCCGTGCTAAAATACAAAATTGCTTTGCCTTAAGCCATTCCATAGTGTTTCTGGCTGTAGGTTTTTGGTCATTGTCCTGCTGGATGGTGAACCTACCTCCCCAGTCTCAAGTGTTTTGCAGCTTCTTCCTGCGTTACCCATCCATTCTCCTGTCTATCCTGACCAGCTTCCCTGTCCCTGCTAAAGATAGCCATCCCCACAGCATGAAGCAGCCACCACCAGGTGTCCCAGTGGGATGGTGTGTTCATGGCGGTTTTAGTTGTCTGTTTTACTCTTTATCAGAATTTCCATTTAGACATCAGCTTTGATCTCACCTGACAGCGCCTTCCACATGTCTTCTGTGTCCTCCAGATGGTTTGAGGCAGTTTTGGACACTCCATGGTTTTCTTCTTGCCACTCTTCCATAAAGGCCAGATTTTTGGAGTGCAAAACTATACTTTTGGATAATGGATTCAACAGAGCTCTGTGAAATGTTCAAAGCTTGATATATTGTTTTGTTAGCTAACCCTGCTTTAAGCTTCTCTGCAACTTTACCCCTGACCTGTTTAATGTGTTTTTTGGTCTTAATGAAACCTTTGAGTTTTCATAGAACAGCTGGATTTATACTGAGATTAAATTACGCACAGTTGGGTTCTATTTACTTATTAAGTGACTTTTCAAGGCAACTGGTTGAACTGGATTTTATTAAGGGGTATCAGAGTAAAGGTGGCTGATTACAATGGACACCACAAACAGATTTTTAGGGGAGAGTCTGAAACCGCTTGTGTCCAGGGTGGAATGAATGAAACGCTGCAGCCTGCCCTTGTCCCTGATGGTGGCAGCAGCGTCCCAGATGGTGATGGAGGAGGTGAGGATGGACTCAATGATGGTGGAGTAGAAGTGCACCATCATTGTCTTTGCAGGCTGAACTTCTTTAGCTGCCGCAGGAAGAACATTCTCTGCTGAGCCTTGCAATATATAGTTTTAAAACCAATACCTACATAAATCTAAGCAGATTCACCTGTAACATAAATAGTCCTTAAACACCTTAACATTATTTAAGTTTAATAGGTTTTGCAACTGTGTTTGAAAAAATAAGTTTCCTTCATAAAATAGATGTTTTGGTTCAACTAATTCCTATCCTATCCCATATACTGTATGGCATTATATTCAATAGATTAGAATATTATTGAAAGTTCATTTTTTTAGTAACTCAATTAAAGTGAAACAAAATAAATTAATTAATTACACACAGACCGATGATTTCAACCCATTTTTACTGTTAATTATGATTTTCCACTTACAGCTAATAACTACATGACATTGAAGATCAGAAAAACACAGAATAATAAAAAATCTGTTTTTAATACAGAAATGAATAAAAACTATGTTTAATACCTGCTTAAAGGTTATTAATTTCAAAATAAACTTTTAATCTGATTAGCTTAATCAAAAAGCATATTCCAATTCGTTGAATATGACTGTATGTGCTGTGTAAACAAGACTTTAGATTTTGCAGCGCGTTACCTGTGTTACCTTCAGGTACAGTCCGTGTCCGTGCAGTTTTGACCTGTTTTGGCAACACCAAGCAGACAAATGACCAGTTCAGCATCTCCAGCGTAAATGTGAAACCATAATAGATGTTGTCTTCAGATGTCATGACTCACAGTAAAACTCGTCGGAAATTTTGCGGTAGGTTTCACCCGTACTAATCCTCAGGTTTTAAATTTAAAGGCTGCTTGATGTAATCACGCTATAACAAAGCTGCTCTGTGTGTTAATTACATGATGTTTCTTCTCAGCAGGGTCACACTGGCTGGACTTCACACCCCGGGGAGGAGACTGAACCATTAAAGTATAGGTTTACGCTAAGTTCTGATGATGTGAATCCATTTTGAGTCTAAATGTTATGGATCAGCTTTAAACAAATGTTTCTACAGGGAAGAAGGCTGAAGTAAGAATTTTAATGGCCTGCAGAACAGAGACCGGGAAAGGTAAAATGCTCATCTGAATTATTTTCTGTAAGTCGTTAATGTTACTAACCTTTATGTGAGATATATACAGATGGCATTTCAAGTGTGATCGTCCTTTATCGATTCCATGTATGTTTCAATTACATATTTTACTTATCTAATACTCAAAAAAGCCCAATATTTGTAGTATTTACATCTAATTGTTGACTGAATTTAAATTTGAGTATGCCTTGTTGTGGACGGCCGACAAAAGAAATCAGCTTCTGGAACTGAGACTGCAAAACCGACAGCTTTCTAACATTAGTCCAATAGCCAGTCATTAAGAAAGCATCAGTGGGGACATGTCAGTCACATACTGGGTAATCTGACACTTATTTTGCTGCTCAAACATAAACATGAGCACATACACAAAGTCAAAGTATTTATATAATGTCCAGGGCCGCAGCTGTCCTCTTGTAATGCCTGAAGGAGACAATCAGCAGAAATATTACACGTAAAAAAATATTTTTAAAAAAACTAAATAAAATGAAGATACATAAAAACTAAAAGTTGTAATTGTTGTAATCTCAGACAGGCCACTGCAAACATGAGCACTTCTGCAACGATGACAAACAACCAAGTTGCAGCAAAGAATTACCTATTTTCATAAGCAGACATGCTGACTAAGATGTTGAGTGTAGCACAATCAAAGAGGTGCATGTAAAGGAAAACAACTCAGTCATCAAACAGGATTTCTGCTTGTTTCTAATTGGGTATATGGCTAGTGTTAACACTGCAGCACAGGTAGAAAAGTGGTGTTTTTAAAATCCTCAGAGCCATTGCTCAATACAATATGAGGCTATTTTAGATCCTTTTAGTGAATTTTGAACTTTCCTGAACAATGCAGGCACATTTTATTGTAGTGAGTGTGGTCAATAATTCAGTATTGATGTTTCCTTTTATTACTGGAGATTAGTAGCTACCATGATAAAAGTTATTCTGGCAACAAGTGATACACTTTTAGCTTTCATGGGATGAGCAAGATTGGGGAAAGGCTATTGACTGATACTGTTACCCTAAAATACATTTACTGGAGAGTAATTTGTCATAGTTTTCAAACCCACCAAAGTTGGTGTATGTCATGTTACAACCACAAACTTCAATGCCTTGCATTGGGATCTGAAATGATAGACCCACATTAAGTAGTGCGTTGATCAATGGTATATGGACGGTATTGAGCCAATGCTTGGTTGGTTCCTGGTCACTGTATAGTAAAAGAATCAGTGAAAGCTTGGTTCATTCAACTTGTCTATTAACAGGGGACACACAAAGTCTTCAGGAGATAAGGATTGTTCTCTTGGGACATGACTGGTTGGAGAAGAGTTTAACAGGAAACACCATCCTCGGCAGACGGATGTTCGACGTCAGCAGAGATGTGAAGATGTGCGTTAGGAGACAAGGTGTCCTTGTTGGAGGACGGAAGGTTGTAGTAGTCAGCACCCCTGAGAGGTGGATCCACTACTCTGTGCAGGACCCTGGCCTGGTGAATGTGAACATAGCAGCCTGCGTCTCCATGTGTCCTCCAGGACCTCATGCCTTCCTCTTCATAGTCCCCATCAGTTCACATAGAGGCAGAGAGTGGACAGTAGAGGGACCTCTTGAGTTGTTAAGTGACTCTCTGTGGAGGAGCACAATCGTGATCTTCACTAGATGTGAACGACTGAGAGGAACCTCTGTGGAAACTTACACTTCTAAATATGGTTTTCTCAAAGCTATTCTGGAGAAGTGTGCATATAGATACCATCTTTTAGACACAAGCGTCTGGGGGGAGGATGATGACGCTCAGGTTGCAGATCTTCTTCAGAAGATTGAAGTTATCACAGAAAACAAAGATGGAGGAGGACCAGGATATGAGATCACTACTGATAAAACAACTGACAGGGAGATGAAGGAGGTTGTGGAGAGGGCCGCTTTAAGACAAAGCAAAGTGAAGCTGGTCAGACGTGCTCTCAGATCTCTGAAAGGTAAGTATCCTTTACTGACCCTGTAAGTACCATTCATTACACTATATCAACAGTGAAGGCAGAAATGTAGGCGCAGATAACCCCACACTCAGTTTATAGTCTAACTCATCGATTAAAAAATATTTCAAAAGTTTGTTTCTTAGAAAGATCTAGCTCCAGTGTCCTCAGACTGTGGTACAACAACCTTTTGGGGTTCACTGGTTGTCTTTAGAGATATTTAAAAAAATATTTTAAACATTTTCAAGCTAACTTTTATATAGCCCTAATGAGCAGAAACATTCAAAAAGGTAAATTATTAAAGCAGGCTGATATTTTCTTCAAATAGCACTAAAACTATTAAAAATTGATGAGCAGTCGAGAAAATTTTTGTTCTTCAAAATTTCTCTACTGAAGCAAACGGTTAGTCTTCTGGAAGGCAATGTGGTTTTGATGCCAATAAATAATCAGTCATAATCTGTAATAAAGTGATAGCATATCTAATATCTAATAAGAGTTAACCGACCAAAAATAGGGATCAGAACCAAAATAAATGTGAATGGAAATGTAATAGAAATACACTCCATTCACATTTTTATGTCTCTGGATGTTAATATCTAAAAAAGATATTAATATCCAGAGATTTCAGCATTTTCATGACAATTTATCTCCATAATTCATGGAAATATTTAATTACAAGGAAAAATCAACCGATATGGCCAGGTTTAAGTACCTGGATAGGGAATGGTCTGTTTGCCTGCACAAAATGACTCGGAGTCTTCAGAAACAGAGACAATGAAAACAGGAAGTAAACAGAAAGCTGCACAGAAAAGAAATCCGGCAAACAAAATAAAACTGGAAGTAGTCCACCAAGAAAGAGAAAGACAAACTGGACTTCAACTATAAACTCATCCTAAATAGCAGATTTATAAATCTAAAATGAAAACAAACCCATTCACACAAATAGGCTTTTACAAGAATCCCACCAATTGGTATGATTTCAGTTTGGTGTTGTCTACTAAATTCAATCCAAACCAACATTTTTTTGCATTTAACATACACACGTTTAGCTTCAAGAAATATACAATAATAACTTTTTTCCTTTTTCCTCTACACAGGAACGTCTCCTAAACTTTCAGAAGTACGGATTCTTATTGTGGGGCCAAAGCACGTTGGGAAGAGCTCTTCTGCAAACACTATCCTTGGAGATCAAGTTGTTCCTCCTGGATATCCGACATTTCGGTGCATAGAGAGACGGGGTGTTGTTGGCAAAAGAGCTGTCTCTGTGATCGATACTCCTGGATGGCATGGACGATACTGCTCTGAAGACACACCTCAGGAGGTTCAGAAGCAGATATCCAACAGTGCATCTCTCTTTAAACCTCACCTCATCCTTGTAGTCGTACGCTGTGATGAAACCTTCACTGAAACTGACGAAAGGAAAGCAGAGGAGCACTTGAGCTTGCTTGGACTTTGGGTTTTGAGTCGGATCATTGTGCTCTTCCCATGGGGGGACAAACTGGGAATGACTTCCATCGAGGAGCACATCGAAAGATGGCCCTCTCTGCAGCAGCTGGTGGACAAATGTGGAAACAGGTATCATGTTTTTGATAACACAAAGAGGGCTGAAGACCTTCAGGTTGAAGATCTGTTAGACAAGATTGAAGAGACTGTGATGCAGAATGATACCTCATGCTTGATGAAGAGTTTAATTGACCTTCAACAAACCAACAAAAAGCTGGTGCAAAGCTCCAAAAGGATTGCAAAAAAGTTTGAAAATGCAAAATCCAACACAGATCTCCTTGTGCAATTGGTTGAGGAGAAAGAGAGGATAGTAGAAGACTTGATTAAATCAACCAGAGAGAAAGATTATCAAATTGAAGTCTTGAAAAAGACAGTAGAAGAAGAGAAAACCAGAGATGCCAAACAAAAACAAGATCATAATGAAGTGATCAGCAGAATATTGGAGGACAGTAAGGAGAACAGCAGCCTTAGAACCGTTCTTGGGGAAAAAGAGGAGATGATAAGAAGTCTAAAAGAGAGCTGTGCTGCAAACGATGAGCTAATAAAAGCTACCGAGCAAAAGGTTGAGGTGAAAGAGAATATGCTGCATGGAAAAATGAGGGAGGCAGCAGTTTTGAAGACAATGTGTGAGAGAAAAGATAAAGAACTCGAACAAATGATGATGGACCACAAACGGGAAGCAAAAGAACTCAAAGAGGCAGCCGCGCGAATCAGGAGAGAAAACGAAGATACAAAGAAAGTGCTACAGGCAACAATGAAAGGGATGCAGATGCACCTTCTGAGAGGAGAGACAGAGGTCAACTCTGAATTTTCTGAAAACAAACACGAGCAAAAGGCAATGAGGGAGCTCATCAGACAAACGAACTGGGCCTTCACAATCACATCAGGCCCCTGTGGAAACACCAGACCAAGTGAGTACAACAAACGTACTTCTTACTGCTTCTCATATTGTCGGTTATAAAAAGGCTTCTGTGATGAGATGTTTTTGACCAATCATCAATGAATTTTAGATTATTTGTGCCCGCTTTGACAGCCAAAGATTTGATATAATTTTCTTTCATGCAGTAATAGTCTACTGCAAGTTAATGTGGCCACATGACTCCAATCAGTAACATATGTTGATCACTCATAGCTTTTTTGGTTTTAATCTGGGGTCATGTTCACTGTAATATGCTCGACAGATGTAAACAGGGGATAAAAACCATAATCAATGATAATATGACCTTGTATTTTACACGTTACTGTAATATTTAGCCAGTTGAACAGTCTCCCACCAGACAGAAATGACATTACTCAAAATGTTAAAGGTCATGGAGTGCAGGGAGTATATATGAGAAAGAAGGGGAACAAGAAAACAGGCAGTGAGATTTACCTAAATAAATAAAGTTAAAATTAATAAAAATTAAAATAAATTGTCTCTCAGTTTCACCGCCAGTAAACTTCCAGTACGGTGTTGCTCTGAGGCAGATGAGCAGACAGTTCTGACACAGGTTATTGGATGGCTGAGGGGTTCATATCTATGGATCTCCCCATAGGGATTATTAATAAAACAGGAAACTTCGCTAGATAACTTAATAAGCTAAAGGAAAGGATTCTCTAAGGTGTGTCTGGAGGAAAAACAAAACAAAAACTTAAAGAAACTAAATAAACAAATGAAGTATAGCAGAAGAAAAATCCACATTTAATCAACCGGATGTTGAAATGTTGATCGATCCTCTTTGACCTGGTCTGGAAAGTTTTTTGGATGGAGACCAAGGTTTAGTCTTATCCTCTGGGAGAGGAGATGTCCCAAGAGACTAATCGACCAATCAGAAGCGGACATTGGCTAACATAAGAGCTATGTCACATTAAAAGCCAATCAAAAATAGTTTTATTGTTCTGAAACATTTCTAGACATCAGAGAGACTTTTTAGTTTCAACAATGTTAACAATCACTGCAGCCATAACATCTGTCTGAAGATGGAGGTTGTTCTCACATTTCAATCAAATTAAACATGAAATCTTTCCGCTGAGTAAATTACAGGCTAATATTGAAATTTACAGTTAATTAGGGATCATTCAAAGCTTTCTGGATTTCTAATTTAAACAAAATCAGAAAATTAACCTAGATAAAATCAGAGGAGTATTTTTAAAACTGTATGCAGCTTTCACATAAACTAATTTAATGTAATTTACATTTAAATCAAATTATTTTTCTCTATAATTCATAAAAAGTTAATAAAACTTCCATGTAGTCTGGTATGAAATGATTTATTGTGGTTTTGTAAGTAGAAAGGGATAAAATAGCAACTCGTAAGAAATAGAAGCTGAATAAAGTCTAGTCTGACCAAGCACAGCTCTGAACAAACTGATTTGTTTCTAAATGACTGATAAATGTGTGTTAACCTTCAGAACCAGGTGAAAAAACACAGTCAGTGTTGGATGACCACATCGGGGCCCCTAAGAAGGTGAGAGAAACGACTACAGATGTTACTGCTGGACAGAGTCCACCTCTGTCCAATTTAATCTCAATCTTTCTGTTAAATTGTAGAATCACCTTAATTAGTTGTTCTTCAGACTTTTCACTCATTTCTGCCCAATAGCTGATGATTTTTTAGGAAAATATTCATCTTTAGGAACTTTGTTAGTAGAGGCCTTTTACAAAAATTAAGATTTTTTTCTTTAGCTGCTTTATCTGAAATTCAAAAAAAAAATACTAAAGATAACAGAAATGAACAGACGTTAAATGGGAGCCTGGCTATTCTGAAGGAAGCTTTAAATAATTTCAGGTTGCATTAAAACTTCATACTACAACACATTACAATAGACATAACACATTTTTTTCCTCTCCTCTGGGCTCATAGAACGAGACTGCAAACCCTGAATGGCAACTTGAGGCTGACTGGACCTGGCTCAGAGCTGGAGGCGCAGCGCTGGGAGCTGCGATTGGGTCCTTTGTTGCCTCCTTCAGATTGCCTGCAGGGACCAGTACCAAATCAGCTGGTTGGGCTGCAGCTGGGGCAGCACTGGGCAGCTTACTGGTCCAAGGAATAAAGTCAGAACATGGGAATAACATCAGTCATCAATCAGCAAATACAGCGCCTTGTTAAATATCCACACCCCTCCAACGTTTTCACATTTTGATCCTTGACAACCAAACAAAACTCAATGTATTTTCTTGGGATTTATTAATGCAACAGACCAACATAAAGAAATACATGACAGTGAAGTGAAAGAAAAATGATACATAGGGATATATTTTTTTTCTGAAAAGTGTGGCATGTATATGTATTTAGGGCTGGGTATCAATCAAAAATTTTCGATACCGGTACCAATACTGATACCTTCACCTCGATATCGGTTCCTGAACGATACTTTTTTCGATACCAGTTTTATAATATCAATTCTAGCAAAAAGAAAATTACATTACATATTAAAGTACAAATCTTGACTTTTATTTTTAACTCAGATTTTTCCATTACAGGAACTTTTCTTACATAAAAATATTTTCAGTACAAAAGAAAAGTTGCAAAAGTGACAAGTCAGTGTGCAGTGCTCACTGTTATATACTGAGGACGTTTTTACTTAGCAGTTTTTCTTTAGAAAAATTAACATGTCTGCTTTCTCAGGAGACAAACAAGCCCGCTCCTGGCTGATGGTGTCTCCAGCGGTAGAAAATGTACGCTCCGAGGGGGTGGATGATGCTTGCACACAGAGATACCTGGTTGCCAAGTTTGATAGCAATGGCATAGTTTCCCTCACATTCCACCACCAGGTCACTGGAGTCACAGAGGTTAGGGTAGATGGTAGACCTCTGTACCGCTGGATCTCTTCTTGAATCTTCTCTGTGGTGCTAAAACTGTTCTCTTCTCTTATTTCAACTGCCATGTCCTCATCAGCAAATAGCTCCTCAAGGGCAGAGAGCTTTGGCTTTTTCTGGAAACAAAAAGAAGAATAAAAGAATAGATGCCAACAATTTAATTTTGTTATGGAAAATGAAATATTGGGGAAAGAGGATGCTTTGTATCCTTTTATTTTACCAGTGTTGTCACTGCAGCTCCACAGTCTTCATCAGAAGAGTTTTCATCATGGTCACCAGCTGTCCCTTCAAGCTCCTGCTTCATCTGCTGGGCCTAGAACATTACAACTTTATTCTATATTCTATAGATTATAATGGGAGTCATATAAACAGATCTACATTTGAAGAGGAATAAATATTATCAATGACAATAAACACACACCTGTTGTGAGGTTCTACTTATGAGCTCCTCCTCTATTCTGGTCCACACTTCATCGCCTACTTTTATCTTGAATCTTGGGTCTAAGGCTGTGCCCTCCTCCAAGAACTGCCTGATTCTTTCATCCTGCAAGACAAAAGCATAGCATAGTAGTCATGATGTCTCTGAGCATACCTAATGAAAACAACAAAATGATGCAACATACTTGGTATCTTTTTGAGAGGTCACCCCATATCTTGCCCTTGATAGCCTGTGTAAAGGAGGAGTCCTCATCAGTAACTGTGAAGTGATGCTGAAGCTTCCCCAAAATGGGCAAAATCTGACCCAAAGTTGGACTCCTTTCAGCAGAGATGCAGATGGTTGAAGTATAGAGTATCTTCATAACTCTGACAAACTGTTCTGCTTTTCTAAAATCATCATTAGGAAGTCTCTCCAGTCTGAAAAAATATACATTGTTGTATTAGTTAGACCACAGCCCAGCACATTAGTTTACTTTGATAAAAGAATAAGGTAATCTCACAGTCTATCCTCATCTACAATACCTGTCCTTCTCCATTGATTTTTTTTAACCGAGGGTCCATGGAGGCTGCCTGGATAGCAGGAAACTGCTCCAGAAATCGCTCCACCATCAGGAAAAGGCTGTTCCACCTGTTCTTCACATCTAAAATGACTGCATGTTCTGGAAGATCTAGAGAAAGATAGTGTGTGTGGTTTACAAACAGGTTGTGTTTGCTGTAATGGTTCAATGATTGATTTAGCCATATAATTTTTAGTCGTCTTTGATTTCTACTAACCGAGAAGACGCTGCTTCTCTCTAAGGATAGGTTTAGCCAAGCTGCACCGCTTTAACCAGACCACTGTAGCTCGGATTCTTCCTGCCCACTTTGAGATGACCGGCATAGTGTACAGCTTTTGAGCAGCAATGTTTAGAGTATGAGCAAAACAGGCAATCTTTCTAACATTAATTTTTTTCACTGCTACATCCATAGTAGCTGCATAGTCTAAAGTGATCGCAACAACTTTATCCTTTATACTGAATTCATCAAGAATATCTCCTATCTCTTCGGCTATTACATTCCCTGTCTGTGGTGTGTAGACTGCCCTGGTATGTAGGATTCTCTCCTTCATGGTACCCTCTCTCACAAAGCGGACTGAAACAGTCGAGTAATGGTCTTGTGCTACACTGGTCCACCCATCCGCGGTCACAGCCACATCTCTGACGTCTTGCAATTCTCTCTTGACATTTCCCTTCTCTACTGCATACCATGCTGGTATGAGTGTATTTGACAGCATGTCTTTGCTGGGGGACTGATATCTGGAGTTAAGGGCTCTCATCATCTCCCTAATTGACATTAGAAAACACAAAACAACAATAACATGGCTGTGTTATTTTTGCTCAAAAACCATTATCTAGGCTGAGCGATAAAGGCTTAACTGGTCAACAATATAATTTACAGCTTACTTACCTCCACCATGGAGCCTCCACTAGAGAAAAAGGCAGCAAACCTTTAACAACAAAGTTTGTAACTGCCCTGTGACACTGATCTTGTCTTTCTTTTGGCATCTTTCCTTTTTCTGCAAGTGTGAATGGATTTACACAGACTGGTCGTATCCTCCTCACATCAGGGTTAGAGGCTACTGTGAGGAGAACAAAAATAACAGTGAAGATTAGCTGAGCTGTTTAACCAGCCGACCCAATGGATGAGCAGATTTTTACAAGCTAAGCATCATCTGTTAATGTCAATCTTTAGTTAGCTTTTGATTTAGCTAGCTACATAGCAATAAAATAAAGTTACCCACTAACTCGGCACGATGCATGTATCAAGTTGCAGTAACTAACAAACGTAAACTTGCCTGTTGAAATCCCAGACACTGTGCCGTCCTCGGTACATTTTTATTTCATACATCTGTTTTGAAGTGATGCACTACTGTGTGTCTGTCTATCAGATGAAATACACTGAAGCCTGTTCTAGTGTGAAAAACCTGAAAATATTCAGGAGGTCTTAATATTTTTGCACCACTGAATGTATTAATTTCTTTCTTTCTTTCTTGTCAGCGTCTCTCTCTTGGTGGTTTTGACAGATCTTTCATGTTTCATGTTCTCCTTTCATGTATAAAGCTACTGCATGCGCTTTGTGTGCCTGTGTCTTGTATTTTCTTCTCTTAGAGCCAATACAATTAGCAGTCTGACGTCGCCAACATGACTAATGGAGTTTAACGAAAATTCAAAATTAAAGACTCACCGTCTCACCGTCCAATGACTTCCCTGTGCGTCTCCCGGCCTTCCAATCAGCATCCTGTCCGCCTGATTCATCATCCAATCGCCTTCCGACGCCTTGTTTCTAAAGGACTTTCGGCTGTGTTCCTCCTCGCTTGTCAGTTGAGCTCATCTACGACTCAGACGACTCCTCGCACTGTTCGTAACGGACTCTCATAATCCTTCCTCCCCTACCGCTCGTAGGAGCGCTCGCCTCGCTACTTGGCTCATTTCTTCCTTGTCTCAGCTCTGGGCAAGTGGAAAGCGCATCAAGAATTCCTACACTTCTCCTGCTAAGCGTCGCCGAGGTAGCCCTGCCTCCTCACCGGCTCCCGCCGCTGCGTTACCCGGCCTCCAGCAGTTTCTACTTCCATCTTAATCCCTCAAACTGATCATCCTACAAATTTCCCTGCTTCATTCATCTCGTTTATGGATTCTCTCCAGCGTTCCACGTCATCGCTTACTCACCTGCTCTATGACTTCACCGCCATCTCTGCCACATCAGCATGGTAGCTGCCTGCTCCTTGGCTCCTCCCACCAACGTTCGCCCTTGCTAACGCCCGGCCTAGCTTGTCTCTAGATAAGATGTATCACTCCACTCTCTTTTTCTCTATCCTTTTCATTAATGTGGTCTTCAAACTTGCGGTGTTTCCCACGCCTCTTTTCATTTAGGCTGATCATTTACTCCCATGTATTTTACCATCTCGTTCAGGCTCAGCTCTTAATCCTACGGAGGCAGCTCATTGATCTGGTTTCTCTCATTTTTACCATCTCCCGATGCTGTCTAAATGTATCACCTCCTCTGATAACTTTCTGCTTCGTTTTAATCATCTTGTCCCTGGCTTTCTGTTTGAACAACCCACCCTGCTGCCGGTCACACCTCTGAGTTTCTCGGGTCCTTGGTCCTCAGAAGTGATCACACTCTCTAACACTGACTCATAAAGGAACGACTCTCAAACAGCTACTAACTTTCTGCTCTTTTATTCTAAGTTAAGCAGAGGAATGATTATAGAGATCAGCGCTGAGGCTCCTGTCGTGGATCATTGCTGTATGTGAAAGGTTGACAAAGAGCCCCGAAAGAAGGTCAAATGTGGGTTTTTATCTGGCACTCCAAAGCAATTTATGTGCACTTCCCTAGTGTTTATCAGTAGATTACGTGTCACCATTGCGGTGTCTGTCTGATAGGTCGTGTAGTAGCTGGTGTCCATTTTTAATCTAAGTGTGCTCTGGCATTCTAATCAATCAGTTATCGACTACTCCCTTTAAAAAAAGTGCCCCAGGCACAGGTCATTATGTCAAACCTTAGGCCATTTATCCCTGTATGTGTGTCGATGTGTATTATCTTATGGGATGTATGGTTGAAATCAGCTATGCTTAATATTATTAAAGATTCTCCCTAACATTTCTTAGGATCCTCTTCTGGCGCTCAGCCGTCTCTAGGCATTCAGAGTCACCAGCTGCATAGTTTCACCCGAGCATAGATAATTAAATACTTTCCGTCCCTCATCGTTGTCCTATTTCTTATATGGCTGCTCGTTTTTCATCAGTATCTCTGGGCCTTCTCAGCCTTAGCTGCTTCCACCCTCGCTCAATCAAGAGCCCGCTTAGACTGCGCTGTTCTTTCCACTGACAATTTATATTGCAGCCACCTTCTGGTTTCCAGCGGCTTAGTCGGCCATCAGAGCGCCTTGCTCTTCTCTTCCATTTCCAGAACTTCTGCACGGTCACAAATTGCCAGGCTTACCGCTCCAGTCTCCTTCTAACTGGAACGGTATCTCCTTCTCTTCCAGCTTCGTCGTTCGCTCGGTTGACTCGTGTTAAGTTTTACAGTCTGTAGCGTCCTGGTTTAAAAGGTCTCTCAGCGGATGGTTCACAATCCTCTGGTTGAAAGAGCCTTGCATGTGACCCCATTGTAAGATCTAAGGATATGCAGAATGTAATACCTTTAATAACTCAATCTATATGCTGCTTTTAACCTCTTTACCTCATTACCTTTCGATACAAGACTTATTTATCTTAAATTATTACAACCCCATTTCACCATATATTTATTAAACATCTCACCTCCCTATCTTTCCCAGTGCCATGAAATGATATAAAATACATATTTCAACTGTCTGGGACTTTACTTAGTTTATGATATTGAACCTAATAAACTTTCGTATTGCGATTAAGCGTGCATAACGTACTAAGAATATTGGCACCTTCTACTGAAAATTAAATAATTAATGTAACTTGGTATTCACATGTCAAATAAGCTCAGATCATGACCTTGCTGCACTCCTTCGCTTCTGTTTGTTTTCCTTTTAAACACAGAATTGTAAAGGAAGAGCCTGTGTCTGCTTCTTTGTGACTCTCAACAAAAAGGAAATTGTACTTGAGCGACAAATCTTTGTCCTCGACGCAGCATTATGAAGCAATTTATGAACAGTCAATATTAGTATGTCATTTACACAGACGTAGCTCCGTCCGTGGTTTTGGGGGATTTCTCAGGGCAATTCATTTCCGATGTAAGGCTTCCTTTCTTCCCCAATCTGATTTCCCAGCTTTCTATGAGATCATCTCATCACTATAGCCTGCTGCATTTGGGGATTTCTGGAAGAAGTGCATCGCCACTTTTTATGATAATGCATCCTGGCAAGTCATAACTCATAACTTCATCATTCCTGCCCATCTGTTCCAGGTTATTCTATTTATTCCTAGGTCTTCTGTTTCTCCCAATCAGTCTTCTTCAATTTCTCCTTTTAAAGTCCTATGGTTGATTGAATCCATCTTTTCATCCTTGCTTATATCAACCCGCATTCTTTTATTTATCAGGTTTAACCTTTTTCTACTTTCAGATCCTTTTTCTTCGCATGCCCCATTTCTCACGCTAGGAGCCCCATGTCCGCATCCTGGTTCCTCAAATATTATAGGCATGTCCCCGTTCAATGCATTACGCTCCATCCAGTTTTCATGCCATTCCTTCAGAATAGGAGCAGCCACTACTGCAGCGATCCAAGGTCTCTCCCTCAGCCGCTCTCCAGCATTGGGTCGTTAGTCCTCTTCATCCTTCTCTTCCTATGTTCGCCCAGATTTCCACTCCGTTCTATCTGCTCAATGTTTTATCAGCTCTCAGGTAAGAGCTCCCCACAATTCCTGGTGGTGGTTGGCCTTTATCCATCATTGGGTTTGTTCAATCGTCATGTTACTGTTTTGCAGGACTCTTCCCCTCAGCACCTGCCAGTCTTGTCTAATTTTCTCCCTCACTCTAGCTCACCTATGTTCTTCGAAAAGTACTTCTATTCGTTTCGCCCATCCTTAATTTGAGGCTGATTATTCCTTGTCTTCTCATGCTTTCTGCAATTACCTATTACTTATTTTCATGCATTACCTTGACGTTCATTAATTACTAAACCCCGACTCATAGATCTTTATTTTAACCTTATTTCTTAACTTCATCTGCATTTCTTTTATGCATTTTCAGCACTCCATAGGATTTCCGTAATTTATTCATCTTTACCTCTAATCACATTTTGCCAACACGGCATATCTATCACCTTGCTCTGCTATTCAAGCATCTATCATCATGCATTGCCAAGCGGCATGACTATCGCCTTACTCTGCTCTCTAAGCTCTCATCAAGCGTTGCATCGCCTTGCATTGCCAACACGGCATATCTATCATCTTGCTCTGCTCTCAAGTTTGAAATAATCACGCATTGCCAACACGGCATATCTATCATCTCCTCTGCTTCTCAATTATCTTCCTTATTTCATACCATATTTACAACTTCTCTTTTCTGATTTAATCTTTCCTGCGGCTTTCGCTTCTTTCATTTTCCTATTTCATCCCACTCTCCTTAGTACTCAATTAGGCCTTGTCATGTCCTCGACCTTATTTTGGGGGGAAGACATCTCTAAATATAAGCTTTACAATGTTCATCCTAGCTCATATCATTCTCAACATTCATGTCTTCCTCCCAGGTCCGAGCGCCAAAGATATAATTATGTAATTTCACATCATTAAAACGTTTCTAATTGCCAACCCTCTCTTTGTGAGTCTTTTCAGATTGAAATGACCTTTAATGACCCCGCAGCTACATGCTAGTGTGTTTATGTGTGTGGTTTGACCGGTCGGACATTTGATATGAAGTGGAAGTAAAGTTCAGAGCAGTCATTATGTTCTCGCAGCAGATATATTCCTGCTCAGCTAAGTTTTATTAAAAAACACAGAGAAAAGAGAAAAATTAGACAAAAGGGTGCTCTGTTGAAACAACTCTTGTCTCCAGTCTTCCTTCTTTCTTTCTTTCTTGACCTTTTTTATCTTTGTTACAAACAGAGCATTATATTTAAAACCAATATTTTATTTTATATAAAACAACTTGTAAATGTTTGTGCTCATCACAGGAAATTGTTCCATGTTGGCTTGCTTCAGAATGTATATTTTGCAGGTTATTTATTTATTTTTTTATGTTAAGCTTTAAGGTTAACATAAATGCTTTAAATGCACCACTTTAAGCTAATTTTCTATATCAATGAAAAAGAAGAAAATATCTTTATGCATAATTTTTAAAACATGTATAAGGTGGGTGCAAGGTTACCAGAACACAGGAACAAAACGCATTAAATTTAGAACAGAAAGTGGGTCAGGGGATATTTTAATTTCATTGTTTCTTTTCCAGAAAAAAACTGAAAAAGCAATGTCTAGAGAGCTTTTAAACAAGGATGACTGGTTATGATTAAGAGCAATCTTCTTCAGCACATCTAAGGCAACTAAACTAGAGTGAACACTGTTTGTACTGCCATCACAAAGCTCTGATCTCGCTCCCACAGAACACTTGTTTGCAGGGCTGAAAAGGTTTGTGTGAGCAAGATCATTTAAAAGCCTGACCCAGTAACACCCGTTAGTTGTGGAAGGTTATTCAAAATGTTTTATCCAAGTCATTTATTTTAAAAAGCAAATCTTCCTTTTACTGAGGAAATATCTATTAACATATGAACTTAAGGACCGCTTACTAAATTGTTTTTAAAATTCTTGCTCTGATAATTCTGGAATTCAGTATAAATAACTATTTTGGAAGCCAAAATGGACCTAAAACAGGAAACTTTCATCTGATTTAATGTCAAACAATGCGGAAAAAAAGGTTAGATGTCTTGTTATATAGTGTGGGTAAATATCAGGTCCTTTTTGTGATAAAGTGCCTTTATTCTCAAAAAGAGAATAGGCTTTCAATGAAAAGACTTCAATAGATAATCTCAAGAAGATTTACTTATTTGTTACATGTACATTTTCACATTGCAGTACATTGTGGTGTTATTAATTGGAGGTTGTTTTTAACATTTCATAGACTAGACAGGGACCAAAACATACAAAACCTTAAGTTCAAAGATAGTGGACTTAATTTTTCTCAAAGTTATTGGCACAGCAGCTCATCAAACTTGTGTTAAACAATTTCCTTTGTCACATCTGTTTATTCAGGTGGACTTTTATATTTTTTCCCAATAATCTAGATTTTCATGTATCTGCTAATTATTTCAATTTTATTTTCATTTTAAGTAAGAAAATCCCTCACATGTTTAGACACTGAAAAAAACACAAGAGGAGCCACAACATCTGCAAGTTGCAATGCACAAGTCGAGTGGAGGTTCAAGGCCTTTGACTGGATAACTTTCAAGTGACAGCATTGTTTTTAGACAATATGCCACATTATAACAGAAAAAAACGTACAAATTAAGTGAAATGATTGCACATTGCCTTTTTATTGCAACAAATACTTTCCAGTATGTTAAATGCTAGTTGTAACAGATACATCCCAGATTTGCTGGACTTGTTCATGTCTTTAGTCCACATGTAGGCACTAGATACATTTGTAAATCCTTAGGTTACAAAGTTTTAAAGCTAAAAGCACTGCTGTAATTTTTCCTGTTGCCAAACTTTAAATATTTCTTTAGAAATTAATTAATAGGGTTTTAAATAGCACAAAAATATTTAAATTTTTTCCTCTTATCTATTTAATCTTTTGTTTTCTCATTTCTATCAAAGAATCTATTCATGCATCTGACACTTAAAAAAAAGACATTTTAATAATAAGGAGAAAAAAATTGAAATCCAGACCTAATTTATACACAGAGAACAAGCAAAATGGAGCATAATATCTACAAGCCACTCAGACCTTCAGGGTTTGCAAAAGAGAGACTGGAAACCCCAAATAAATGCAGAGTGACAATTTGGAAAATACAGTAGATTCTTTAGATAACTGTATAATATAATAAAAAAGAAATAAAACAAATTAGATAGCATTTTATGAATATAAAATATGTTAAACAAGTTGTTTCTTTTTCAACTGAAGATTTGTTTGAAAACACAGATAGCTGACAGCATATTAAATGAGATGCAAGTTATGAAACATAAAACCACAGATTTGCTGCAGCTTTTACCTAAAAACTGAACTTCTGCAGCATATATAATGTGAGACTCTTTTTCTTAACTGTGTCAGTCGCAAACCGTAGATCAGGGGGTTGATAATCGGTGGAATGAGGAGAAACTCCATTGCCATGAGATTCTGCACATTTTCCGACAACTCCTTAGAACCAAATCGCATGTACAACAAATCAAACAACAAAGATCCAACAACGACTATCAAAGTGAGTAAATGTGGCAAACATGTCTGCATGAATTTATGTTTGTTCTCTTTGGACGTTTGACAGGTTCTGACCAGAAAAACATAAGACCAAACAATGAAAACTGCATGGCCAAAATAAAAAGTGTAATTAAAAGCTGGAAAAACAACCTGAGCTACTGAGGCAGAGCAAGCAAGCTTAGAAATTAACCAGTTGACACAATAGATCTTTGGTATGTGGGAGCCACAAAACCTTGTTGTCAATGTTGTCCCCGTGCTAATAAACATAAGGTAAAAAGGAATAATCCAAGCAAAAAATACATAAATGATAACCTTTTTTTTAGTCATCATAGAGCGGTACACCAGAGGTCGACATATAGCCACGTATCTGTCATAAGCCATTAGAGCGAGTAAGGATAAGTCAGCACAGCCTGAAGAGTGCAGCACAAAACCCTGCAGGAAACATCCAGGAACAGAGATTAAATGCGTTGTCGACAAGAGATCGTGGAGGAATTTTGGATAAAATCCTGCTGTCCCGTAGAGTCCATTGATGCACAGATTACAGAGAAAGATGTACATTGGTTCATGGAGGTTTTTATCCATGATGATTGTCACAACAATTATCAGATTCACCAGCCAGATCACACAGTAACACAGCAAAGTGAGCACAAAGAGAGTAACTCTGTGGCTGACTGTCCCACTTAACCCCGAAAGAGTGAACATGGTGATCACCGAAGCATTATCCATCATAACAGACTACTTTAACATTTTCTGTAAAAGAGACGTGCCGTTGCCCTTAGACAGCCTCATTTGTGAGTTTATTGTGTAGCTCTTAGTCTTTCCATCTCTCTCATGTAGCTTTGTGCTTATATTCCTTTGTGGGACTGAGATACAGTGACGTATTTCACATGAGATTTAGACATCCAAAGTTGCCTTTGCATATTACAAGTTGAACCAGCAGTTCTGACTCTTTTCATCTCTGATGGTGCATTTAGTTTGCTCTCCTCTGTGGCATTAAGAGATTTAAATATCCTATCAGGAATATCAGATTTGAACTTAGTCCTCAGTGTTTGTTTTCTACTTTCCAGCATTTTCGGAAACTTGGGGAAAAGATGTATCAAAACAGCTACTGTTTCACTTCATTGAGTAAAGGGATTTTCTTGTGTTCTTGTATACATCATTCTGGAGCAGAGACGTTTACTGTTTGCAGTCAGCTAAGTGGTTTAAGAGTCAGGTTGTTGTTCCTTGTCTAACTGTGTTGTTTGTAAAAATAAAAAAGTGACACTGTCATGTACCACAAGTAAAGTTGTCCTTTTATTCTCAAGGGGTTCTCTATACATTAGTGACTCTGACTTGTCTATCTTGCACCACAGCTAGTGCCTGGATGGATGATGGTGAAAGCTGTTTTTCTGAGAGATACCAAGGTTCTGCATTGCCCAATTTGAATATGTCCCCATTTGGATATTCTCATAGATGGACATGATATTTTGTTGGAGGCTGCTAGTAGGACTACCAAATGCACCTATGACACCAGGTATGTGTAACATTGTCTTGACAGACAGTGCTATGGTTGGGCCTAAGTCACAGCCAAGGTTACCATTCCTCTCCAACTAGTTTCCCATGGACTTGTGGGCTGTTGGTCGATGTCAAAAACTACTGTTTAACTAATTCTGTCACCAACTCTCCCATCAGGTACCACCTGAGCTGCACTGATCTAATGCTGGCACCTCCACCTAAGTTGTTCGGGTCCAAAGCATGGATGTAATAGCATCTATCTGAAAGACCAGCATTGTTGACCACCCTGTCTTAGCCTTTGCCAAGTCAATCCATCTGGGTTTGGACGACATCAGTGAGACAGCTGACCAAATTGATAACCTAAAAATTCAAGCTGTAAGGACAGAAGTTTCAGAAATGCATCTCAAGGAGGTTGACTTGGATGACATTTGAACTCTGCTGCCCTGCAAAATCTTCACTGGCCAGCTTTGACCAATTCTTTATGCAATATGGTGAAGATTAGTTTTAAAACCGGGGGACTTCCCATGATGCCACTGGCTGTAGAAAAGCACCCCCCTTTCCTATGGTCCGCTCTCTTCCACTGCTCCTCTGCGGTACCAGGATAGGGGAAGCAGGGCACTAATGTCTCTTTGCGGGCAAACAGACATAACTCTTCAACTGGATCCGAGAGTGTCATACGATCATCGATCATATGCACTAAGATAAGTACAAATAAATCACTGTATGTGCATCCGGTAGATTCATTCATGAACGGGAATTAAAGTACAAGTGTTGCTTCACTTTCACTCTGAGGCCTGCAGAAGCAAACAGTCTTCCAGAGAAGTCCCTGCAGAGACGCGGTCTCCCAGTCTGGAAGGAAGACCACAGAGACCGCATCACCGTGGTAACGTGCAGTTTTGGCCGGCCGACAGAACGGCCGCCACTCCCCACAGCTAAGCAGGTTAGCTGTAGCTAACCGTTTAAAGACTGTGGACATTTCTTCACATTTCGCCGCCCTGGACAACGTTCCTCACCACGGTTCATGAGGTTAAGTGTTTGGGCACAATAATAGAGAAGGATTTAGATTGAAATGATCTAAACGTTTTTCATTTTATTAAGTTTGGTTTTATTTGTGTTGAACTCAGCTGTCTTAGTCCTAGCAGGCTATCTGCTCAGCACACGTGATCAGTTTTGTGTTCTGTGTTTGTGTGTTTTAAAGTTAAGACAAACTTTATTTAAAGGGTGATTTTAAACACAGAAGATCGGCCATAACGCGCCGTCCGCGCTTATGCATTCTAACCCTTTTATTAACAGTATTTTTAAAGGTGTGTGTTTGATTCTGGTGCTAAGCTATCAGCTTCTTTTGTTAGCTTCAACTGCTAACAGGTAAGAACACGTGCTTGCTGCTAAAGAATATTTAACAGAAAGGTTTAGTTTTCAATCCAGTAAATAACATTTCCCTAACATCATTTTACTAAATCTGATAACTAAGTAAACACCATTAAGCCCCATTTCTCTAGAAAGATGTGGCTCTTTTCCAAAATATTCCCTCAATAATATTTCTTTAAATATTATTTTAATAAATAAAGGCTGCTAATGAGACACTGTTGAGAATTAGTCATCCAGAAGGTTGGTTTTATTCAGCAGATCATTCTTTAAAACATTATTTTATCAAAATAATATTTTATCTGATCTTGCATTGTGAATGGTTGTCTAAACTTTTGTTGAATATTGCCTAAGTTGGTTCCAAGACTAACTTAACTTCATTTCCAGATTCTTCAAGATAATCCTTGGTTCTCAAACATAAATAACATTGCATGGTAATGTTGCATCACTCTTTTGGTCATGATTTTCAGCCATCTTTGATCAACTTGTTTATATTGTACAGAGCCCATTAGTCTTCCCTATTCTTTAATTCTGCTTGGTAGTTTAGTTGGATTGTTTTAGCATAGTAAAGAGTTTGTTGATTGAAATATGTTTGACTTTAAGTTCACTTATTTATGTTAATAGATTCTTGTATTTTAAGAAATTGTGTGAATTCATTCCATGTGTGTGCAGAGTTTATGCTGTTCAATAATGTCAGAGCTCGTCTCACACTTTTCCATTTTTTCCTAATACCACCGTCTTACTGGGCTGTTATTCACAGGACAACCCTTAACAGACTGAAATATTATTTGATAAAATATTAAAATAATATTAAATATTAAATAATGTTTTCAGATTAATAATCCTAACAGTTTACACTACTTTGCAGAATTTATTTGCACAATAATGTTAACACACTTTTAATAACATTTGAAATTTAAACAGAAGCAGTGTCTTAGGGCCAATTATTAACTGCAAGCCTGGATACAGTGATGTCAGCGGTTGTGTACAGGGTACCAGCGTTCCCACAAATGTCTGGGAATGTTGTTGGGTGAAGGTCTCTTCAGAGCCCGGCAGGATGTCTTCACTGAAATCATTATGGAAATGTTTTCCTTTCTCCAAAAACAAAGAAATAATAAAAATAACAAATACATATGTTTTCATATCCCCATCTCTTCATTATATCAAACAGGTGGGTTTGACATGATGAAGAACACAGGAAATGTGTTCGTTCTCATTATTATAATATTAAATTATCACAAATATGAAGCTTCTAGAAATGCTATAATTTAAGGCTGACTGCATTGTTATTTTGAGAATTACTGTGATTTAGTGTTTTGGATGAATGGATTGGTGTGGGTGGTGAGATGGAAGAAATTATTTTTATTTAAAAAACCACAAATTGCTTGTTTAATGAAATACAGTTTTATTTAGAGGTTCCACTGCATTTTAAAAATTGTCACATACACCTTTCTTGAATCAGCTTTATTAATGCTCCACCAGTTTGCTACTAGTTCCCATAATTTGCAGATCTAACACCACATCCAGCACAGACTACAGGGTGATCAAAAGCAAATAAATGTGAATGTGTAAAACATGTGGGCTAAAAACTTTAGACAGAGACGAAAAAATGAACTTTGTTTGCACATTCAAACTTAAGGGAAAGAGCTAATATCACTTCTATCGGATAGTTGTTAGCTTAACCACTAAGTATTTGTTTTCTTATTTGCTTACTAATTAAATCATTGAATTTTGTGGGTAGATAGCTGGTAGATAGCATCTTATTCATGTCTTTTAAAATCAGTCTACATTTTTATACAGTTGTATAAATTATTTGACTTGTTTAAATGATCTGATATTACTCAAATAACATAAAAAGAGGTTTACACTGTTGTAGCTGGTTAGCAGGGAGATCATTTTTATGTTGTAAAGAAATCCAGTTATGTTTTTTTGTATTATGTTTCAGTTGGCCCATTATATTTAAGTTTACTGGCTGTGCTGCTTGTTTCTGTTAATATTTAGGGTAAAAAGCAAAATTAGCACTGATTTTGAGATATTTTCAAAGTTTAGCTCCTCTTGCTTGTTGTTTTGGAAAACACATTTGATTTTAAAAAGTATGCTAGAAGTTGTTAGTTATTACTCTATAATTTAGGTATACATTTGGTTAAATTACTCGTATAAGACTCAACATTTAAAGTTCAGGGCTTGGACTTGACTCGTACCGCTATAATATTATTGTTTTATTGCTTGATTTTATTAATCACAATAATTTTAAAAATAATTTCCACAGAACACCAACAGTAATGATTGAATAGCATTTCTGTTTTCATGCTTAGAACAATCTGAGCGACAGTAAAAATCTGACAGCAGACATAAATAGAGTTTTGCCTTCCCAGCCAAGGAGTGCACGTGTGTCTTTTTATGAGTTTTTGCTCAATCTTGCTTGTTTAAAATCTGATCCTTTATTTTGTTTTAAATAATTTGCTAAAAATATTCTTTTTCATGTGTGTATAACCCTAAACTTTTGCACTGGCTTAAAGATTTGCAGCATTTTTTAGTGACTGAAATTTTAACACTGAAGACAAATCTGTCTTGCAGCCTAAAGGCCAATACATATATAGAGAAGAGGTGGTAAGAACAGGAGAAAAGTTATTTCTGTCCAGGACATTTCATGCTTCACAAGAATTTAAGTGCAGTCCTCATAGGTCTTCCTACGGCAGCATTTGTGTTAATAATTGTCAGACACCACCCAAGAAAAGGTTCTGCCCAGATGACTGATACCTTTAAACAATAAGATCATCGGGATATTTTGTTACCTCTGTAAAAAAAAAAAGGGATGTAAATGAGCAAATGAATGCTGTAAACCTTCATTTCACTGCATAGATTCTCTATAACCAACAACATGTGTTAAACCTGGTTCAATAAAGTGTTAGTTTGCTGTGCACAGTAACGATTTTTAGATCTTACATTTATCCCTATAACAGATTTGCTTGGAAATATATGTCACATTAAACGTGGAAAAAGGTTTAAATAATTTACCACAAAAATCAGACAGTTTACCAGGGGTGTGCAGACTTTTCATATCCTGTATGCGCACCAAAATCAATAACAAAAAAACAAATACCAGTGACTGTTAGTTTGTATTAATCTAAGGTTGAAATTTTGTCAGTTAACCTGAATCAGTTCTACAGGTACTATTTTTATGAAATAAATAAAATAAATTTCTCTTCTCTTCATCAACTGGACTCCTTTTTAGGTTCTGTCTCCTAATGCATTTCCACAATCTTTGCAATAAAACAAATTTGTTTGACTGAATCTACATGATCATCTTTTATGGCATGACAACAAACCTAAAATGTGCCTTCTGATATCTGGCAGCTTGAGGCCATATATAAGAGGATTCAAAACCGGAGGAATGACGACGAACTCCAAGGACAAAATAACAGCAACAAATGGATTTATGTCTTCTGGGTTGTATCGACTCAAGGCGACATCGCAAAATGCAGCAATGGAATAAATCACGAAGGAAACAATGTGTGGCAGGCAGCTCTGCAACACTTTACCCTTGAATGCCGCAGATCTCTTCCAGCATGCAGTTAGGATCCGTAAGTAGGTGTAAAGCACATAGAAAAGCGGGAGAAAAACAGTAGTTATGGTCAGAAGCATACCTAAAACATTGTTGAGAGCTGTGCTGACACATGATAATTTAACCACATTCCAGTTGGCACAGAACACCTTCTGTATCTCATTGCCACACAAAGGAAGCCTGGCAGACATCGATATTACTGCTGTTAGAGCCAAAGCTGGAAAGATCCAGGCCAGCGCTGACAGCAGAACAACAGTTTTAGAAGTCATCTTTCTGTAATAATGTAAAGGATGGCACACCGCCACATATCTATCATACGCCATGATGCTCAGAATGGTCAGTTCATTTGAACCGTACGTATAAATCACATAAATCTGGGTGAAACAGGCCAGCTGAGATATCAAGTGGACATCAGACAGCAGGTCCATGAGAAATCTGGGGAAGAAGCCAGCAGAGCCGTACAGAGCGTTGGCTGATAACAAAGCAATGAACATGTACATGGGCTGATGCAACGCTCTGTACTGGGAAATCACCAGGATCATTAGGAGATTCGCGCACATGGTTAAGCTGTAGAACAGCATGCAGAAGGCAAAGGCTGCAAAGCGGTAGTGTCCAATGTTCACAAACATGGTGAGGTTGAAGTAAAAAGGCAAAGAGCTGTTTTGCATTTCACCCCATCAAATTCAATAACACAACAAAACTGATAACACATCTACAAATCTACAGATTTACACAGACAGACAGATAGCAGATAAATTAGGCCAACCTGTAATAGTTTTACTCCTTTAAAAGGGTTTGATCAATCTGTTTCAGTCAGGACTGAAGACAAAAATAAAATGAAAGAAATGAAGAGTCTTTATTATCGCCTGGCTTCATACGTCATTCACTTCTTTCTACTCAGGAGAATTCGCACACAAACAAACAAATAATTTTCATTTGGCATCAATGTGACGGCTTACACATCAGCTGCTTAAACTGAACTCAGATACAGTGCCCTTAAAAAGTATTCAGACCTCTTGAACTTTATCACATTACAACCATGTACAAAGAAATAACAATACATGGTTTCTGAAAAGGCTGCATACATTTTTATTTATCTCCCTTTAATCTGATACCCCTGAATAAAATCCTGTGCAACCAATCGCACAAAGGTGGTATTATCACGCTGTAGGGTGCTTTCCCTGTAGGGATCAAAGCATTAATGAGTTAGAATGGCCCAGTCAAAGTCCAAACTGGAATAAGAATCTCTGAAAACTGGTCCTCCCAAAAGTTTTCCATCCAATCTGACCGAGCTTGAGTTTTTTTCAAATAAGAATGAGAAACATAATGGGTATGTAAATGTGGAAAGCTGGTAGAGACATATCCCCAAAAATTTGCTGCTGTAAGAACAAATTTTATATCTATATACAGTATATATTTATTACTTCATTACTTGATTCAAATTCAAGGGCTTCTATGTACACCAAGATTACCCACAGCAATTTTGGAAAGCCCCAATGAAGAATGTCATGGCTTTTTAAGCTTCTGATAGGTTAATTACAAACATGTGGTGTTAATGGAGGCACACCTCTGGATGCATTGTAAGGAAACACCTCAAACACACTGCTCCCTTGTGTGACATAATGAAAAAATCAAAATAAATCAGCCAAAATATCATAAAGAGAAGTGTAGATCTCCACAGGTCTGGTTCATCATTGGGTACAGTCTCCTCTTTCCTGAAGGTGCCACTTTCATCTGTTCAAAGAATTATAACATGCAGGTTTAAAGAGCATGTGTGCTTACTCTCAACTCCAGAACAAAAGCAAAACGAGATGTGACTGAAGCTGGTAGAATAGAGTAGAAGAAGCCATTACTCCACAAGTAAAATAAAAAGCCAGATTACAGTTTGCAAGTGCAAAAACCTTAATTTCTAGGGTCATGTCCTGTGGTCACATGAAACCAAAATTAAAGCGTTTGGCCATAATAACCATATTTACATTTGAAGGGGTTGGAAGCATCATGTGTTGGTGTATTCCTGCAGGAGTGACTGGTGCACTTCATGAATAAATGGGATCACAAGGAAAGAACATTATGTGTAGGTACTGAGACAACATCTCAAGAAATCCGCCAGGAAACTAAAGGTTGGTTGCAAATTGTTCTACCAAATGTACAATGACCATCACAACGCCCTGATCTCAATCCAATGGAAAATTTAAGGGCAGAGCTGAACAGGTACGTGAGGAAGGCCGCTAACAAACTTGACTCGGGTAAACCAGTTCTGCAGGGAGGTGTGGGCCAAAATTCCAAGAAACTATTGTTGCTTATTATTGCTTATGGAAGGAGAACCAAAATGTTTGACCCAAGTCAGGCAGTTTAAAGGAAATTCTATCAAATACCAAGAAAATGTATGTGAACATCTGCTCTTAAAGAAATTTAAAAAAAAATCCTGTATAAAACTTCTGTCATTCATTATTCTGGCATTTTACTAATAAGAATAATATTAATTAATCACAAGTGACCTAAAACAAGAACAGGTTTTGTCTAATTTAATATAAGACAGAGAAAGAAAGTTATCTGCCTTTTTATGCAGTGTATGTATATATTTGGTTTCAACTATATATTTCTTGCATATACCAATATAACATCAAGATTAATAAAGTATATCTGTTTTTGCTGTTCAGTTATTAAAGGTAATTACTCAAAGAGTTTTTTTTTTGTTCTTTAGGGCTTAAAGTGACTCATGTTGAATTAATTACTCTCAAAGGACAGTGAAGTAAATGACCTGTTGACCACCTTCACCATAGCTACAGCACATAACTCTTTAGACACAAGAACAACAAAATGCCCTCTGAGGACTTTCTTTCAACCACTTAACCATTTTAAAGTTTAACATTTCAAATACCGCATCAAACGAACCCACAAAGTGGAAGTTGCTTTTCTTTTATTCCATAAAAATGGAACGAAAGTGATGGAAGTTATTTCATGGAAAATATGTGGTATGGAAAATACATGGTCGTTTGGGGTAAATAGTTCTATGATTTTTCTGGTGAGGTCCATCAAAGTACTTGGTATGACTCGCTTGACCCAATTCAAACCAAGGTAGCCCGATATTAACATGTTTATTTAGTTCAAGATGAATGTGCTTCATACAGAGGCTGTGAAGGAACATTCAGAGAGAAAAATAAATACAAATCTTTCTTGCCACCAAGACAGGAGTGCGCACTTTCAGGAGTTTTTCCTTCAGTGTCCATTTTTTTGGTCTCTGGTGGCTGTTGATGTTCAGATTTGTTTGTGTAGAAACATGCTACAATATTTGGTTAAATTGCATAAAGATTGTCTGCAGCCCAGCTGCAAACATGCAGCAGACAGCTATAATCTGCACTACCTTTTCTGGGCTGCAAAGAAACGCTCCTCAGTACATGCAGATATAACGGTGTTGTCCCATAAAGCAGATAAAATTATTATTATTAAAATTATTAGCAAAAATATCTTGACATATGCACACATGGTTCTCTTTCTTTGTTGTCTGTCAGTTCCTTCTTCTTGCTGCAATGAGTGCAGACATTTTTGTGTGCCAGTTTGCACCTCCTGTCTTTTAAATGTGCTAAATATAGACACAGAAACTGCACCAGCGTTTCAGGTTTGATAAGTAAAGTTGCAGGTGGTAATAAATTACATTTAAATATATCCTCCTCCCATAAATTTGCGCATTTGGGTCGTTAGCATGTGTATTGCATAATCATGAAGGCAAACACTAAAAAGTTTGCGCCCGCTGTTCCACTCATTTTCCACACGCAATTCGATTCGCATCTGGTTTGTAGATCAGCTTTGCGCACACAATTCAGTTTGCATGTGCTTTTATACACGCAAACCTTTTGAGGATCGGGCCTTAGGTAAGTTCCATGAAAGTACCTTGTAAGTTCGAGGAAAGCACCTGGTAGATTCCAAGAAAGTCAGATTAAAGTATCTCGTAAGTTCCAGGAGAGTTCCAGGAAAGTCCCATTAAAGTACCTCAAATGTTCCATCAAAGTACTTGGTCAGTTTCATGAAAGTTCCATGGAGCTACTGGTATTGTCTTCGACAGTAGCTCGTAAGTTCCAGAAAAGGACCTGACCAAACCATAAAAGGTTATTCATGAAAAAGCCTGTTATGGTTCATTGAAATTCCTTGTCAACACCTGATGCACTTCATGAAGTAAATTGTTAGTTGCATGTACCTGGTAGGTCCCATAAAGCCTCTATCAAAGTATCTTAAAAAGTCCAAAAAATTCCAGTAAAATAATCTCCAAGCTCTTATGCATTGTGGTTTGTCATGCTACCAAAAATGGTGGAACGTTAACATCCCCCTAAAGTTTCTTGGTGCATAATGATGATTATAATACACATAATACTGATTATGTAAGAATTAGATTTCATAAATATATATATATATATATATATATATATATATATATATATATATATATATATATATATATATATAATATATTATATATATATATATATAAATGTTTGAAATGTGAACTTATCTTTATTATCTATTTATGCATGTACAGTTCAGTGTTTGAGTGTTTAATAAAACCTACACTTTAAAAAAAAAAAGAAAAGCTTTAAAACTGATATTATTCCTGCTGTTTGGAAGCCTGAAGAAATTATTAAAGAAAAACATTTTGTTGTACAGTCAGTCAGTCAGTCAGTCATTTTCTACCGCTTATTCCATAGTGGGTCGTGGGGGAGCTGGTGCCTATCTCATGCAGTCTATGGGCGAGAGGCAGAGTACACCCTGGACAGGTTTTTTGTACCAAAAACATTTTTTTTAAATCGATAACTGATCAGCAGAAAAGATCTGTGGTGGAAATTTTTTCTAACTAATGAAAATAAATAAATAAAACTTTTACAAAATTTTACAAAATCTAATAAAAAGAAAAAATCTAAGTATTTAAAGATATTTTAACAGTTAAGTAACCTATTCTGTCAAAAAAAATTCGTTCATTTCAATTATTTTATTTCATACCATTTTTATATTTTACTACCTTCATACTGTAACTTTCTTCTGCTACTTTAATGTCACTAATGAAATTTCAAGTAAATCAGAAACCTCCAACATATTAAAAATTGCAGATTTACTGGGGCTAAATGCAGGGTAAAGCTTGATCCATAATAAGGACTGAATGTACACTATGCAATTCCCTATATGAGCTGCATATTGTGGGAATTAACATTTAAATGTTAAGAAATTTTAATATACAGAAATAAGCCAATATTTCTTTTTTTACGAGTCTTTCTATGTAACAAAAACCTCTGTTAGAGATTGTCATTTAGACAACACGCTTTGTTCCTCTGGAAAAGAAAAACTTTTAACTTTTAAAGAAAAATTTTTAATACTTTCTAAAAATGAGCTCAAATCATTTCTGTTGTAGTTTCTTTTTATTTCTTTATTAATTTTGCAATCAATGTATTTTTTCTTCCACACCAACCAAACTTCTGGTTTTAAACAGTTTTATTCACTTTTTCCATTTCAAAATTCTATACTTTTGATGACTCAAAATTCAAAAAGTTCAATTTGCTCAAACATTTTGGAGATTTAAAACAAGCGTTAAGCCAAATGGGGTTTATTATGTGTGTCCTCCACAAATCATGAAACAGCATGGAGGTCGGCCTCCAATCCAGCAGTTTGGTAAAAGGCATCCAAACTTTGATCAGCTTCATCACAGCTTGTGATTTTTGATGCCTTTGTTCTGATTGTACAAGTCCACAACCTATCTAAAATGTTATCTAAACCAGACCCAATTTAAGTACCAAAGGTCCAGTTTAAACCCTTAGTCCAAGAAGGTCAAGAGAACAACAAAGCTGAAAAATGTATCCCTTTATATTATTTAAGTGAGTGAGTATTCATCTGTGGTCTTTGGACTAAGCGATCAGACTAAACAGATCAATAAGTTTGACAAAATGTCAATATAAAGGATATCATTTAAATACATTTACATGAAAAAAAGCACTTTATCTTTTAGCAATACCAATTTTAAGGCATAAAACTAGGAAACTTTGTTTAATTCAGTTTAATTATATAGAAAGGATTGACAGAAAAATGTAAACTAAACGCAATTTACCAGAAAAACAAATCCAATATTTATTGTAGTGATATACTCAGTTCAATCCAGTCATATAGACAGCTTTAAAGAAATTACACATGTTCCACATCCATCCTGTAGTAGTTTTCATGACTCATTTGGCTATTTTATACACTTTTCCAGAACCTTGACTGCAGAATCTTGCACACCATTCACTGTAGGTTCAAAATAAACAGATATTTTTCAGACAATGTTTTTAAGTTTGAATCCTCGATATATCACTGCACACAAATGTAACATTGTCCTTCTAATTCTGGTGAGGATCATCCCATAAATAACAGGGTTCAGAATTGGTGGAATTATGAGAAATTGCACAGCCATGAAGTTCCTTAAACTCTGTGGCACAGATGAGGATCCGTACCTGGAGTACATGAGGTCAAAAAGCAAAGCGGTTGTGACGTTTAACAGACACATGAGATGTGGCACGCATGTCTGGATAAACTTTCCCATGCCCTCTTTGGAGTTCAGAGCTGACTTTATAAGCTGGATGTACGAGCAGGCGATGTAGAGAACATGGACAAAATAAAAGGCAATAATAATAAGTCCAACTATGTCGTTCACTTTTGTTGAACCACAAGAAAGTTTAACAATGGACCAGTTCTCACAGTAAAGTTTATCTATATGGGAACCACATAACTTAAGAGTTGATGTGAGGCACATGACCAGCAGCTTACAGCTCAGAGGAACCAGCCAGCACAAACAAACTAAAACAACAGTCCGTTGCACAGTCATCACAGAGTGATAGGCCAGCGGTCTGCAAATAGCCACATATCTGTCATAAGCCATCAGCGCCAAAACAGAGTAGTCAACCATTGCATAAGAATAAATCACATAGATTTGTAAAAGGCATCCTGAGTACGGTATGACATAACTGTCAGATAAAAGATCATAAATAAATTTAGGATAAAAGCCTGCAGTCCCATAAAGTGCATTAATACATAAGTTACACAAAATAATGTACATGGGTTGATGCAGGTTCTGATGGAACAGTATAGTTAAAATGAGAGCAATATTACCAGTAAAATCAGACAGTAACATAGTAGAGTAAGAGAGATAAAACGGCTCTATAGCTGGTAGTTGCATTGAAGCCTGACAGTGAAAAAAGAACTACAGCAGGTGTATTATTCATTAGGCGACTGAGTTACTGTAGGTGAGGACAATCTCATCGTCTGCACACCTGTTTAAGTAAGGTCAGAACTTAAAGCTGAATCTGTGGGGAAGCTCCTTCTTGCTCATCTTTGTTGGTCTCAGGTGTGCCTCTGGCTGGCAATTTGAAGTTTGAATAAAACAAAGCTGACAATTTTGTGCTTTAGATTTTTACTGATATTTAACCATGGAAACCTTGTTTGTTTTAATGTAGTTTGTGTGAACTCACTCATGCATTTCCCAATTTATTTTTGCTAGGTTGGAGAATCTAATTTCCTTACTTGGCCAAGTTTAGGCAATGCAGCTGCTGGGTTAGGCTCACCACTTACCTTAAAAACACTAAGATAGTAAAACAAACAGAATGGACAGAATGGAAAGTGAGAATAAAAAGAAAGAAACAAACAGCTGAAATTTGCTTCATTTATGGAGTGGCTGAACTCAGCCTTAGAGAAAGGGTGAAGACCTCTGTCATCTAGGGCAGAACTTGAAGTAGAGCCGCTGGTCCTGTGCATCGAAAGCAGTCAGTTGGCCTGGTCATTTGATCAGGATGCCTCATAGGTGCCTCTCCTTGGATATTTTCCAGGCAGGTCACACTGGAAAGAGACTCCAAGGTAAACCCATGACCTGCTGAAGAGACAGTATACCCCTTTTAACCTGGGACACTTTGGGTTCCCCCCAGAAAGAGTCTAACAGAGTGAGGGTAGATGTTGGGTTTTCCATCCTGGACCTCTTACTACTGCAATCAGATTTCAGATGTTTGGATGGATAGATGGATGGCATGCATGGCAATTTTTACAGTTGCACAAAACGCCATGACTCCCCATGCACAGCACAGGCATACACCCCCACAGGTGAGCTTCATCCCTGAAAAGCAGACAGAACCACACCCGCACAGCACACGCTCCACACACAGCCCCGCTCCAAGCACCCCCGCCTAATCCTGTCCCCACCACACAGCGCGCCCCGATGGCAGGGCAAGGGCCCCACGCAACACTACCCCAGCCCCCGCCCACAGGCGCATCAGGGCAGACACCATGAAGCACCGCACCCACAACGGAACCCCCGACCCCACACTAAGATGGGACAAACTCACCTAGCAAGAGGTACCTCGGCCACGCCCCCCACAACCACATAAACACACCACATAACTGGCACTTCAACGATAGCCCAGGGAGAAACATTATCAGGATCAGCTCTACCACCAACGCTCAGCCAATCCAAATGCCGGTGCCCCCTATCCCCACAAACCGGCCACCCACACGGCACACCCCGCCGCATTCTAACACATTTTCTGTTACTGCACTTAACGTTTGGGGACCCTTTTTTCTCATAGTGATAAGTGGTCACTAGCTTAGCATTAGCTCCACCATGGATACCCATTCTGTTGTTTCTCCGTCTCTCTCTGAGTCTCCTCCTCTCTCCTGCTCTCTCTGTCAGATGTTCAGTTACTCCTTGGCCACTTTTAGTGATAATAGTATGTATAATAAATGTAGCAATTGAAGGCGAGGGTGCCGGAATTGGAGGCCCGGCTCCATGCTGTTAAAAAACCAGCAGATAGCAGAGGCCTCATGGCCAGCGCAGAGCCACCGAGGGTAGCATGATGGTACATAGAAAGCATAGTCCTTGATCCCAGACTGTGGTTCACCACCAGTCCATCCCCGTTTTGAACATTGCATTTTAAGACAAATTACCTTTAAGTATGCATTCCTGACTAGCATTAAGAAATGCATTCGCAGCATTATAACCCTTCTCCAACCTGTTTTCACCTAAGTATTTTTCCCTCCCTAGCTCAAGCCAATATTTTCATGGATGCAGACAAGTGTATTGATTATACACCATACTCTCATGTGAATTTTAATAATAGCAAGTACATTGCAGTGAAATATGACCTCACAGATATCATCAAATGTCAGTCTTGACTCAGTGGTGACTATAGATATTTGGACCAAACAATGTTTTAGAGCATTGCCAATTACTGTAGTATAGAACAGTATTTGTACTCATTACCTTTGGAATAATATGCTGGAATCTGTCCAGAGTGCAACAGAACAGAGAATGAAATATTATTTTAGCTGTTTTTTTTTTTCCAAATCAGTTGAATGTTTGGTTTGACAGAAATTTATTAAAAATAGCTACACTTATAGAATGTTTTGTAATGCACTGTGAGTTGGGCATGTTGTTGATATCGTTGTTGATTATCCACTTTTATCTTCATTATCTGGACCTTGTGCTGACATATGGCATTGAGTGTAAAGAAATAACAGTACTTCCTCATAACCATGTCCTGTCTGACCATTTTAAATAACCTTTGAGTTTAATTAAAGTAAATACTCCACACCTGAAAGAAATTCATTACAGTAGATCATTATCAGAGAATGCTGTAACAGCCTTTAAAGAATCCGTTCCATTCTTAATTTCCTCACTATCAATTAAAAACACAGTGGAGGGCAGTAATTTTGTACCTTCCTATTCATAAATTCTTCTTCAATTCTTGTTCATAGTGTTACTTCCTCATTGCATGGTGCATTAGACAATGTAGCCCCCTTGAAAAAAGGTAATTATTCATACAAGGCTAGCTCCATGGTTAAATTCAGAGCTGCATACTTTAAAGCACAATGTTAAAAAATTGGAGAGAAAACGGCACTCTACACACCTTGAGGACACCTACGTAATAAAATAGTCTACTGTAGTCTACGTATAAATTTCAAACTCCACTTGTGGAGTACCACAGGGTTCAGTGCTTAGGCCAATTCTCTTTACTATATATATGCTTCCAATAGGTAAAATTATCAGGCAGCATAGGATACATTTCCACTGTTGTGCTGATGATACTCAGCTTTATGTATCCATAAATCCTGATGAACCCAACCAGTTAGATAGACTACAAGCATGTCTTGAAGACATAAAAACTTGGATGACTAAAAAAATTTTTTTGCTTCTAAATTCAGACAAGACAGAAGTTGTCGTCTTTGGACTGGAGTCTTTAAAAAAGAAGCTGTTTAGTCAATCACTTAACCTGGATGGCATTAAATTGATCTCTGGTAATAAACTAAAAAATCCTTGTTATTTTTGACCAGGACATGTCATTTTAATCCCATATCAAACAGGTTTCTAGGATTTTCTTCTTTCAACTCTGGAATATTGCCAAAATTAGAAATATCCTTTCCAGGAGAGACGCTGAAAAAACTAATCCACGGCTCGGCTACTGTAATTCTTTACTATCAGGATGTCCACAAAATGCACTTAAAAAACCTTCAGCTGATCCAAAATACTGGAGCAAAATTTATGATGAAAATTAAAAAGAGAGATCATACTTCTCCTAGTTTAGCTACCCTTCATTGGCTCCATTAAATCAGGAATAGAATTTAAAATTCTCCTTCTCACATACATTCTTACCGGCCACTTTATTACGTACACCTTTCTAGTACCGGGTTGGACCCCCTTTTGCCTTCAGAACTGCCTTAATCCTTCGTGGCATAGATTCAACAAGGTACTGGAAACATTCCTCAGAGAGTTTGGTCCATATTGACATGATAGCATCACACAGATGCAGCAGATTCGGCTGCACATCCATGATGCGAATCTCCCGTTCCACCACCAGAAGATGGGTACACTGTGGTCATAAAGGGATGGACATGGTCAGCAACAATACTCAGGTAGGCTGTGGCGTTGACAAAATGCTCAATTGGTACTGAAGGGCCCAAAGTGTGCCAAGAAAATATCCCCCACAGCATTACACCACTACCACCAGCCTGAACCGTTGATACAAGGCAGGATGGATCCATGCTTTCGTGTTGTTGACCCCAAATTCAGACCTTACCCTCTGAATGTCGCAGCAGAAATCAAGACTAGTCAGACCAGGCAACGTTTTTCCAATCTTCTATTGTCCAATTTTAGTGAGCCTGTGCAAATTGTAACCTCAGTTTTCTGTTCTTAGCTGACAGGAGTGGCACGCGGTGTGGTCTTCTGCTGCTGTAGCCCATCTGCCTCTTGGTTCGACGTGTTGTGCGTTTGGAGATGCTCTTCTGCATGCCTTGGCTGTAACGAGTGGTTATTTGAGTTACTGTTGCCTTTCTATCAGCTCGAACCAGTCTGGCCATTCTCCTCTGATCCCAGTGGATCAGCAGTTTCTGAAATACTCAGACCAGCCCGTCTGGCACCAACAACCATGGCACGTTCAAAGTTACTTACATCACCTTTCTTCCCCATTCTGATGCTCGGTTTGAACTGCAGCTGATCGTCTTGACCATGTCTACATGCCTAAATGCATTGAGCTGCTACCATGTAATTGGCTGATTAGAAATTTGCGTTAACAAGCAGTTGGACTGGTGTACCTAATAAAGTGGCCGGTGAGTGCATAAAGCCCTTAATGATCTACCTTGATCATACATCCGAGGTCTGATTGTTCCATATATTCCTAACAGAGCACTTCATTTTCAAACTGCAGGTTTCCTGCTGGTTCTTAGTCTCCAAAATTAGAATGGGAGGCAGATCTTTTAGCTATCAGGCTTCTTTCCTGTGGAACCAGCTCCCAGTTTTAATCCGTGTGGCAGACACTCTTGTTTTAAGGCTAAACTTTCCTTTTTGATAAAGCTTATAATTAGAGTGGGTTAGGTAATCCTGAACTATCTCTGTAGTTATGCTGCTATAGGACTAAACTGCTTGAGGACATAATGACCACTTTCTCTCACTCTGCTACATTCTCATACTACTCTCCAATTTTTTGTTATTTGCTGTGATTTCAGCTTTAAAACTCTCTCTCCATTTTTTCTCTTCCTTGAAGATACATCTAACCTGGCTCTGTGTTTAGCTGTGGCACCTTCCTGGAAGGGGGCATCATCTGAGCAACTGCTGCCAACAACTTAATGCCCTCCTTCTACAGATGACCCTGTCATTTAGTGTTTAACCCTGTCTTTCCTATAACCTATAACTGTATGTGCTCTATTTCATACTCTAGACTTGAAAACTGGCTCAGAGTTAATCTGCTTAGCTGTCTTACTCTCGTAGATGAAGCCAAGAAAGGAGCTACTCCCATTAATGTTTCATTTTTGTTTCCCATAGAAAGTACTCCTGGATCAGTGCTTCTGTGTTCTTTTTGTGTCTTTTCTCTGATCTCTTAAATCCCCAGTTGGTCGTGGCAGATGGCCACTCACACTAAGCCTGGTTCTGCTGGAGGTTTCCTTCCTGTTGAAAGGGAGTTTTCCTTTCCACTGTAGCTACTTGCATGCTCAGTATGAAGGATTGCTGCAGCCAATCCAAGCAACTGCCCAGTGTTGCTACATGCTTATCCAGGAGGATTGACTGCTGCAAGTCACTGGCTTTATGCAATCTGCTGAGTTTCCTTAGATAGAAAAACCTTTTAACCAATTTGAATAATAAACTGAATTTGACTGCACTATTGATAATTAGGATCAATTGGAATATATGTACTTGACTTGAAATCTGTATGATGGATGGATGGATGGATGGATGGATGGATTGTTATTAGACAATGCTTTGTTCCTCTTGACAAGAAAAAATAAAATAATTTACTACTTTAAAAAAATAAGCTCAAATAAGTTCTGTTGTAATTTATTTATTTATTTTTTTCTTATTTCTCTATTTCTTCTACACCAACAAAACTAAAGTTTTTTTTCATTTTCTTTATTTCAAAATTCTTAACTTTTCATAATTCAAATTTCAAAATGTTCAATTTGGAGATTTAAAACAAAGCATTAAGCGAAATGGGATTTATTATGTGTATGCTCCACAAATCATGAAACATTATGCTGAGGTCGGCCTCCGATCCAGCAGTGTGTTAAAGGGCATCTCGACAAACTTTGATCAGCTTCATTTTTAAATCTAACACTCAGAGCTCTTGAATCTGGTCGAAGCTACTCTAATGGTCAGATGTTTTAGATACCCTTTCTCATTTAATGGGTCTTTTTATTTTCATGACTATTTACATTGTAGATTCTCACCAAAAGCAACAAAATTGTTAATGAACACATATGGAATTATATAGTAAACAAAAAGTGCAAAATAGAAGGTTCAAATAGAGGTTCATTGAGAGACGACCAGAGGTTAATATTTCAGTCATTACAGCAAAGTGCAGCTACTTTAAGGAATGTAAAATATTTTAGATATTTAAAGTTCTTTTGCAAGTTTTCATTTGCCACATAATTCCACGTGTGTTCATTCACAGTTTTGATTCCTTCAGTGAGAATCTACAGACAATTTAAATAGTCATCAAAATAAGAAAACCATTAAACGAGAAAGTGTGTCTAAAACCTGTGACCTGTACATGTAGTGTATATGAGCATAAATTCAGGTTTTATAAATCACAGCTTGTGATCTTTGATGCCTTTGTTCAGATTGTACAAGTCCACAAACTAGAGTAGGGGTTCCCAAACTATTTAATTTAATTTTGTTCCTTTAGGCCCTCCATACCCCTCAGTGGTCACATCACGATGATTCTGAAAATCATCTACCGACCCCCCCTGAGGGGTCCCAAACCCCACTTTGGGATCCCCTGAAATAGAGGCACAATTGCTTTGTTTCGCATCTAAACCTGACCCACTTTTAGAACCACAGGTCCAATTATTTACTTTTTAATCTTTAAATGAATGAGTATTCATCTGTGGCCTTTGGACTGTGGACTGAGCAATCAGACCAAACTGATAATAAGTTTGACAAAAAGTAAAATCGTGATGTGGCAAATCACAGATAAAGTACATCAACTCAATACATATAAATGTAAAAAAGCACTTTAACCTTTAACGATACCAATTTTAAGGCAGTAGTTTTCAAAATTCATTTCACTATTTTATACACATATCCAGATCTGAAACATAATGAAGACAGTTTTCCAGAATCTTGACTGCAGAACCATTCACTGTAGGTTCAAAATAAACAGATATGTTTCAGACAATGTTTTTAAGTTTGAATCCTCGATATACCACTGCACACAAATGTATCATTGTCCTTCTAATTTTTGCAAGGATCATCCCATAAATAACAGGATTCGTAACTGGTGGAATTATGAGAAATTGCACAGCCATGAAGTTCCTTAAACTCTGTGGCACAGATGAGGATCCGTACCTGGAGTACATGAGGTCAAAAAGCAAAGCGGTTGTGACATTTAACAGACACATGAGATGTGGCACGCATGTCTGGATAAACTTTCCCATGCCCTCTTTGGAGTTCAGAGCTGACTTTATAAGCTGGACGTACGACCAGGCGATGTAGAGAACATGGACAAAATAAAATCCCGAAACAATAAGTCCAATTATGTCGTTTGCTTTTGTTGAACCACAAGAAAGTTTAACAATGGACCAGTTCTCACAGTAAAGTTTATCTATGTGGGAACCACATAACTTAAGAGATGATGTGAGGCACATGACCAGCAGCCCACAGCTCAGAGGAACCAGCCAGCAAAAACAAACTAAAACAACAGTCCGTTGCACAGTCATCACAGAGTGATAGGCCAGCGGTCTGCAAATAGCCACATATCTGTCATAAGCCATCAGCGCCAAAACAGAGTAGTCAACCATTGCATAAGAATAAATCACATAGATTTGTAAAAGGCATCCTGAGTACGGTATAACATAACTGTCAGATAAAAGATCATAAATAAATTTAGGATAAAAGCCTGCAGTCCCATAAAGTGCATTAATACATAAGTTACACAAAATAATGTACATGGGTTGATGCAGGTTCTGATGGAACAGTATAGTTAAAATGAGAGCAATATTTACCAGTAAAATCAGACAGTAACATAGTAGAGTAAGAGAGAATAAAACGGCTCTATAGCTGGTAGTTGCATTGAAGCCTGACAGTGAAAAAAGAACTACAGCAGGTGTATTATTCATTAGGCGACTGAGTTACTGTAGGTGAGGACAATCTCATCGTCTGCACACCTGTTTAAGTAAGGTCAGAACTTAAAGCTGAATCTGTGGGGAAGCTCCTTCTTGCTCATCTTTGTTGGTCTCAGGTGTGCCTCTGGCTGGCAATTTGAAGTTTGAATAAAACAAAGCTGACAATTTTGTGCTTTAGATTTTTACTGATATTTAACCATGGAAACCTTGTTTGTTCTAATGTAGTTTGTGTGAACTCACTCATGCATTACCCAGTTAATTTTTGCTTGCTTTGAGGAATCTAATTTCCTTACTTGGCCAAGTTTAGGCAATGCAGCTGCTGGGTTAGGCTCATCACTTACCTTAAAAATGCTAAGATAGTTAAAAAAACTTTCTATTACAGCAGAATGACTCCCATTTCACACAAAAGGTAAAATTCGCCTTTAAAGCAAATCTTCACAAAAACATATAAAAACAGCAAATCATATAAAGTTGGGACAGAATGGAAAGTGAGAATAAAAAGAAAGATACAAGCAGCTGAAATTTGCTTCATTTATAGAGTGGCTGAACTCTATATACTTAGAGAAAGGGTGAAGACCTCTGTCATCTAGGGGAGAACTTGAAGCAGAGCCGCTGGTCCTCTGCATCGAAAGCAGTCAGTTGGCCTGGTCATTTGATCAGGATGCCTCATAGGTGCCTCTCCTTTGATATTTTCCAGGCAGGTCACACTGGAAAGATTGTTGGGATTTCCATCCTGGGCCTCTTACTACTGCAATCAGATTTCAGATGTTTGGATAGATAGATAGATGGATGGCATGCATGGCTGTTTTTACTGTTGCACTTGGTGGAATGTTTGGTGTGTGGAGACTCTTGATTTGATCTGATTTCTATTTGCTTTGACATCTCCGACTTATGCACTTTAAAACACATTTTCTGTTGCTCCACTCAACATTTGGGGACCCTCTGTGTTTCACAAGTTTTTTTCTCATAGTGGTAAGTGGTCGCTAGCTTAGCATTGGCTTCACCATGGATACCCATTCTGTTGTTTCTCCGTCTCTCTCTGAGTCTCCTCCTCTCTCCTGCTCTCTCTCTCCGATGTTCAGTTACTCCTTGGCTACTTTTAGTGATAATGGTATGTATAATTTATGAAGCAATTTTGTAGCTTTGAAGGTGAGGGTGTTGGAATTAGAGACTCATCTTGAAAAACCAGCAGATAGCAGAGGCCCCTTAGCCAGAATGGTAGAAAGCATAGTCCTCGATCCCAGACTGCGGGTCACCACCATGCAGGTCCCAGTTTCTAACAGCTATTTCCCACTCAGTAACACACCCGCTGAAAAGACGACTCTGGTAATTGCCATCTCCATAGTCAGAAACGTGGCACTAGAGACACCAGCGACCAGAGTCATATGTTTGCCGGGCAACATCAAATCCTACCCGAAACTGATGGCTAAGGATAAGCCTAAATACCGTAAGACTGTTATTCACGTTGGCGGTAATGGCACCCGGTTGTGCCAATTGGAGGTCATCAAAGTTAATATCATTTCAGTGTGTAAGTTTGCTCAAACAATGTCGGACTTCATAATTTTCTCTGGTTCCCTCCCTGATCAGACCAGTGACGACATGTTTAGCCGCATGCTCTCAGCTGTGCCGTCTTTCTGGAGGGGGGATGCGACTGAGCAGCTGCTGAAACAACTTAATGTTCTCCTTCTACAGATGGCCCTGTTATTTAGTGTTTAACCCTGTCTCTCTTGTAGACATAGCTACTGGCTGAGCATTTTGTGACTAACTGTATGTGCTCTATTTCATACTCTAGACTTGAAAACTGGCTCAGTTAATCGGCTTAGCTGTCTTTCTCTCTTAGATGAAGCCACTAAAGAAGATACTACTATTAATGTTTTACTTTTGTTTCCCATAGAAAGTACTCCTGGATCAGTGCTTCTGTATTCTTTTTGTGTCTTTTCTCTGATCTCTAAAATCCCCAGTTGGTCGTGGCAGATGGCCGCTTAAACTGAGCCTGGTTCTGCTGCAGGTTTCCTTCCTGTTGAAAGGGAGTTTTCCTTTCCACTGTCGCTACTTGCATGCTCAGTATGAAAGATGTTGCAAAGTCAATGCAAGCAACTGGCCAGTATTGCTACACCCTCATCCAGGAGGAGTGAATGCTGCAAGTCACTGACTTGATGCAATCTGCTGAGTTTCTTTAGATAGAAAACCTTTTTAACCAATTTGAATAATAAACTGAATTTGATTGCATTGTTTGATAATTGGGATTAATTGTAATGTATGTACTTGATGTGAAATATGTATGACTCGACTGAATTGACTTTGTAAAGTGCCTTGAGACGACATGTGTTGTGAATTGGCACTATATAAAAAAACTGAATCGAACTGAATTGTGTAGAAAATAGTCTGCCAGTAGAGTTCATTCAAAACAACAGCCAACGTGTTCCAGCTGTTTGACTAAAACCTTATAGAGAATCTATGAGGAATTGTCAGGAGGAAGATGAGAGATCCCAACGATGCTATCAAAGCAACCTTGGCTTCCATTACACCTCACCGGAGCCACAGGCTGATCTCCTCCATCCCATGCCACACTGATGGAGTAGTTCAAGCAAAAAGAGCCCTGACCAATTGTGTAGTGAGCACACATACTTTTCAGTAGGCCAACGTTTCTGCATTAGAAATCTTTTTTGTCTTGGCCTGATGTAACTTCTGGAGTGAAGTAGGATAGAATAGAATATAAATATCCTGTATTGTTCCTCAGTGGGGAAACTCAGGTGTGTCAGCAGGAAGGTGACAGGCAAGCAAAGCATAGAGATGCAATTACAAATGTTAATTTAATTAACCTTTAATGATATTCTATTTTATTGGGACGCACATATACATTTACAGGTGTCTCCTCAAACTTTTCTGAGTGAAAATAGCCTTGCTGATCCTTTCAACAGACAATAATGACTTTTCTGAGTGGTGAGGTATCTTGGATGGAGCAACATCTTTTCCAGGGATGCTCACTCATTTCTGAACATGACAACTTCTACAGTCAAACTGTGCAGAAATTACAATGAAATGCATGCAGAAGACAAGGGTACAGTGCTGGACTGGGTTGTTTCTGATGTTAAAAGTGTTAAATACTCCATGACAAATTAGTTGTTATTTACTGTATGTCACCTGGCCCTGAAATAAGGGAAATCATTTGTTTATTAACTTCAGAAATAAACCTGAAAAAACCCAATACAAAAATGTGTTGTGTTTGGAGTCAACAGGGAAATAAACGTTAATGAAATTTTCAAAACGATGACTGTTCTGCTAAGTTGAAGGTATTTTTAGCAAATCAAAAATCTTGGTTTAAGCTTCTTCGTGTTTTTATTTTTTTATTCACCTTTTTAAAACAAAATTATGCTCAAGTTTCTTTAAAATAACTAACAATAAACAATTACAATCATTTCTGCATCCTTTTGAATGTGTTTAAATATTGAGTTATGATGTGAACAAATACACTACGGAAGCCCTGAAAGACAATTCAAAACATGTTTTTTCACAGACTTGTTTTCTAAGTCTGACCAAATTATCTTTTTCTCGTGACTCTAGAAATTAGCTGTAAGTAGAAGTAGAAGTTATTTGGGTTTTTCTGTTCTGCCTTGAAAGGCAAGTGAGAATTAGTTTTTTGGGAGGCTTATTTTTTGGTTGGTTCTGTTTGTTTTCCACTAGAGGCACTGGAATAAAACTACCAGCCTTCACTAACAGCTGTATTGTTCAAATGAATAGTAAAAGGGCTGGTTTCCAAGAACCAATGTCCTATTTTCTAAATCAAACTGTTGTAAAGTAAAATAAAATACAGGAAAAGCACATAAATAGTGTGTTTGTTGGCCATGCAATGTTGTTATCATACCAAGCTTAAATGCGACATAGAATTAACTACAGTATTGATCTGATATCTGTAGGACAAATGACATTTTGACCACAATGACTGCTCTTTCTTAGGACCAAGATTGTATATTGCAAATGGCCTTAAAACTTGATGTCAGTACATACTTATCATAACTTGTCACAATAAATTAGAAAGCGCTATGATAAATCTGCAGGCAAAACTTAAGTAGATTTTAATCTAGATTTTGTTTTTCACTTTCCTTTAGGGCTTCCGTAAATACCAGAAAACCCTCTTTGGAAAAAAACAAAACAAATATGTGGTGTTGCAAATGCAGGGCTCTAAAATACCACTTAACAAACACAGTACATGCAATATGTGCTACTGCAATAATCAAGGCTCTTATAAATATCATGCATGTGGAAACTCCCTCACCTTTAAATTTTTGGTTTCTCCGATGAATATTCTGGTACGCATTTTGTCTCAAAAGGATGGCCGACATTATCCTAACCTCCCCACATGCTTGTTGTACTTACATGGTCTCAAGAAACTTTTTCGAACTTCAGTTAAATTCAGACCGTATATGATCGGGTTGAGCATTGGCGGGAGTATCAGAAACTGGATTGCCATGAAGTTCTTTAAACTCTGTGCCACAGATTCTGATCCGTATCGAGCATACATGACGTCAAAAAGAAGAGCAACGATTACGTTGATCAGACATATTAGATGCGGCATGCATGTCTGCAGGAACTTTCTCTTGCACTCTGGATACTTTAAAGAAAACTTAACCAACTGTATGTAGGAACACAAAATGAAGAGAGCATGTCCACAATATATAAGTATGACAATGAATCCAACAATATTATTTAATGTTGTTGAATAGCATGAAAGTTTGAGGATGGACCAGTTTTCGCAGTATAATTTTTCTATCTGGAAGCCACATAAAGTCAGTTTAGAGGTCATGATCATCACAACAGCCTGACAGATCATTGGCACCAGCCTGGAGAAACACACCAATAAAGTAACCCTATGTTTGGTCATGATGGAATGATACTCCAGAGGGTGGCACAGGGCCAGATATCGATCATAGGACATCACTGCAAGAATGGAGAAGTCAGTTGTTGAATAGGAGTAGATGAAAAAGACCTGCAGCAGGCAACCAGAGTAGGATATGACGTGAGAGTTGGACAACAGATCAAAGAGAAATTTAGGGTGAAAAGCTGCCGTCCCATAAAGACTGTTAAAACACAGATTACACAGGAAGATGTTCATGGGTTTATGAAGTTTTTCATCTAGTATGACAGTAAGAATAAGAGCCACATTCACAAGTATAATCACAGTGTAACAAAGCAGGGTTAGAGTAAAAAGCGTCAGGCGGTACTTTGCTGTAGTGTTCTTCAATCCTAACAAGGTGAATGAACCTAAAATTGTTGCATTGATCATCATTTACCTGTCTCTCAAAAATCCCTCTGAGCACTTCTCTTTGTCAACCCCTAAATCAGTTTTGTCCATGAACGTGTGTTAAGATAATGAGATGTGCAGGCTGCAACAAATCGCTCTCTGTCCATAAAACCTCTCAGTGAGTCCTCTTTTAACCTTTGTTGAGTTCTACATCGTCACCAATCACACTTCAGTTTATCTCCAGAGCCCAAGTACACAAAATGGTTGCATAAAAAAAACAAAAAATAGTGTAGCAGGTGTTAAACTGTTTAATGTATATGCACAACTTGAAACCAGATTTTGAAATACACTATAAAAAGACACAAAACTTCTTTTTCTTGCTAATTGACATTAAATCAGACAAGACTGTAAAGGTAAATCTCCTGCACTTGTCTAGCACTTTATCAAGTCCCCAGAGAGCTTTATACTACAATCAGTCATCCACCCATTCATTCACACATTCACAGTTGTAAGCTACATTGTAGCCACAGCTGCCCTGGGCAGAGTGACAGAAGCGAGGCTGCCATACAATCGGCGCCACCTGGCCCTCTGACCCACATCAGCAGGCAAGGCGAGTGAAGTGTCTTGCCCAAGGACACAACGACTGAGACGGAAAGAGCAGGGGTTTAAACCAGCAACCCAGTGGTTACAGGATGAACTCCTACCACCTGGGTCGCCCCGACAACCAGAATAATTGGCTTAATGTCAGAAGTTTACATACATTTTCTTAGTATTTAGTAGAACTGCATTTAAATAAACTATTTGACTTGAATTGAATCAATCATTTTGGGTATCCTTGCACAAGCGTCTCAAAATAGTTTGCTGGAAATCTGGTCCATTTCTTCTGACAGAACACCATTGCTGTTGTAACATGCATGTTCAGCGTGAGCGGTTGCTGCAAAGCCAGTGATTTGAAGCAACTGGCTGGATTTTCTCAGACTTTCTTTGTTATGATCTGTCTATGTTAGGGTTTGAGTTCCTAGTCTGTTTTCTCTACGGTCTTGCTGTTGTTTCAGTTCCTGTTTAGGTTCATCATTTCATACTTGAAGGTGTTAGATGAGTTTGTTTATTTTTCCCTATTGATCTGGTTCCTACCTGTTTATGTTCTGTAGTTAATTCATTGTTTACTTAGATGTTTTCTGTTGCCTCCCTGCACTCCCATCTCATCTGTGTTTATTAGTCAATCTCCCTCAGTTGTTCCTGATTCTCTCCCTGATTGACTCCTAGTTCATTGCCTCCCCTAGTATTTATACCCTCTGGTTTTCTTTGTTATCTGTAGGATCCAATTGTTACCTCCCTGATTCAATGTCTCCGTGTTCCGGCCTTGTCTTCGTGTTCCTGCCAGTGTTTATTGCTGTAAGTGATCAGCTCTAAAATCATTAAACATTTCTACTTACCATGCGACTCCTTTCCTCTTGTTTGCAATTTGGTCCTGCTCCACATCCGCTCATTTAGAAATCCTTAACAGTTGGCATAATGAACTAAACCTGACTGCATTCATAACTAGAATTAAATTGGAAAATATCTAATTGACTTTAAATCTCTGTATAATCTGATTAAATTTATGTTATATACAGTATGTTGTATATGTATAGAAAATAACTTTTGGTCATGTTATGTGCCTTGAGACGACACAGGCTGTGAATCTATTCACAGCAAGTGGATTGAAATGAAGTGGATTAAATAGAAGTAAGTCAGGTTAATATGTAAATAAAATATAACCTTTGTTGTCACTCTGTATAATTTGGTGGGAGCTCTTCTTCTCATTTATGAATAAAAAATTGAACATTCAGAGGATTATTAAGTTTTGAGGCATAATTTTGAGTTCCAAAACCTAATGTTAATTTAGGAAGAAAGCTTAAGAGGGAAAGTGTCAGAAACAGTGTCTTGCAACAAAATCAACATAATAGAACAGAAAACAGAGTGGCTACCTAAGGTCTGAGGTGAGACTGTTGGCTCGCCTATGGAAAAGACTTAAATTTAGGTTCATGGAGCTCACACTCTCCTGATTCTCAGCGTCGCTGCCAGGGAGGGCTTCGCACAAATGTTCTTTAAAGGTTCACTCAAATTAAAAGATACACTAAACACGCTGAAGGAGTGAAGGAAGCGCTGAATATAGTTGGAACTTCCCAGATAAATAATAGCAACAGTAACGAGTATGATGCAAACAAAAGCATGCTGTTTCTGACCTGACTGGGTAAGGCTTATTTCTGGTTTTGAAGGTCTGTTTCTCTCTTTCACCTCTGTCTGAGTCTCCAAATTCAGCTGCCTACGGAGCCTGCAGCTTCCAGGGAAGGAGTCGTCACAGAGGGCCTGATCAGCCAATCAGAAGCAGAATTGGGAAATGTTTAGATTACGTTGTGCTAGAAAGAAACGGATTCTATTATTTTTTTCTACCACATTCTCTAGTGAAGAGGGAGACTCCACATGTGAACATACTATCCTTATAGAAAAAGATATCCCTTTGCTGGTGTTGCTTACACATTCAAGGTTTCAAACATGCAATCATTATATTAAAATAGAATCATTACATGTTTGAAAAAAAGAAAGACAGAATAACGCATTAACCATTATAAAAATGTAACTACAAAATTGGTTGTTTTAAATGTTTTCTGAAACTTTCACTATAGACAAACTAAAGATTTGACTATTGGGTTGCAGCATGATTTGATGACCTGTAGTACCTTAAAGGTAACTTTAAGGTATTTTGTCACATTACAATCATAAACTTTAAAATATTTTATTGTAAATTGGAAGTAGAATGATAAATTGCATTAAATTTTTTGTACACATAATCTTCAAATGTGGTATGTATATGTATATGTACTTATACTAACATTAAATTACACACGGGTGCATTTCTGAAGCCAGTTGGTTAAACTGGATTTTAATTATGGGTAATAGAGTAAAGGTGGCTGAATACACACACTAGACTTGTGTACTTTTTCTTCCATCACACCACTATGCACATCTCTCACAAATCCCTAATAAAATACAGTGAAGTGTGGGGCATTAATGTGACGAAATGTAAAAAAGTTCAAGAGGTATGATTAGCTTTGCAAGGCACTGTAAAATAATTTACTTGCCCTTTGAATTTCAATAAATCAAGAACAAAAAAAAAGGATTGTAACTGGATTAAAGGCTTTCTTTTTAAAGATAGGCATTTTGGCCACTTAACCTTTATGTTTTTAAACTTAAAAATATTGTCTAATAACATGGTTTTAAATAGGGATGCACAATATATGGGCATTAGCATTGGTATCGGCCGATGTTAGTCAATTTTTAACATATGGTATCGGTCTGATAAGTAAAACTGGGACAATATAAATAACCAATGTTTATTCCCATCTTGCTGCTGTTTGTGCATGTGTTTCAGGAGGAGAGAGGGTTGGCCATATGGTATTTGTTTTTGTTTGTGACAGTGATAGCGATGCAGCACAGAATTGTGGGTTGTTTAACTGAAACAGGGAAGCAATGTCAGCGATGCGGTTGTTTTATCACCTAATTGTCTTTAAACTTTGAGAGTTGTTTTTTTCCTTGAAAAACAAAAAGTTATTTGCTTTTGTTTTGTTAGAGCCACTTTAAAACTATAGTTGAGGGCCACACATAGACCACCCTCTATGTAAATAAATGAAACATATGACATTATACATAAAAGACTTTGATGGCTCTCTAACTAGCTGGTGTGTTGATTCATTACATGTCTGGTATACATTTAAACAAAATTGGTTTTCATCATGTTATCTTATTTTCATTCTTTAATCTGAAAATGCAATGTATGGTTTTGACCTTAACTGGCGGTTGTTTTTGTTGTAAGGGTGTTTTGGCACAGTTACATCTGCATGGAAAACAACAGTCCCTGAGCATTACATTTAAATTGATGTCCAGGGAATACAGGGACATAGTGGACTAATGACCCAGAGGTTTAATCATTGTGTTTACATGTATGTCTGTGTTTCTGTGACAGTGCACCACAAAAAGAGGGAGTACAATCAGTGGAACATTTTCATCATTTTCTGTTTTAGTATAATAAACATAACAGTCCCTTGTGTGCAGACGGACTGCATCAGGTTGTCCAACCACTAATATGTTCAGATTACAGGTTTGTGAAGTTCAATTTTTTTATTAAATTGGCAGAATTTAAATGGCCTTCTTTCTTTACTGAATTTCAGTCAATGCTTGCTCTTTTTTATAAGACAGAATATCTTAAGCAAATTTATTTTTAAGCAGTCTTTCAGGTGGTACATAACGTTAAACTTGCACAAAATATACTACATATATTTGCAATCTAGATCTTTTTAGAATTTATTAAAAATTTAGCTGCATCTGCAGACCATTAAAAACGTAAAACCGTTTGGGGTGGATTTTATATGATACATCAAAACTTTTTACAAATAGAAATCTAAAAAGTGTGACGTGCAGATGCATTCACCTCCCTTCGAGACAACACTTTGAACCACCTTTTGCTGCTGTTACAGCTACAAGTCTTTTGTAGTATCTCTCTACCAGCTTTGCACATCTAGAGACTGAGCTAAAAAACTTTGATCTAAACCATTTCATTGTAGCTCTGGCTGTATTTTCAGTGTCATGAACCTCCATCCCAGGCCCAAGTCTTGCAAGTCTTTGCAAGTCTTTGCAAGCCTCTTACAGGGTTTCTCCCAGGATTGTTCCATATTTAGGGATTGTCCCGTCAATCCGCTCTGACCAGCTCCTGTGCCCCTGCTGAAGAAAAGTCTTCCCACAGCATGATTCTGCCACCAGCATGTTTCAGTGCGGGTTATGTGCATTGTTTTCTACTACACATGGATCCTGGTCTTCAAAAGATTTGCGTGTACAAAACCGCACGCAATCCTGTATGCGTCAACAAAGCTGATCTACTAACGAGGTGGTAATCGGATTGCGTGTGCAAAATCAGCGGAACTGGCGCAAATTTCTGCCTTCATGAATAGGCAAAACATATGATAATGATCCAAACGCGCAAATTCATGGGAGGAGGATATGCAAATGTCATCCCTTACCAGGCGCAATGCAATTTTCAAAGCCTGAAACAGTTTGCGGGTGCAATTTTGGCATGTGGATTTAGCACGTTTGAAATGCAGGTGCTAACTGGGACGCAAAAATGTCTGCTGTCACTTTGGCCAGAAGGAGCCAAAGATAGAATGACAGATGACAGGGAGAGAATCTTCTTTACATGTGCCAACAGTCAAAAATAAAATTATTAAAAATAGATGAGAATAGAGGTGTAGCATACGGCAGAGGAGTCAACAGCATGATGACGTCAGCCATAAAGTTAGGGGTAACTGTTCAGCCTGTACTCAGTTAGCACAGAGTTGGCTAATAAAGATTGTTAGTAGAAGCAGCCGTTGTCGCGCTGTTTCTGGATGTAACATTGGCGACGAGGATGGAGCTCTCCTTCTCATCTATGCCCCCATTCCTCGCTCTGCCCGGTGAGCCGCCGATCCCATGGTCCCGCTGAAAGGACTCTTTTGAGACATTCATAACAGCTATTGGGCTAGCTGATGCTACTGAAGCTAAGAAAAAGGCTTACTTATCCATAACCTGGGTGGTTCAGCTTCCCGACACCCCTCCTTCTCTGAGGGGCCTGAGGTGAATGTGGCAAGACGTCAAGGCGCCACAACTCCCCAACGGTGTGGTAACTGCGGTTCTACCTCCCATCCCACAAGTGTGCCTGTTTGGCCAGCCGTGGGACAGAGGTGTCAACGCCGCGGTAAACTAAACAACTACTCTAGAGTGTGCCGCTCTGCACCTGCTCCCATAATTTCCTCCCGCTGCTCTCCTCACTCCTCGAGCCCAACCACTATCCACTCCGTGGGTTCTGGCACCAAGCCGTTCAAATGGTGTACGGTGGAGCTGGACGGTGTATGTCTGCCACTGCTGTTAGATACAGCTGTTTCCAAGTCCCCACTAAAGGAATCCATGGTCCGACAGCTGTTTCCCCGCCAACATATTAAGGCAGGAGCGGAGACGCTGTACGGTTATGGACATGCTAAAATTGGCATGGTGGGCACCATCACCTTCTCTCTCTGCTACAGTTCTAGAACCCTCCCTGCATTCACCTTCCAGGTGTCCCGCCGTGGCACCAACCTCCTGGGGTTTGACCTCTTTTGCGCCCTGGGTTTCTCCATCATGGACAACACAGCCTCCACCATATCGACAGTGAACACATCCTGGCAGGACTGCTGGCCGTCATTATTCAGTGGGCTGGGCTGCATCGCTGCCTTTGATCACCAACCACCCGTCGACCCAGCTGTGTCCCCTGTTCTCCAACCTCTGCGCCGGTTGCCTCTTGCTCTGCACAACGATGTCACAGCCGAGCTGCTTAAGCTTTTGGACGCTGGTGTCTTTGAATGGGTGGACGCTTCACCCTGGATATCCAACCTGGTGGTGCTGAAGAAGAAGTCCAGCCTGCGCCCCTGTGTAGATCTCAGGCAGGTTAACAAAGCAGTAATACCAGATAAATATCCCCTGCCCACAATGGAGGAACTTGGATTCAAGGTTTCATGGCACAACTTTCTTTTCTAAACTCGACCTTCACCAAGGTTACCATCAGGTTTCCCTACACCTCCATAGCCGCAATCTTACTGCCTTTGTTACCCACATGGGGGTTTTTCATTACACTTGGATGCCTTTTGGTCTCAGCTCTGCCCCAAGCTGCTTTCAGAAAATAATGGACACCATATTTGCAGGTCTTAACGGTGTCGTGGTCTGCCTGGATGACATTGTGGTGCACGGGGAGATGCCTGCCCAACACAATGACCACCTCTCCAGGGTGCTTGAGGCTCTCGCCCACTACCATCTAACCCTTTAGGAGCGGGCGGTCTTTTATCACTGAGCGAAGATAATATACAGACTCAGCAGAATTCTCTCCTCCCAGCTCTCCACGAGGGAACCTTTATTCTTCAAAAGTCGCACAAAGTCATTTAAAAATTTTAGATGGGGGAAATGTGCATCTACGCCACACCTATTATTGATTTTGTGAGGTTTCACTTGTCTGCGAATGCCGTGAGCCCACCTGAACTATCCTGCCCAACGATGGAACATGTACCTCTACGGTCGCCACTTCGTATTGCGGACAGACCATCAGGCCCTCACAGCCTTGCTGGTCACCTCGGGATCAGGACACAGGCCGCTACACCTTTACCGGTAGTCAGAGAGGCTTCAGGCTTCAACACACAGTTCCTGCCTGGCAGGTAGGACATCATAGCTGACCTACTCTCCAGAGCTATTCCAGCCGGACTCTATCCATGATCCTGCTGAGCTGGACCTGATCCTCACGCTGCACACACCGCTCCAGTCAGCTGTTTCCCTCTCTGAGCTTAAAGCGGCATCAGCACAGGACCGTGTTCCAACAACTCTGCACTTTTATTCGAGGGGGATGACCCTCCAGTGTCTCAGAGAACTTGTTGCCATTTCACTGTGTCAGGGGTGACCTCTCATGCTGGAACAATGTCTGTGTGGCACGGGGACTATGTACAGTAGTCCCTAGTTGAGGGCCCGCATCCTCGACATGCTCCATGAGGGACACCTGGGGGTTGTCAATGCTGCAGGGGCCTGGCCTAGTGGCCAGGTATCAATAGAGATGTGGAGACAGTGGTGAAGGACTGTGAAGCTTGTCTCACCAGCGGTAAAACCGGCCCACTGCAACCACCACCCTTACAGGCCCTGCCGTGGCCATCTACTCCATGGACTCACATCCAGGTGGACATATGTGGAGAACTCCATGGGGTCTCCCAACACCAATGTTTTCTCCTGGTGGCTTGTGACCTCCATTCGAAATGGCCTGAGGCGCTGCCTGTGGGCTCTATTGGTACAAAAACAGTTTCTGACTTCCTCTCTTCTCTGTTTTCCCACAGGAGTGTGCCTGACGTCATTACTACTGATAACGGCAACCAGTTCACCTCCGCCAACTTCAATCCTTTTACAGAAGGGAGGGGGATCAAACATCTCCGGACTGCCTTCTACCCCCCTCAAGCTAATGGAGGTGTGGAGAGGTTTAACCAAACCCTCTAGAACGGGCTCAGAGCAGCCCATTCCACAGCTTCCACTGGATCGCCTATGACCCACAACTGGGGATACTCCAACAAGGTTAGCTTCACCGAGCAACAGAATGGTGGAACAACTACGCCGCATGAAACAGCAGTTCGACTGGAAGCATAGGGTGAAACACCCCGCAATCGCGGTGTCAGACTGGGCCCCGATTCTGCCACCTAATCGCCTTCACAAGCTGCTCTCATTCTGGTCTGCACCACAGCAAGTCACTGGGGCAGCAACATTCCGTTGGGCTGATGAATCACATTGGCATGCCAGCTGCCTTCAGCAGGTATCCCAACCGTCTCGCATCGCAGCAGCTGCAGCTGAGCAACACCAGACAGGTGTGGACGAGTACTTTCGTATTACACAGCCGACTCTGCCAATCACATGTCCATGCGACCAGAATGCATTGGTTGAACCACTGCGGCCTGAACCTCGCCCTGCTGGGGCCCGTCGGCAACCAGCCTACCTTAAAGACTATGTTATGGACATTTGACACTTTAGACCAGCGCGTAGAATGTCAGGTGGCAGTTTAATCAACATGGCTATGTAGGTAAACAGGTAGTCTGCCCAGTTTACCTAGTCAGGTTGGCCAAGTTGGCCTTTCTCATGGTTCTGTTACCATACGTTTGGGTTGTATGTATTTGTGGGAGGGTTTTAATGGGGGGGGGGGGGTAAATGTAGCATATTGCAGAGGTGTCAACAGTGTGTTGACGTCAGCCGTAAAGCCGTAACAAGTTTAGTAAAATCATTGGAAAATAATTTATTTTTACGCACATAACCTTTCGATTTAACTTTTTTGTAGGACAGTCATGTAACACTATGTTTTAAAATTAGCAAAGCTACAACATACAGATTGCCAACTCGTACAACAATCTATTTTTATGTTGCTAATATTACGTTCAGGCTTAAATAATGTGGCTGTTTATGATAAACTCCGAACTCTTCAATCATATAATTAACAAAACAACAGAACCCGGGGACTCCTTGAAAAGAATTAAAAGATCAAGGAAGACAAATTAATTAACAGACATATTTGTCTTTTATACTGTAAATATTGATGGGCCAATTTTTTGCAAGTTACGTCAAGCAAGATTAGAGAAATAATCTCAACAGGGCAGGTGACAAACCTGCTGTGAGTAGCACAACAAAACTTAACTAACTCTAACTTTCCAGAAAAGCAAGGGCCGAACGGAACAGAAGGAAAAAATCAGCAACTGGATCATTTATAATGATGCAGCGTAACAAACCCTGTATATTTCTGGCAACACAGCAGAGGATCTGTTTGCTTTTACTCTTGTTCCACCCAGTAACGCACACAATTTCCTCATTTAAATAGGGCGGTCTGCACCTGTTTTGCACCTGTTATCCATAGCATGCGCAATCTTTGAAAAATGCCCACTTATTGCACATGCAATTTATTTCTAGTACATGCAAATAAGCACTAGTTATTTGGGATCTTTGAAGATCAGGCCCATGGTATTTTGCCTGTAGATCAAAAAGATAAATTTTGGTCTCATCTAGGCAGGACACCTTCCACGTACTGTTTTCTAACAACAATGGCTTCCTTCCTACTGCTTGTGCATGCAGATCTGGCGAGTCTATGTCTATAAATCCTCCCACCTGAGCCAGGCATCTTTGCAGCGCCTCCAGAGTTACACATGGCCAAAACTTGGTAGTGCAGTTGTGCCACACTCTTACACTTTTCAGAAGATGGACAGAGGAGTGCTCCATGAGTCTCAGTTATTGTTTTATGGCTTCACCTTGTTTTAAACATCTCCACACCGTTGTCCCTGACTGGTCTGCTGTGTTCCTTGGTCTTCATGTTCTCTAACAAAATTCTGACAGAAAAGCTACATTTAGACTCAAATTAAATTACACACTGACACACAAGAGGACTTTTTTACTAATTAGGCAACTTCTGATGGCAATTTGTTGCACTGCACTTTTTAATGGTATTAGAGTGAAGGTGACTAAATACAAATGCATTGCACATATTTTTTATTCGTAAGAAATGTTGAAAGCCGTATATCATTTTCCTTTATCTTCATAATTATGTGCTACTTTGTGTTGGTTCATCTTGTAACAAAATATACTGATGTTTGTGATTGTAAGGTGACAAAATGTGGAAAATCTTGTGAATACTTTTTCAAGGCACTGTGTCTAGGCTGGCCTACTTATCTATACTCACAACTGAGACAATTTCCCAATTCTAAACTGCTCATGGTGTAAACTTTATTCTTACTGTAGTTCTCTGTTCTGGATTTAAACAGAGCTGTTCTGTACTTAAATGTAATAGTTCTCTCCATAATTTTTAGTTTTGCTTCTGTAGTTGGACTTCCCAACTTTCAATTTCACACATACTCTAACATAAACATCATAGCCTCAGAAGCCGTGAATCTAGACACTGTTATCACAAAATTTGTATTTAACCAAAGTAAGAGATCGATGGTTGTCACTCAAATCAGCTTTATTATAACCTCGACAAGGGAGAACAGTTTTGCAGTGTCAGACATGTTCAGGAGTAAGTAGGAGAACTGTTTTATAACAGCATCAAGGTAATTCCCATGAAATCAGGGCTCACTTAGGAGGGACAGAGGTAAGGCCTTTTGTAATTCTCCCCCAGACATGTTGACATAACTCAAATCACAGAGTGGCCTCCTCTTAAGACTACAGAAGCCAGTTGCCTTGAACTCTGACATGAATTAGTGCTGTAACAGGGGGAGTGAATACTTTTATCAGGTTATGCAGAGTGTCAGGTCATAAACCAGGGCACTTAAAACAAGGAACTAAAGTTTTCCCCAACAACACATTTATTAAAGCCGTGTCATATTTGACACAGCTACACATTTAGATTTCTAATGTTTAAAACAAGGTACAGTCTCTAACTTGTGTGACCTATACAAGCTAAAAACCAAACATAAGAGGGGTCATGGGTCATTTTTCACTGTGATCCTTCAGATGTGGGACTTAAATTATATTTATTAGTTAATTTGGCTGTCCCTTCTAATTCCAACTAGCAGGAACTGCATTGTTTCCATAGGAAGACTTTGACAAAATACGTGAAAGGAACAATGCAGCCAATGGGGTAAAAGTCAGCTAGTTTCTGTTACCTCAGGCTCACCAAGCCATGTAGTCACAGGCCTGCATCGGCTGACTCGTAGAGGGGCGAGCTGGCTTCATGGCTCAAAGAAATGTAGTGATGATGTAGTGATGATGTATTGTTTGTGACTCAGAAATCATTGAATACCAGCACATCATACTGAATGACTCCTGATATACATGTCAGTTCAGTGTCTCTACATGCTCATCCAGTCAATGACCCGATGCAATCTGCTGGGTTTCCTTAGAATGAAACCTGTTTAACCAATTTGATAAATTATAGAATAAAAGAGACTTTTACCGCATTGTTTTATAACTAGAATCAATTGTAATGTATGTACTTGACTTGGAATCTGTATGATTCTGTATGAAACTGAATTGAACTGAATTTCCAGGTCATGTTTTCTCTCTGTTGCAGAAACATTAAGGATGTGGAAGTTCCTGGACATTTGAAGAACTTTGGAAGCCAGACAACTTAACCCTTCAGACCAATAAGAACCAGTAGAAAAAGAAAATAGCTTTACCATCCATAATTCCCTTTAGTCTGATTACCAGTGGGAATGTGACTGTTGAAATTATTTTGTTTTGTTTTTATCATTACCATCTACTGTGTTTGTCTGCCTGCTACACACCTAAAACCTTCTTCTCTACAATCCTCCCAGAGAGAAAAAGGGAGAGAGAGAGAGAGAGAGATTTATCTGTGTTATTCCTAAAGTGACCGTGTTCCTTTATTATCAAGTGGAGAACCTCCTGTGACCCAACCATGCAAGTGACTTTTTGTTTATTTGGGACGAGGTTGTGGCTAGGATCCGAAAGACCAATTCCAGCCCATCATCCAAGTCTGTTGGACAGACGCCTGTTGCCTTCTCTCATTCCTCAAAGCAACCCAGGCAAGACACCCATAAAGAGAGAGAGAGAGTTAAAAAGCTGGAATGCTACCCTGAATGCTGGCTGAGAGCCTGGAAAGCTATTCTGTCTGCTGGTTGCAATTAGGGAAGCCAGAGCTGATCTCTCAGTGGACATTAAGTGGGAAAATATATGTGTTACTCTGCCTGTATGAAACTGGAGAAGAACACATGGGAGAGAAAGATCTTCAAACTCTGTCCTTCCTCTATTCCCTTCTTGATGTTAATTAAATAAGCAGAATATGTTCACACATGGTTTCACAAAAGTCCATTAAAATAAAGAACCATTTTAGGTTAGTTCTTTGAATAATAAGATTGCAGAGCATTCTTTCATTACTTCACACATTTTCATTCTTATTAGAAGGACAGTAAGGCCTTTGCAGATTTACGTTTAAACAAATATGAAATTTTGACGCCATGTTTCTAGAAACGAGAAGTAATACTAAAGTTTTGAAGTGGCCCAGTCAGAGTTCCGATTGCAAACTGTGGATGGAGATAAAGGTTAGGATGAAATGAGGTCTTCTATCTTCAGTTACATGGAGCTCATTAGCAGAGGTAAATCCTCAAAAAACCAGCTGAAACGTGCAAAAAGCTAGCAAGAAATAGGGTTTAGTTATTAAAATAGGGTTTAATTTTTTCCCTCTTCCATACTCTGCCTCATTACAGGTCAGGATGACTCAGAGTACAGACAGTGGACACAGAACTTTGTGGGCTGGTGCCAGCGGAACCACCTCTTGATCAACGCAGGAGTTGGTGGTGGATTTCATCTGACACCAGTGAACATGTAGAGAACTGAAATTGCAATAGTGGACTCTTATAAGTACCTGGGTGTTCACCTGAACAATAAACTGGACTGGGGTCACAACATTGATGCTCTTTACAGGAAGGTTCAGAGCAGACTGAGATCTTTTGGAGTGCCTGGGGCGCTCCTTAAGACCTTTTTTGACTCTATGGTGGCATTAGCCATCTTCTATGGTGTAATATGTTGAAGCAGCAGACCTACAGCTGAGAGGAAGTGGCTGGATAAGCTCATCAGGAATGCCAGCTCTGTCCTAGAATGCTCCCTGGACCCAGTGGAGGTGGTGGGAGACAGAAGGACTTTGGCAAAAATAATATTACTGTTGGACAATGTGTAATTTTAAAATCGAAGTTTAGTGATATGGTCTCAATCAGAACAGTTATAATTACCAATCAACATTTCCTAATATTATGTGATCAAATTTAGGCAGATCACGATAATAAACCGGAAGTGATTTCTATAAGTGACCACCAGAAGTCAGTAACAGTAAAATTGAATTCAGTAGGGATTGCTGCGAAAATCTATGCCTAAATAAAATTGACTCACCGTCCTTGAATAAACATCTTTTTAGCAAGTGGGATTATGTGATCTACTGAATTTGTCTGTATGGTATCATCATTAGTATTGAATTAGACTTTATGGACCTTAATCTCAATCTGATTTAAAACTGAACTGGAATTATTATATTAGATTAATATGAATCCAGTTTGTACCATATTGGATTTTATAAATTTGAACTGGACTCTCTTGTCTTGTAAAGTGCCTTAAGATGGCCTTTGACAAATTAGCACAATATAAAAAAACAGAAAATGAATCGAACTTATCCCAAATTATGTACTTCTATTATTTTAGTATAATGCAAAAACACAATTTTGTAAAACCAATCAGAAAAACTTTTTTAAATGAGTTTTGATAATTCCTTTAGTAGTGAAGCATTTAAAATTGTACATTTTAACATTACAAAGTGAGATAAAGAGTTCCACAGGGCTCTATTTTTGGTCCTACACTTTATACCTGCTACCATTGGGAAGCATCGTCACAAGACATGACATTAATTTTCACAGCTGTGCTGTTGGGTTGTCAGAGTATTTTATATTTCGATATAATCGATCCAATAATTGATCTGATAAATTCTTTATAGATAATCATTTACGTCAAAAATGATACAAACTGTGCCATTTTCATCTCCCCAAGATGGTACACAGCTTTGCACAGCAGTGCTGTATACATACAGGCACTCACCTTTATTTGTTTAAATATTAGCTACTGTTAGGCAGCCCCATCAAGATGGGTTTTGCCCAGTGAGGAATTGGAGGAGAGTCTGACCCTGCAATTGCTCCCTTTTATAAACACAGGAAAATGTGCATAAACTGATGGCTACATCAGCCACTAAATGGTGAAGTGGCTAAACGAGCAGCACAGCCCCCTCCATTTGTCCTCTGCTCAATAGTAAAGTAATAAGCGGTTAATTCGGTCAACAGTACAACAAGTAAAGGTTACCAAATGGAGGACCCAGACTGAAGCAAATAAGACAGGAACTAGTCAGAGCCGGTGACAACCTGCCCTGCGACTACTTGATCACCAAAGAAAATATGAAGCAAAATTATTAGAAACAGAAACTGAACATGGCTGCTGTTGAGTATGTTTGTCCAGATCAGATCCTAGTCTACACTGTACAAAAATGTTTTGTATGTAACAGATCCATGTTCACACTGTAAAACAATCAGTTTTAAAATACAGTTATACTTTTATTGTCCTCCAGTGGGAATCAGTAGCAAACTTACAGGCAAACAGGATCCTAAGACGTGTTCTAAGTGTTATATTGTCTACTGTTTTACTATACAGGGAAGCAAGTCGTTTTTTATACATTTATTCTAAATAGGTGCAGCAATACCTTCTACTGATTGTTATTTCCTTAATTAGGATGATTAACATAATGTTATTCCGTAATTGTTTATATTTTTCTGCCTTTATTAGAAAGAACTCTTTGCCTTCAAAAAGGGTTTGCTGGGATATTGAGTACCCGGTACTTTTCTTAGTATCGGTATCGACTTTGAAATTTTTGTATTGTGACAACCCTACTGTGATGAATATACACTGCTTTAAATTGCTAGGTCTACTGATAACCCACAGCTGATTGGTGCATTTTGAATTTTAATTAATAAGACATGATTGGTAAAGAATTGTCTTAAGCCCAATCAGGACACAATGCTACAAATTGTTACAAATTAGTAATTTGTAACAAGCTTCAGAGAGAGCAACCTAAATTAAACGTCCTTTTATATTTCATTCTAGTTTAGGTTTTTAACCTCACATTAAAAATGTTAACTTGAAAGCATTTTATCATCTCAAGAACATTGCCAGAGATCAACTGTTTCTCTCTTAGTCCAACACAGAAACTTTAATAAATGCTTTTAAAACCTACAAAAAAAGGTAACTGCAATGCTTGGCTTTCTGGTCTTGCTTAAAGGAATATTGCCCCTCTACATCTACTACAAAAACTCAGCTGCACGAATGCTGTCAGAGATCAGAAATGTATGTTGCTTTAATCCAACTTTGAAGTCTCTGCATTGGGTAGCTACATGTTTTAGAATTGCTTTTATGGGCCGTTTGAAGCTCATAACAGTTTTAATCCGACATGTTTATCAGATCTGCTTTTATTCCTCAAAAAAGGTAATCTTATAATTGAGAAACAACAATAACTGCCAGGGAAGCATATTTTTTTACTATTATTTTAGCCCTGGCCTGTGAAACAGCCTTCCTGAAGACCTGAGGTAAGTAGAGATCATTGATGTTTATATAAGCAAACATAAGATCTTTTTTGTTTTAGCTGTTTTGTAGCAATTAAGATTATTTAGTCATAATTTAACCATAATTATATTTATAGTTTTATTGTACTTTAGGTAAGGCTTTACATTGACTTTAAATAATTCCTTTACCTTTACACTACTCTCTATATATTGTGATTAATGAACTCTTATGCCATTTTGTTTTATAAAAAGTATATTTTAGTAAGCTAAAATTAAACAACTTCTGTTCATTTTTTTAAACACCTTTTTTTTATTTATTTTTTATTCATCTTTTTATTATCGTGGTCTTAGTTATAACCCTGCCATAAGGATCTTGGAATCATGTAATCTCCATGTAATCTTTTATTTATTTATTAACACCATTTAATTATTAACACCATTATGTTTCCTCAGTCTTTCAAACCAACATAGCCTTTATTAACCACAGACTTATTTTTTTCCTCACTTAGCCTTAGTTAGGTCATAATTTTTGGGGTTCTTTCTTTTGTTTGTTGTTGTTTATTATTGCCTCATGTTTTATCCTATGTAAAGCACTTTGTGCTGTCCAGGTTGTGTATGAAGGGTGCTCTACAAATAAAGATGGACAAATTTGATTCTATTAAGTGTTTTCATAGTGAAAACATATTAAAACTATACATATACTAAACAAATACCAAACTATAATGTAAATTAATTTGGAAAATGCACTGAAAAATTCAACTTGTAGACTGCATGTAACAACTACTGCCACCAGATGTCAGTATCACACCACATCACACGGTTCATGTGCCCTTAAAAGTAGGTGAGTGAAGCCCCCTGCTGGACAATATGAAAACAGCTACAGGGGAGACAAATCGCTGAGGTTCACTCACCAGGCTGTGGTCCTGTGGTACTTCGAAGGAAACTAGGAGTAAGAGTAGAGGTTTCGGTATTTATACAGTCTGTTAGAGCACCAGGGTTAAATATAACCAATTACTGCGAAGTGTGAGAGTATTTAAATTGTAGATTTGGGTATTAACTACTGTTTTCTTTTTTCCCAGATGTGTGCTGTTGTTTAGATTATTATTACAGCTTGTTCAGATTCAGTTGAATCTGGCCTCAACAGTGACAACATCTGTTGCTGTGTGATCTTTTTAGGTCGACTTTTGTTGCCAATGGTGTAAAAATCAGATCCGGCCAGACATATAAGTGATCTTTGAATTTAAACGAGCTGACAAATGGACTAACTATAGAGATACTAAAGAAAACGTTCATAGTATAAAGGTTTTTCAATGTAGTCATATTAAAAACTTATTTCATTATTTCTGCTACTTTTATTGGAGCTAGAAAAACATTTAATGCACACCGCAAGGGACTGTAAATAATTCATTAAGTAATACTCCTATTTCCTGTTTTAACAGCCCAGGCACATGTGGTTGTCATGTTTAAATTTAATTTTAAAAAGAAAATGGTCTTTCTTAAACACAATATGTAACATCAGGCATTTGTTTTCATTTTAAGAACATTTTGCAAATAGGCCTTAACTTCTGGAAAAAGTTAAAATATTAAGTCTTTAATTCAATTCAGTTTACTTATATAGTGCCAATTCACAACACATGTTGTCCCAAGGCACTTTACAAAGTCAATTCAATTGAATCATACAGATTCCAGGTCATGTACATACAGTCCAATTGATCCTACTGATCAAACAATGCAGTCAAATTCAGTTTATTATTCAAATTGGTTAAAAGGTCTTCTATCTAATGAAACCTAGCAGACTGCATGGAGTCAGTGACTTGCAGCATTCACTCCCCCTGGACAAGCATGGAAGGGCAGTGGACAGTTGCTTGCATTGTGTCACTGACTTTGCAGCACTCCCTCTTACCGGGCATGTAGTGACAGTGGAAAACTCCTCTTTAACAGGAAGAAATCTCCACCAGAAACAGGCTCGGCGTGAGCAGCCATCTGCCACAACTGACTGGGGCTTTGAGAGAACAGTGCATACACACAAAAAAAAGTGAAAAGGTTAAAGGCAGTAGTAGCTTCTACACTGGCTTCATCTAAGAGAGAAAAACAGCTAAGCAGATAAACTCTGAGCAAGTTTTAAAGCCTAGAGCATGAAAGAGAGCACATACAGTTAGTCACAGTAAAAGCTCAGTCAGTAGCTATGTCTAGGAGAGACAGGGTTAAACACTGAAAGAGAGGGCCAAGTGTAGCATCTGTCGAAGGAGAACATCAACTTGTTGGCAGCAGTAGCTCAGCCAATTCCCCGCTCCAGTAATCTGTAACAGCTAAACACAGAGCCAGGCCAGGTTTATCTTCTAGAAAGAAAGAAAAAAGAGAGAACATTAAGTTAAAAGTTGAATTAACAGCAAATAATGCAAAATTGGAGAGTAGTATGAGAATGTCGCAGAGTGAGTGAAAGTGGTCAGTATGTCCTCCAGCAGCCTAAGCCTATAGCAGCATAACTACAGAGATAGCTCAGTATAACCTAAGCTACCCAACTATAAGCTTTATCAAAAAAAAAAGTTTTAAGCCTAGCCTTACAAGTAGACAGGGTGTCTGCCTCACGGAATAAAACTGGGAGCTGGTTCCACAGGAGAGGAGCCTGATAACTAAAGGATCTGCCTCCCATTCTACTTCTAGAGACTCTAGAAACCACCAGTAAACCTGCAGTCTGAGAACGAAGTGCTCTGTTAGAAACGTATGGAACAATCAGATATCTGATGTATGATGGAGCTAAATCATTAAGGGCTTTATATGTGAGGAGGAGAATTTTAAATTCTATTCTGGATTTAACAGGGAGCCAATGAAGGGAAGCTAAAATATGAGAAATATGATCTCTCTTTTTAATTTCCATTAGAACTCTTGCTGGAGCATTTTGAATCAGCTGAAGGCTTTTAACTGCATTTTGTGGACATCCTGATAGTAAAGAATTAGTCCAGCCTTGAGGTAACAGATAACTGGACTAGATTTTCAGTGTCACCCCTGGACAGGATATTTATAATTTTGGCAATGTTCTGGAGGTGAAAGAAGGAAATCCAAGAACACCTGTTTAGTATGGGATTTAAATGTCCTGGTCAAAAATAACACTAAGATTTTTTTATTTATTATCATCCACATTAATTAATGAACTAAGCAGTTTCTTTCTCAAAGGCACCGGTCCAAAAACAACAACTGTGGACAGGAGCAGAAAATTATAAGTCATCCAGGTTTTTATGTCTTCAAGACATGCCTGTAGTTTATTGAACTGGTTGGATTAATCAGGATCTATGGTTAAAAAAGCTGAGTATCATCAGCATAACAGTGGAAATGTATCCTATGCTGGCTGATAATTTTACCTATTGGAAGCATTTATGTAGTAAAAAGAATTATCCCAAACACTGAACCCTGTGGTACTCCACAAGTAACCCTGGAGTTTGAAGAATATTACATATTTACATGAACAAACTAGAATCTGTCAGACATATAAGATTTAAACCAGCCTAGTGGTGTTCCCCTGATCCCTACAGCATCTCCAAGCATTTCTAAGAGAATATTGTGATTGACTGTATCAAATGCAGTACTATGATCTAACAGTACAAGTAAAGACATTATCTGAGGCCATGAGAATATTATTAGTAACTTTCACCAGAGCTGTTTCAGTCCTATGATGAGCTCTGAAACCTGACTGAAACTTCAAACAGATTATTCTTGTGTAAATGCTCACACACTTGATTAGCAACTATTTTCTCAAGAATTTTACATAAAAACATTAGATTGCTAAAAACGTTAGATTGCATATAGGTTATATATAAGTTATCTTCATCAAAAGAAGGTTTCTTAAGTAAAGGTTTAATTACAGCTACCTTAAAATGTTGGCAACTTACTGAAAAAGAAACATAGGATTATTCTTATACTGTTCTATTAATCATGAGAATTAGGCTGTTCTAGCTTGGCGAGATGTCTTTTTATACAACAGTAGATTATTTTTTCAAATAAAATAGGAGTCCTATAGGTGTGTAGAGCGCCATTGTCTCCCTAATTTCATAACATTGTGCCTTAAAATATGCAGCTCTGAATTTAACCAAGGAGCCAACCTCCTATGAATAATTGCCTTCTTTTTCATTGCCTAATTGCTACATTGTCGAATGCACCACACAATGAGGAAGTAACACCATTAAGACGAAAATCAATGTGTGAAAGGGAAGAAATTAAATTATTGCCCTCCAGTGGAGTTTTTTTTTTGTGATAATGAAGAAATAAAAGATGGAACAGATTCTCTAAAGGTTGCTACAGCATTGTCTGATCTACTATAATGACATTTTCTTTCAGGTGTGGAGTACTCAGTTAAATTAAACTCAAAGGTTATTGAAAATGGTCAGACAGGACAGGGTGATGAGGAAATATTGTTATGTCTTTACACTCAATGCCACATGTCAGCACAACGTCCAGAGAATGGAGGCAAAAATGGGTAGATTTGCAGATGCTTTGAGCAATGCCAGTTGAGTCTAAGATAGGATTAAATGCAATATTTATTATTATCGGTTTTAATTTTACCTATCTTTAGCTGTATTAATGCCACCGGCGTAACATTTTACCAGGTTGTGTATTTTTGGGTACATTTTTGTGTTTCTTTTTTCCTTTTTTTGTGCCACTTGCTGCTTAAATACACTAACACAGCAGCTTGATCTCTATTTTCTTTATTCCTTGGTGTGGAAACCCCTTCCGAATTTCATGTTTTATTGATTTTTTAAAGGTTGAGATATTTTTTGTTTACATATAAGGGGTGAAAGAAAATAACTTTCCATTTATAACAACTGTGGATGACTAAGATTAAAAGTAAAAAATCTGCGAATTCATGTATATTTGCTATGTATGGTGATGACTGAAGTTAATGACCTTCATCAAAGAATTGGAAAAGATATACATATTGATACATAGTATTTTTAGTGTCCAAATAACACAGAAGGGGGAATTTATTTACAAACTTTGAACAAAGATGTAAAATTGATCACAATCAATGCTGATGAAAATTCTTGACACTTCTAGAAAAAAAATACCCCCAAGGAAAAATGCAGTTTGCGTATATTGAAAAGGGCAAATATCAACCTTTTTTATTTTTTAAAGACTTTCATTGCCAAAACTGTTTTTTAAGGGGTTAAAACTACAGGAAATGTATAAATAGTTGTGTATTGTGAGAAATGAAACTTTTAATGGCATTTACATAGAAAATAGTTTAAACTATGATACAATATATTTCTTTGGCATTCTTTAAAAGAGCCTTTTCTGTCTCCAAGGAGCCAGCGATACTCCTTAAAATACTTTTTTTTAAATCATTGTTGACTCACTAGATAACTGCAAAACAAGCTGTAGTGACACATTTATGCATGGGAATACAAAAGTGATCCAGAACAGATGAAATAAAAGCCAGGACAATGGCTCGAGTGGAGGTGGGCCCTCAAAAGAAACTACTTCAGGCCTCCTACCACTCTAAACCAGCTCTGCCTCAAATCGATTTAAAAAAGGCTGAGTGCTTATATTCATGTGATGAGGCTCAAATGTTGTACAACTTTTAGTCATCTGATCCTAACTTTGTGTCCCTTTAATAGATGCATGTTTAAGGAGAACGTTTCACATCTAAGTCCGTTCTGTCCTCTGTTTGCAGACTGCCCAACATAACGGTCTATTTAAATTACATTTACATTAAAGGCTTTTAGGATTAGTTCCATTGCTTTCGTTTTTTCTGTCCTGTGCTTGTTGAAAGTGAATGTATGGACAAGACGTCTGGAAACGAAAAGCCCCCTGGGACTCTTACTGTTATCTGACTCATCCTTCAAGCACTGCCTCAGAGGTGAATAATTAAACGCTGCTGCACAGTAAAGTTGTTCCAGCAGCACGAACACCTTGAAACAAACACTTGAAATTAGGTTTTCCAGAACCTCTGTCACAAAATGTTGCCAAAGGAGGATTATGCAACATAAATGAGCAACTTGCTTACTGAAGCCTGAATTATCTGATGCAAAACCCTGACTTGAAGACCAACTTATCAGTTATTTTACTATAAACACTCCTCATGTTGACTACGCACAACTAAATGTCCACTTGCTCTGGTGTCGTTTTGTCCACTACCTCAACTTCTCTTGCTTCACAAATGATAATCACCACATTACAAACTTTATCACTTTTATTCAAACTGTACATGTAAAATGGGCTTATCTCATTTTTAAAAAAATACAAGTAAAAAAGACAAAAATGAGTATCTCTCTCCCCCCCCCCTTAAATACAATATGTATTCAAATATCTGAGTCTCTGCTGGCTGGTTTGCATATGTTCTGGTAAAGAATTGAAAACACGTATTCCTTCTGAAAACAGAACAAAATAAACATGTCAGTCTGGTAACAGCAACAGAATCACGTTGCCTTGTTTGGAAACAATGTAATGACTGAATGAAGTGACGTTTTTCTGTTGAGCAGAACTTAACCAGGGTTTGAGGTATGTAGTACATCCATGTGAAGAGAAAAAAAACAGCATTGGTATATACAAATTGCTTTTAAATACAGCATGAAGTATAGAGTATGCACAGTTTTAGTTTTGATACGTGTAAAAACAGGGCATCTTTTGAAATTTAAATAACCACGATGCCAAGCCTGTAGAAGGTCATAATGCTGTGACTTGTCCCTCATCGCCGCTGACTGCTCCCATTCATGTTTGGGAGTGAAGCATGTGGAGAAAATGTGCTACGAGACAAGAAACAGACGGTTCTGGCAGTCATAAGCTGACTTCCAGCTGACTCCCGACAAACAGCCACTAACTTCTTTGTTTTGTCTAAATGATGAAGTCACTTGTTTTAAATGCAAGCGTCACGTCAACTCCAGTCATTACTCCTAATGATGGGATCAAGGTTAAATGAAAACATTCTAGAGGAGGTGTCTCACTTTCATTAAAAGCATTTAAACAGGTTTAAAGCCTAAAGTGTTATTTCTATAAAATCCTGTCATAAAAGATTAAAGGTTACCTTTAATTTCTTTTCTTACAATGTGGTAAACAAGCTGAGGCCATTTTATCTATGAACATTATAACCTTTGCATTTTAACCATTTTTTTATTTCCTAAAATACCTCTCACCTCAGTAACAATCTCTGCTAAACAGTCCAACAGGCTCTGCTATTTAACCTCCTTCTTTGACATTTTTCTAACACAGAACAACAAACATTACAGTCGTGTAACAGAAAAAAAACAACATGCAACTTCTCTGATTTTAAGGCTTCTGTAAAAACAAAAAAAAAAAAAAAAAACAGATACTCATGGCAGGTAATTAAAATATCCAAAAATGTTCAGTCGGCTTGCAAGAACGTAACACTTCATGTGATATTAAAAGAACAAATAAGGCGAGTTACACCAAGCAGAATGTGGGTGCTAACTTAGCGTACAGTTAATTTTATCCCGCATAAAATAACGTTACAGCTCCAGAACAACCATTTGCACTCCTACGGATTAAATCTGGATCACTGAAACGGTGCTTTGGGTGTCTTAAAGGCTTTAAAGAAGAAAAAAAAAGGCTTTTTTGATAGGTAATCCAAAAGCAGAGAGACCACACACAGAGACTAACAATGAGCCGTTGTGTCTCAAGGTTCTGTATGCATGTGTGTGTGTGGCCTCTTTAAAAAACGCTAGATCTAAGTCAACCTGTGGCGTAAGTCGTTCTTTTTTTACATTTAGCATCAGTGTGCAAACCAGTAGATAACTTCATTCAACTTCGGAGTGAACATTCAGGACAGAAGTGAATATTCATCAGTCGGAACATGAAAAAAGGTTTTAAAGAAGGGAATTCTAGGCAGCCACTTGGCACATATCAACGGATGACAACGATCATTAACTATGCCGCCCATTTGAAACAGATAAGTTTGTACTCTGCAAACTCTAACGTGTATTAAAGCTTTGCAGTGATTAATGTCTAATCCAAGCATCCCAAATGAATGAACAGGGATTAAACCTTCCACCTTTTTTGCTGCTTATCACATTAGTGTTTTGATGGAGTCCACTGACAAACTCAAGGGCGAATAGGGAGTACATTCAAATTGTAACATAAGAATATATGTGTATATATAGGATTAAGTCTTGGCATGGCTATTTTATATCAGTTTATCGTCCTGGAATAAAAAAAAAGCCATGGCTTCAGTTTTCTTTGATGACAAAAGAGGGAAAAAAATGAATATATTGGAAGTTCCTCCAACTTCCTTAAAAGTGTTGTGTGTTGCTGCCACAAGAGTGAAACACTAGAATTCAGTTTTTAAAAACTCCAACTAGGATTACTGAAATGAAAGCTTTTTGACCCCATTTTCACGGATGTATCCAAACCCTCCAATCTTCACACCGTCGTCTCTCCGTGGTTCCCATTGCTGAGACGCTCGTAGAACCTCCGCCAGGACTGGAGGGTCTTCCCGGACCACACCCAGAAACCAGAGGTGATCCCAACGATCATGGTCATCAGATATTTGATCATGAACACGGTAAAGTCCGGGGTCATGGGGGCGAAGTTGTGGACTGGGCAGGGAACAGCGAAGCGCTTGCAGGTCTGCATGTGCCAGGTGCGCTCCCACTGCTCCCTGAAGGCCTGCTCGTAGAAGTAACAGGCGATCACTATAGTGGCCGGGACTGTGTAGAGCACGCTGAACACCCCAATGCGAACCATCAGCTTCTCTAACTTCTCCGTCTTGGTGCCGTCGTGTTTCATAATAGTGCGGATCCGGAAAAGAGACACAAAGCCAGCCAGCAGGAAGGACGTGCCGATGAACAGGTAGACGAATAGCGGGGCTAACACAAAGCCGCGCAGGGCATCCACATTGAAGATCCCCACGAAGCACACCCCGGTCAGGACGTCTCCATCCACCTGGCCCATAGCGAGGATCGTGATGGTCTTGATGGCCGGGACGGCCCACGCTGCCAAGTGGAAGTACTGGGAATTGGCCTCTATCGCCTCATGACCCCACTTCATCCCAGCGGAGAGGAACCAAGTAAGGGACAGGATAACCCACCAGATGGAGCTGGCCATGCCGAAGAAGTAGAGCACCATGAAAAGGATGGTGCAGCCTTCCTTTTTGGTACCCTGAGCCACAGTTCTATAGCCGTCCCCCTTGAATCTATCCACACAGACCACCTTGTCCTCCAGAAAGAAACCAGCAGCGTAGGCCACAGCCACCATGAAGTAACAGCCTGACAGGAAGATAATGGGCCGTTCAGGGTACCTGAACCTCCTCATGTCCACTAAATAAGTGAGCACTGTGAACAGGGTACTCACGCAGCACAGTATGGACCAGATTCCAACCCAAAGCCTGCCGAACTTCACCTCATCCTCTCGAAAATACATTATTCCGCTGGGCTTGGTGGGCTCACAGGGGGCTCCGCAGTCTCTGACCCCCATGAATTTATAGCCCAGGTAGGGGGGCACCTCCAGCTGTAGGGGGCAGGAGAACTGATTGTACGAATTGGGCTGTGGCGGACGATGAGGGTTCGGTCCACCACCTATAGGTGGAGGGGTCACGATCTCGGGTGCGTTGGGAGATGAAGAGGAAGCTGGGCTGCCGGGCTCCGACGTGTTCTGGCCCACGCAGATCTCCCCGGCTCCGTGGACGGGGAATGCCTCGCAGCGGAGGCGCTCTGGCCACTGGAAGCCAAATTTATTCATCAGGGCTTCACATCCCTGCCGTGCCCGCTCACACAGCGACCGACACGGGGGGATGGCCTGCTCCAGCACGGTGCAAACCGGGGCGTACATGGAGCACAGGAAGAACTTCAAATCTGCGGAGCACTGGACCTTCACCAGCGGGTAGAACTGGTGCACCTCCAGCCCGGCGTCCTCCTGGTTGGTGTGGCCCAGGAGGTTCGGCATGATGGTCTGGTTGTAGGCGATGTCGGTGCAGAGCGGGATGGAGATGGGCTGGCAGAAACCGTGCTCCGGGACGGATATTCCACTTTCACTGTTGTAATGCTGAGCAGATGAAGTGGGTGAGAAAGAAATCCCGCACAACAGCCACATGATCCGCAGCAGCGCAGAGCCAGCGGTGAACCTGGCCGCCGCCATAGCTGAAGAGGAGGAGGGGGAGGGAGAGAAAAACTTTGATCCAAGAAGGGAGACTTAAAAACGTCCAAAAACGGAAAGAATCCACAATATTCGTCCAAACACCTAACTTTCAGTCCACTTAGTTTGAGTTGAAGCGGCTTGTGTAGACTTTTTCCACGTAGTTTATGAAGATAAATCCAAGTAAAACGTTCGTCATGTCATGACTTCTTAATGTTCTTTGTAAGTGACTCCAAGCAGTCCACTCTTCCCTCACACTCGGTGGAAAACAGCACTTCAACTCACGTTTACTTAAAAATCAAAATCAAACAACCCAGCGCCTTTAGTTATTACTTAGTCCAAAAACCAGACTCCGAAACGGGCAGTATTTCCAGGGCTTTTCGGCTAAGCTTCACGCCGAAAGTCGGCTCACATGCTGGGCGGTTAGAAGTCCAGAGGCTCGCTACCCTCTCTCCGCTAGGATTCCGCCTGTTTCCAGGCGCCCATTCCATTCACCAGACACCTCTCCTTTCGCACCGAGAGCGGGCCGCCTTGAAACCAACTCTTTATTTCGGCCAATCAGAGCGTTTGTTTTCCTACAGGAGTCGACGTTGATTGGTCTCCATTTCTCCACCTTAGGGCAATATGTTACTGTAATTACATTACAGCAGAGATTTTTTAACCTAAACAATTGAGTTTTCTAGTGGGAGCTTCGCTCGTTTTAATGAAGTCTTGACGTATCTTCTTCCTACGTCTAATAACACGAAGTGTGTTACTCCTTTGATGCCATTAAAAAAAGATTTTAAAAAAATACTGTTGAAGAATTGCATCTTTGAGTAATTAACTATCTATTCGAAAATCAGTTTTGAAAAACAAACAATGTTTTTTTAAATTAAAAAATAATAAATGTAAAAATAGCCGTTTTCCATTTCAGTGGTCAATAACGGATGAGAAGTTTGATTTTGATTTTCATGCTAAATATCATAAACTTATGAGCTAATCGTCAAAGAATAACGGAAAGGACCGTTTTCTAAAATATTTCTAACTCTGAAACCATCTTACCCTGTGACTACAGGAGTGCTTTTCTTTTCCACTTCCCTCCCCTCACCAAACCCCATCCCCACTGCTAAGAGGTGGTGCCCCACATATTTATTCACTACAAAACAAATAAAGATAAACAACATATAAACCTTTTAAAAAACGTATTTAAAAATAATTTGTTGTATTGTTTTTTATTGCTTGTGAGCCTGATGTTGAAAATACTCACCCCTAAAATCTAAGAGCAAAAAAACTAAAGTAAATTCTGATTTCTGATCATCCATTTTTTGAAACAGCTTGAACTCGAATTTCATATTTTGTTTTATAAAATGAAAATCCAATAACTGCTTGTTTGTGTTACATTACTGGTTTCTGATTAAAACATCCACTTACCAAAAACATGCAATGAGCCAGACTTAAATTACATAAAATCAGCCTCAGGCAACATTTCTACAGTCCTCCAAAAGTAAATCTTGTAATGTCTATACTTTGTTTTTCTGTTATTTTGTTCCTTTGTTTTATTATTCTACTGACATTACTATTTGTACTTCATCTTATATTTTACAGAATCAGTGTTTGACTTGTTGAACTGTGAATGTTTAAGGCTTAAAGGCACATCTTAACAACCATTCACGTGTCTTCACATAATTTAAACTTTGGCAAAGATTTATAGCATTCTGCTGCAAATGTTTCCAGTCCAGTCTGAGGCAGAAAATGACCTTTCAGACATTCAGGCAGAGATGGTGAGGGTTTAGTTGTCCATTTTGTGGTCCTCCACTGGTTCCCAGATGTATTTGAAGACACACTTAATACCATGCCTATATAATCCAAGCTTTCAGCAAAAAAACCTTTTAGGATTTTTTTGGTTGCTGCACAAGTAATATCTTAAGTAGGTGAAACTGTTTTCTTGGGATTTCTCACTGATGCAACTGAAAAAATGGGTAAAAAAATCATTGAGTTAGGTTAGGGACTTTTTACATTTATTGTTCATTCAACTGTCTGGTGTTTTATCATTTAATTTATTATTAATTCATAGCTTTACAGATTTATTTGATATAATTAAATATTTTATATAGTTTTGTTGTTTTTTCTGTCTTTTTTTTTCTTTTGAAAAGCCCGAAACTAGTGAAGCTCTTGAATTAGTTGGAATTTTGTTGTTGCTTGAATGATTAATGTGTTTGCTGTAGCGAAAATGTCTAAAGAAAAACCTGAACGATTTTCTGAAAGCCCAATGATCTAATCCTCAAAATGAATTTTGAATTTAAACGAAAATCTGACTCTTGGGAAGCAAATGTTTTTGTGTTATTTTTTTATTTGACAAACCCAAAACTTTAACTTCCACTTGTCCACCTTAAAGACACTTTGGACTATTTGAGTTTGCTGCTGCAAAGCTGATCTCTCTTCATGTCCACAGCCAGTGCACAGAGCCTCTCACTGTGTCTAAGACAAGCAAACACTGCTACATGGTAAGTAAACCAAAGGAAAAAAAAGAAACCTAAACATATTCCAGCATCTTATGCTGCAAATATGAACAGGTACCTCATGCGGTCGAATGATTGTTTCATTGCAAACAATCAAGCACAGCTCCCTAACCGTTTCATCATTATGGGAATTGAGAGCAACAACAGCCAAAAGCCGCTGTAATTTACTGTGGCAGAGTGATCAATCAGACCAAAGGATGACCCAGTGTGGGGAGGGGAGGCTGCATGGTGGCCCCGGCTGCATTTGGTGCATTTCTGCTCTGCCTGAGTGGGATAAAAGGAGGTTGGGGAATGGGCTGCAGTAGGGGGAAGGGACAGGAAGAAGAGAAAGGTCAAAGAGAGCAGGGGGAGAAGGAAAAGGAGTAGGAGGAAAGGTTTAGCCAAAAGGAGAGGTCAGGAGAGTTTTCCGCTCTGAATTTGGCCTGAAAAAAGAGGACAGATATAAAAGTTATACAGATATTTATCTGTGAAAACAAAGAGGTTGATTTAAATTTTAGTGATTTTCTGGAAAGGGCTTTTTTTTCTTTTAAAAAGTAACTTTGTAACCAATCAGAGCTTAAGTGTGGTACACAGTTGTAACCTTCTTACAACAAAAGAGCTGAGAGCATTCAGAGCCCCACTGTTATTGTTTCAACATACTGTCCTCATGTTTCGTCAGCATGAATTCACTGAGCTTTGTAAAGACACATCTTCTCCAGTCATTTGGATTTTGTATCCAATCTCAGTGCTGTGTTGTGTAACAACTAAGCTTCTAATCTTATCACACCCAGCAGTACATCTTAATTTTCTGCTCAGTGCTCCTGTTTGCAGAGCTGATCACAGCTGTATAACAATTAAGCGCTTGGAGTTAGTGAAGATATCGATCTGAAGTGTCACTGGTCCACAGGGATTTCTTAGGAGAGGATTTCTCAAATATCATCTGATGCGTCATGCTTTGCCTACCGATCAATTCCTGCCACCTTTCCTGTCCCTGATCAAAAAAAGCATCCCCACAGCATGATGCTGCCACCTCTTTTTTCTAACTGTGAGGATGTTTCCAGGGTTAAGTGCAGTGTTGGTTTTTGTATTTTTCATATTAAGTTTTGTTTAGTGTTCATTATTCTTCCAGTTATGCCATATTTCTGGGATAATTATTCAGTAATCTAATATCCTCGGTTCTTTAGCCTTGCTCCCACTCAGCTGCCTTTCATTTTGATGATTGTACTCGCCTGGTTGCCATTTCACAATCAAATCTCCACAGTATTTAAACTTCTTGGTTTCTTTCCCTCACTGCTGGATTCTACTGTTGCTCTCGCCCTAGTTCCTGTGTGTTTCTCTTGTTCTGTAATTTTATCAGTTCTCTTATTAAATTCTGTCTCCATCATGTGTCTGTATGCTGTTGCCATTTAAGTCCTCATCAACAAATTACATACATGATATAGTCGGCATTTTTAAGGAGGTTAAGCCCCAGACAGTAGGCCTGGTGAGCCCTTGACTGCCGAAGTGTTAATTTAACAATTAAAGGTGAAGGTGTTGTAATGTATTCCTCGCAACAAACTGAAGTTTTTAAAATTACATTTTAAGCAAAGTTTTAAAACTTATTTTCTTCCATCTTTTAAAGTTTAGGTTGTATTACTTGAATGTTACAACCATGCAGGGAAAATGGTCCCAAAATCTCCAGCAGGAAAGTCTGGGAACCCTTAGCATAAACTAAGCTGCAGCTGCAGCTTGGACATCGTCCAACTTGAAATGCATCAATTTCCTGGATATTATAAACAGTCGCTTTAAGCTGTGTTATTTATTAAGAGCATGCAATGTAAACCTATGTCAAACCAAAATCATGTTCCCAATCATCTTAACCATTAAAGCTTTTCTGTGATAAATTGTGTTTATACAGAAGACAAATGTTTTGCTTTAGGAATCAGCTGAAAGATCACTGCTGACTTTTAGAGCGATTGATTATAATTTAAGTCTGTAATGTGATGATTTATTTGAGCTTGATGAAAAATGATGACAAATGAGCCCAGTGAAGCTGTTATGAGTACCATTCTACATGCAAAGACATAAGCAATGTCCAAATACAGACTTCTGGCCTCCATGTGAGCAGTTGCAGTATATAATATTGTTGAGCTTCTGTTCCTGCATCTTCCTCACTTTCTGTGTTGTAAAACCCAGCAGTTAGTAGCCACACCGGGTCAAATGGGACGCACTACATCACGTCTAACTATAGCTGTTTGTTTGTGTGCGCGCATATGTTTGTGGATAGTGTCTGCAGCGGTCAAGCAGCTGTGGGCAGTTCCAGCGGGTCTCCAGACAGTCAGTCACTGTTGCTCTTAAGTCTGCAGAAGCAGACAGAGAGAGAAAAAAGGAAAAAAGAAATGGCTTAGGCCAACAAGTAAGTTTAAAGCAGAGCACAACGAGATGCATGCAGCCAAAAAGGATTTTGATGGTTTGGACGGTGCTTTTGCTGCACTGGAGTGTGACCACCATGTGAAGCATTTGAGCTGCCATGGGAAACCCAACACTGAACAACTATTTAAATGTTGAGCTGAGGTGGAAAAACACAGTTTAGTTTGGTTGGGGAGATTTTCAGCTTACAGGACATGTTGGCTCACCAAGTTGGTCTAACCAGAATCTTAAGTGTTTCTGACAAACACTCACTGTCAATGATTCATAAGTAAAATGTTTAATTATGATTGCAAAACAGCTAAAGTTTCATATCCTAATGTTTTGCATAGCTGCAGTTACACTTATTATAGTGTAAAGTGACTTTCAATTAACTTGAAAGTAACCGTAAGGTGGGTGTTCAAGGGGATTATTACTGTAAACATGAAATCACACAGTGCATGTTTATCTGCAAAGTGGGTGGGTGTGGCACAAAAATATACATTTTGGAGGTTTTTATAGATTTTTGGCACCATAAAACTTCTAGCCCCTCCTGGTTTTTTATCAGATGTAAGACTTTGCTCTGTCAATGTTAATGCACATTTTGGCACTTATGTCTGGCAACTGTTCAACTGAATCTGAAGGTTCTTACGGATCATGGGCTATGGTGGCTTGCAAAAGTATTCACACTCCATTACCATTTTATTCTCACATTACAATCACAAAGCATTTTGTGAAGATTTTATGTCATAGACAAAAACAAAGTAGTACATAATTGTAAAGTGGAAGAGAAAACCTAACCCTGACACATGGTTTAAAATTTCTTTAGAAAGAAAATCTGTGCAACAACTGTGGTGTGCATTTTTGTTCAGCCCTTTTTATTCTGATACGCCTAAAAAAAAGTTCCAAGCACCTTTCTTCATAAATCATCTAATTAGTAAATTTTGTGAGTTTACAAGTCAATTTGTATCTCATTTACTTCTGATATGAATGCATCTGTTTGTGAATGCCTCAGAAAACATTAGTGAACAAACATCTTGATGAAGAACAAGGAACACAGCAGACAGGTCACAGATAAGGTCACTGAGATATTTAAAGCAGGCTTAGGCAATGAAATCATAGCTTTGAACATCTCATGAAGCACTGCTCAACCCAGTAAAAGAAAATGGAAAGAGTATGGCACAACTGCAAACCTACCAAGACATGAATGTTATCTTAAACTGGCCAGGTAGGGAGAGTATTAATCAAAGAAGCAGCAAAGAGTCCCATGGTGACTCTGGAGGAGCTGCAGGGGTCCACAGCTCAGATGGGAGAAACTGTCAACATGATTATTATTAAACAGGCATTCCACAAATCTGACATTTTTGAATGAAAGCTATGGGTGACAAAAAGCCATAAGAATTCCAATTTAGAGTTTGCCACAAGCCAAGTGGTAGACATATCAAACAGGAGGTGCTCTGGCTGGACGAGACCAAAACTATACTGCACATTACCCTGAACGCACAATCCCGAAGGTTACGCACGGTTATGGTAGCATAATGCAGTAGGGATGCTAGTCAGAGGTGATAGGAAGGTGTGTGGAGCTAAATAGAGGGCAATCGTGCAAGAAAACCTGTTAGAGGCTGCAGAACACTTGCAATTAAAGCAGAAGCTCACCTTCCAGCAGGTAAATGACCTGCAGGTAAAAATGCAGCCAGTCAGATGCAGCACATGAAATGTAAAGTGCAACTGGGTGTTTCCAGCTTAAATAGACTGCCCAAATGAATAAGCTATGATTCATATATTGTACAGAGTGTCAGATCATATGTAAAGTAGCAGCACCGCTCAAGTTGACTGCCTGAACTAGCTCGCAGGCGTTGCCTCATTCATGAGTGGCCGAGTTGAAGTCCAGGCCTAAATCTAATTAAGAATCTGTGGCAAACTTTGAAAATTGCTCACAGATGCTCTCAATCCCCTGGACAACTATTTCAGCATCTAGCTTTGCAGAGCTGGACGAGACATATCACGAAAATGTAAAAAAGTTCACAGGGCATGAATACTTTTGCAAGGCACTGTAATTCGGCATTAAGATTTGTGATATCAGAATCCACTATTTAACACCTGACTTTCAGCACAGCTGCAGAAAGGAACCCAACTCCTTATGTACTGTAGGTGAAAATGTTGTAGAGTGGCTTTTTAATGTATAACTAAATTAAAAGCTTTAGCTGTTTCTGAAACACTCAAAAAGGGTAAAAACATATGTTCCAGTAAGATCTCCAGGCTAAAAACTCTTGCTATAAAGATAAACCACGCTGAAGCAGCAGCCATGGTAACTATATGGTGCAAAACAGAAATAGATCATACAGCTGAAGGAGTTCTTCTGTGCCATAACATGGTGGAAACAGACTTAGTTGCACGCGATGTTTTAAAGCCAGGTCCAGAAGGTGTAACTTGCAAAACTTTGATCTGTTCTACAAGGTTTGATTCTATAGATTAAGTTGTTTCTCACCTACTTTCCTTGTGTGACTGTGAATGTGTTACGGGTAGGTGTGTGTACATATGGCAAGCCAGAGGTATGTGTGGGACATGCTGTTGAGCAGCGGGGGGAGGGGAGATCCCTGTAAGAAGTCAGCAGAGATGGAGAGAGAGAGAGGAATGTGGGCAGCTGGTTTGTGTCTGTCATTGCAACACAGAGAGCCTACAGTACTGAACTACATACACACACACAGCGATGAAAGAGCGATTTATTTGGACCTACAGAGAGCGTGTTCGGTCCGGTAGGGAAGGCTCCAGGAAGCTCAGAGGCTAATGTCTGAACCAGTAGGACAAGAAGACCAGATTGCATAGCCGTTAAGATTCATACAAAAAATATGTTGTTTGGAATAAGAAAATGAGACATGGTCCAGTTAAATATGTTCAAAGTTAGGTGGACGGCGGAACAGATGAGCCTTTGATATGTAACTTAGCTTGTATCATTTATTTAGATGGGTTTAATCCTAAATTTTACAGAAATAGTTCATCAACTTCAAAACCAAGACACCGGCAGAGACTTGCAACCCCGGCTAATGATGATTAATTATACAAACACTACTAACAAGTCAAATAAATAGGTGTGTGTCATTTTACTCCTTCTCATGTCAGCTTTTGCAGTTTTGGTCTTTTTCATATTGCCAAAAAATAAAAGTAGCTGTCTGCCACAGGGCTTTTTGTACAGAGCAATGCGTACTTGCCTTAGAGTCACTTAGAGTCGGTGACTATCTCCAGCGGTTATTGGGCGAGAGGCGGAGTACACTCTGGACAGGTCACCAGTCCATTACTGAGCAACACAGAGACACACAGAACAAACAGTCATGCACAGACACACTTACTCTTAAAGGCAATTTGAAAAGACCAATTACTCTAACAATGATGTTTCGTGGACTACTGGAGGAAGTAGGAGTATCCTGGGAGAACCCACACATGCATAAAGAGAACATGCAGACTCCATGTAGAAATACCTCAGACTGGGACCCTCTTGCAGCCCAGTTAAATTACATTATACATGACATGTAAATATTTTTGTTTTTATGATTATTATGCATCAGAACATTTGACTATCAGCAGAAATAAACCAATACACAAAATACACAAAATGGAAGGAATTTGGCACAAGATGAAAACTTCGGAGCACATTGTTTGTTTTGTCAGTTTGCCCATGTTTACATGGTGTCCAAATCAGCCCAAACAACCAATATGTCATATTGGGTGGTTATCATGTCTCACCTTCATCTTTTCATACTTTAAAATTTTGGTTAAATTACTTCAACAAAAAATGTATATTAGTCAAAGTTAATTTAAAGGGGTGTTGGTTTGATTCAGATTTATGATGTTTTTTATGTTTACATTTTATACTTTCTTTTAATCTTTTTTGGGTTTTTTACTCATCTACCAGAGAAATAAACCGATATGCAATGGTTAATATACATGGGTAAATAATGGTTTATATAAGGGTACGAAATGGGAGAAGGTTAAGATACAATGAGGGTACATGAGGGTACATTACATTATTTTAATCCTTTCATCATTACCGGTTTTATTTGTTGAAAAACTTTGGCTACCCAAATGATGACCTGTGAACCTATCTAGGGTGTGCCAAACATTTGCCTAGTAACTGCTGGAGATATACACCTGGCCTCAAAGATAAGACTGGTAATTAGGGGATGGATGGATGGATGGATGGATGAATGAAACAATTTTTCTTATAGTTTGATTACAAAAACACTTTGAGAATTATCCTTTCTTATGTTTGAGCACAGAATCCTGCTCATTACATTTAAAGGGAGATAAATATAAGCAGGATGAAGCATAGGGATAAACTTTCTAAAATAACATCTAACCTGAGCCAGCAAAATTTCCCTTTAGTGAAAGTTATTAGTCAATGAAGGCATACAGGCCATTGTTTTGTTAAGAGTAATAGTAATTACTAAAACTTATTGTTTCCTGTTCTTTTAAATAGTATCCATCTGCAGGCTGCATGATGCCCGCAACCCATGTTAATGAGGTACTCCAATGGTGCTAGCCATTTCTACAGTGCCTTGCGAAAGTATTCGGCCCCCTTGAACTTTTCAACCTCTTGCCACATTTCAGGCTTTAAACATAAAGATATAAAATTCTAATTTTTTGTGAAGAATCAACAACAAGTGGGACACAATCGTGAAATGGAATGAAATTTATTGGATGTGTCAAACTTTTTAACAAATAAAAAACTGAAAAGTGGGGCGTGCAATATTATTCTGTCCCTTTACTTTCAGTGCAGCAAACTCACTCCAGAAGTTCAGTGAGGATCTCTGAATGATCCAATGTTGTCCCAAATGGCTGATGATGATAAATAGAATCCACCTGTGTGTAATCAAGTCTCCGTATAAATGTACCTGCTCTGTGATAGTCTCAGGGTTCTGTTCAAAGCGCAGAGAGCATCATGAAGACCAAGGAACACACCAGGCAGGTCCGAGATACTGTTGTGGAGAAGTTTAAAGCCGGATTTGGATACAAAAAGATTTCCCAAGCATTAAACATCCCAAGGAGCATTGTGCAAGCAATCATATTGAAATGGAAGGAGTATCAGACCACTGCAAATCTACCAAGACCCGGCCGCCCCTCTAAACTGTCATCTCGAACAATTAGAAGACTGATCAGAGATGCAGCCAAGAGGCCCATGATCACTCTGGATGAACTGCAGAGATCTACAGCTGAGGTGGGAGAGTCTGTCCATAGGACAACAAACAGTCGTACACTGCACAAATCTGGCCTTTATGGAAGAGTGGCAAGAAGAAAGCCATTTCTCAAAGATGTCCATAAAAAGTCTCGTTTAAAGTTTTGCCACAAGCTGGTCAGATGAAACCAAAACTGTTTGGCTACAATGCAAAACGATATGTTTGCCGTAAAAGCAACACAGACCCTCACCCTGAACACACCATCCCCACTGTCAAACATGGTGGTGGCAGCATCATGGTTTGGGCCTGCTTTTCATCAGCAGGGACAGGGAAGATGGTCAAAATTGATGGGAAGATGGATGGGGCCAAATACAGGACCATTCTGGAAGACAACCTGTTGGAGTCTGCAAGAGACCTGAGACTGGGACGGAGATTTATCTTCCAACAAGACAATGATCCAAAACGTAAAGCCAAATCTACAATGGAATGGTTCACAAATAAACGTATCCAGGTGTTGGAATGGCCAAGTCAAAGTCCAGACCTGAATCCAATCGAGAATCTGTGGAAAGAGCTGAAGACTGCTGTTCACGAACTCTCTCCATCCAACCTCACTGAGCTCGAGCTGTTTTGCAAGAAAGAATGGGCAAGAATTTCAGTCTCTCGATGTGCAAAACTGATAGAGACATACCCCAAGCGACTTGCAGCTGAAACTGCAGCAAAGGGTGGCGCTACAAAGTATTAACGCAAGGGGGGCAATAATATTGCACGCCCCACTTTTCAGTTTTTTATTTGTTAAAAAAGTTTGACACATCCAATAAATTTCATTCCACTTCACGATTGTGTCCCACTTGTTGTTGATTCTTCACAAAAAATTAGAATTTTATATCTTTATGTTTGAAGCCTGAAATGTGGCAAGAGGTTGAAAAGTTCAAGGGGGCCGAATACTTTCGCAAGGCACTGTATCTCATCCTGTTTGCACACAGGTGTTACACTTCTACCAGCTGTTTATAATTTTACATTATTATGTACAGCTGCTCCATTAGAATGTCGTGAAAGCTTCCAGTTGGCAGCAATCAGTCTGTATGGCTCTACGTTCTCTAGACCTAATTTGCATGAAAGTGAAAATGATGTATTCATTTCTAAATATATTCCTTTTTCACATCACAAGTTTCTTGTTTGAACAGTGCTTCTGACATATGTAACCCAACTCATATATGGTAAATAAATCCCTTCCCATTGTCAGCAGCCATGTATTTACTTTACAATGTTCACAAAGAGCTGAGGTCTGGCCCTGTAACTCGCTGCCTCCCTGGGGGGATTTCCCTTTAAAACATGACTGTGAAAATGGATGGCATTACCTTCAGGCTGTAATCTGGAAAACACTGTTTGATAATTTGGACATGTGGGAAATTTATCTTTATTTGTGACTGGTCTATTAGAGTCAGGCTGACACAACAAGACAAAAAAAGTGGATTTCAGATGTCTTCTTAAGGGCCCTAATTTTGCGACGGTGGTTTAGGTGGTAGGGGTTCGTCTTGTAACCCTGTAACTGGTGGGTTGGTGCACTGAACCCCTGCTCAGTCTGTAAGTCGTGTCCTTGGGCAAGACACTTCACCTGCCTTGCCTGCTGATGGTGGCCAGATGGCCCAGTGGCACCAATTGTATAGCAGCCCCTCTTCTGTCAGTCTGCCCCAGGGCAGACGAAGCTACACTGTCAGTGTGTGAATGTGTGTATAAATGGGTGGATGACTGATGATAGTGTAAAGTGCTTTGGAGTCCCCGGACTTGACAAAGCTCTATACACGTGCAGGCCATTTACCATGTACATATTTATAGAAAGATATATCTTTACAAATATGTTGACATTAATGACATTTGTGTGGTAGGGCTTGACCGGTAAGGTCCTAAACTCATGAAAACCACACACTCTTGCTAACTCTTGCTAACATCTGCTTCTTTTTTTTGTATCCCATCTATTTATTTAGATTTAAATTTTGGAAAAACTGAATTTATTTTAACACCTATGAGATGCTGACCTACCAAGTGCTGGGAACATATAACACCTTAAATAAGCTCAGCTCAGGAATTTTTACAATGCTCCCTCCAACATTTGCTGGGACACATTCTTTTGACACACAAATGCCAGCTTCATGGTAATGCTATAGAGAAGTAAAGACACCAGTAAAATGAGAACTATTTTATCTTTCAGCCATCTTCTGGATGTTAAAACATTTAACTCTTGACCTAAACATAGTTGGCCATCAAACTAACCTGCAATCAAACACACTTTCTGGCTGCTTATATGACGAAACATCATGCTGACATAGTTTTGAAGCACATTCATCAGATAGACGTGATGACTTGGTCCGGTAGAGCAGGTCTTAAAGTTAACCTGCCTTCAGACTTGAGAGGAGAAACCTGTCACTGATCCTGCAGCACAGAGTTCTGATATTGATACTGTCTGCCAGATGGCAGGGAGGTAAACAGTTTGTGCTCTGGGTGGCATAGATCACTTCGGACCTTCTACACTGACAACATGTGTGGCAGGAAGTTGACAACAGGCTGTCTTCTGGTTGCAGACAGAGCTGTAAAACCAGGGAACCAGTTATGTGTTTTTAATGACATATCACCTTTTCACATTTCATCAGTTTCAACCGCAAATATCAATGTATTTTAGTGGAATTTTATGTGAGCAATAAAAGTAGTGAACATGTCAAGTTGAAGAAAAACTGTTTTCATAATATTTTAAACAGCCCAAGCTCAGTCAGTCTGAATGGAGGCTGTCTGTGAACAGCAATTTTCAATTCTTGACACAGATTTTGAATTGAATTAGGACAGGCCTTTGACTAGGCCATCTTTGAAGGTAAACCTCCACCCCATTTACAAGTCTGTTTTAGCCTCCAACATGATTTCTTCAAGAATTGCACAGTATTTAGTTCCATCAATCTCGCATAAACTCTGCCCCATAGCATGATACTGTCACCACCGTGTTTCATTGTGGAGGTGGTGTTTTCAGTTCAGGTGCAGTGTTGATTTTCTGCCAAACGTACACCACGAAAGATACATTTTGGTGTCATTTTGTCAGTGCTTTCTTTGAGTTTGCTGTGTCCCCAACATTTCTTGGGACAGACTGCAAACAGGACTTATGACTTTATTTCAATAATAGCTTTCTTCTTGGCACTTTTCCAAAAAGGCCAGTCGTCATGCCAACCGATTCTCTCACCTGAGCTCTTCAGGTCCTCTAGAGTTACCACAGGCCTCTTGGCTGCTCCTCTGATAAATGCTTTTGTTGCCTGGTCTGTGAGATTAGGTGGATGGTCATGTTTTGATAGCAGCCTTTCTTCCAGCATTGCCACATATTTAGCTCCATTTATTTCCCTATTACCTCTGACCACTTTTCCTGTCCCTGCTGAAGAAAAGTATCCCCACAGCACAATGGTTTGTTCAGAATGATTTGCAGCTTGAAGTGCACTGTATGCCATGTATAATTTCCCATATGCTTTATGATTAGGCGCTATTTAGTGTTTGTCTATCACATACAAAACCCCGGTAAAATACATTGAAGTTTGTAGTATTAATCGAGGAAAATGTTAAAAAGTTTAACTGAATTCTTTTGTAAGGCCCTGTAAGGGTTCTTGGAACAGAAAAAATGCATGACAACATATTTTACAGTGTTTATGTTAATGAGTCAGCAAAGATCATTAGTAATGTGCATACTGAAGTTGAAACTGCTGAGGCTCTCAGCAGGGATCTGGTGTCTCCTGCAGCTTCCTGTTGTCCACCCTGATCTCTTTGGTCTTGCTGATGTTACGGTGGGGGGAGTGCTTGTCATTGCACTCACTCACTCGAACTTCGACAGGCGTTTCACTCCACTTCACTCACTGTCGGTGAGAAGCAGGTGGGATCCGGTTCTCACCACTCAGTACCTTTTTTGTCAGGAAGTCAACAGCCCAGATCAAGAGAGAGGTGTCAAGTCACAGGACTGCAGAACTGTTGGCAGTTAGCATGATGTGACTTCCTACAAATCTGTCAGCATACACAGCCGAGGAGACTTAGAGAGAGGCGACATGGCACGCTGAGTTATGTTCAACTGGTTTATCTGGTTTAGGCAGTATAATGGAGATGTGTCTCCCCGGAGGCAAGGAAAGAGAAACTTGCATAGCAGCAGTGTGTAAGCATGAAAGCTGCCTGAGCATGCAACTTCTCTTAACATCTCATACCATCTCACAGTTCATTTTTCTGCTCATGGAGGAATGCAAATCCCAAACACAAGGGTGAACTCTCAAAGGAGGTGAAAGACTATTAGATTTCAGTTGATACAACACCTCTGCCTCCTATAGGAGAGCTTTTGTTATCCTTATATTGCCAAATGAGAACCCCATTTTAAAGGTTTTGAATTAAAAAGAGTTGTAGCAGTTAAACACTATAAAAAAGAACTTAAGGGCACTAAATAGTAGCAATTCAAATCAGTTAAATTTTAATCAAGCATGTAAGCTTGTAAATGTAATGTTCTGACAACTTCAATTCGATTAAATTCAATTCAGTTTTATTTATATAGCGCCAATTCACAACACATGTCGTCTCAAGGCACTTCACAAAACTCAGGTTCATACATTCCAATTAATCCTAATCATTGAACAGTGCAGTCAGATTCAGTTATTTATTCAAATTGGATAAAAAGTTTTTCTGTCTAAGGAAACCCAGCAGATTGCATCCAGTTAGTGACTTGCAGCATTCCCTCCTCCCGGATGAGCATGTAGAGACAGTGGACAGTCACTGGCGTTGACTTTGCAGCATTCCCTCATACTGAGCATGCATGTAGCGACAGTGGAGAGGAAAAACTCCCTTTTACAGGAAGAAACCTCCAGTAGAACCAGGCTCAGTGTGAGCGGCCATCTGCCACAACCGCCTGTGGGTTTGAGAGAACAGAGCAGAGCCACAAAGAGAACAAAGAAGCACTGATCCAGGAATACTTTCTATGGGAAGGAAAAGTAAATGTTAATGGATGTAGCTCCTTTAGTCATTTCACCTAGAAAGAAGGAACAGATAAACTCTGAGCCAGTTTTCAAGGTTAGAGTCTGAAAGAGAGCACATAGAGTTAGTCACAGTAAAAGCTCAGTCAATCGCCTTGTCTTGGAGAGAGAAAGGGTTAAACACTAAAAGACAGGGCCATGTGGATCATCGGTAGAGGGTGAGCATTAAGTTGTTGCCAGCAGAAGCTCGGACGATGCCCCTCTCCAGAAAGGTGTCGCAGGTAGCTTCTAGGAAGAGAAAAGAGAGAGAACAAAGTTAAAAGCTGAAATAATAGCAAATAATGCAAAATTGGAGAGTAGTGTGAGAATGTAGCGAAGAGGGTGAAAGTGGTCATTATGTCCTCCAGCAGCCTAAGCCTATAGCAGCATAACTACACAGAAAGTTTCAGTTCAGATTATTTAGTTAAACGGCGCTTATTTTCAACAATGTTGTCTCAAGGCACCCCACAAAGGGTCCCACTGATTGTCATTGTTATACTAAAAACCACAAGGTTTAGCAGAAATGGAGGGTGTGTTTGCACCTCAACCATAACTGAGCCGGTTTAGGCTAAACCTGACTCCAACTAACTACTTTATTTTGCTAAAGTCCCATCTTTATATTATAATTTAACTGAAAGTCTTGATAAAGTCTCATCTTTATATTATAATTTAACTGAAAGAACTTTTGGTTCAGTCAGTTATTCTCATTAATGTGTGCAGTGTCCAGCACGGAAAGGTGGTACTGATACTTTTAAAATGGGATATATTATGAATGAATAGAGTTCTATGAAAAAGAAGTTACTCCCTCCCAGATTTCTTTCGTTGTTGTTCTCACTTGAATGTTTCAGATCAAAAAACTTAATGTAAGACAAAAATAAGATGAGAAAATACAAATAGCTGTTTACAAATTAGGAAATTAATCAACTGGGGGGAAAGCTTTTCAATCAACCAGACCCTACATGAAGAGGTATTCCCCCACTAAACCTAATAAATGGTTGTGTCATGTTCATTTTAAGTTCGACCCAAGTGCAGGCGCCAATTATGGAAGTAATGGACACTAATGAGGAGAGGTAAGTGATAAATTCTCTGAGTTGGTGATGGCAGATAATGGAGTAGGAGAGGAAAAGAAAACCTTACTGTAGATGATACATGAAGGAATCCTAGAGGAGGTGAGCAAACCCACAGTCTGAGATTGACAGGTGGTGGTGTTTGGTGTTTTGGTAATACAGTGTCTTTGACTCTTTCCTTCCAAGATAAGGTGTGGGATGGAGTGGATGGTGTTGGAGGGTGGACAGGCAGGTGAGCGGGTGCTAAGTAGCTAAACGGTGAGAGCAAGGAGGACAATCAGAGCAGCAGTTTGGACACTAATGGCGGTGATCTCAGGAGGATTCTTCCTTACATCCATGGAGCGAGGAAGAAAAGAAACCAGAATGTGGGATTTTGGAAGTGAACATGGAACCTGGAGGAAGGGAGGACAAGCTCTGATTAGAGTAAGAACAGGGAGACAAGTTAACACTGAGCAAAAGGTATTCCTGATTACCACGTTGAGTGACCTAACAATATGGCATCTATCTAATGGGATCTTCTCCTCTTTAAGCTTTTCCTGATTAGTCCTGATGAGCTGTGGGGCCGAATCTGCCAGTCACACTCTGCACACAAGAGGAGAGAGACACAACAAATACACACCAGCCTGCACACAGCTCTGTGAATATGACAGGTTGTGCCACAGCAACAATTGCCATCAAGCATTTGCAAAAACCGACAATGAGTCTTTTAAGTCGGCCCACTCTTCTTGGCAGAACTGCTTTAATTTATCCCTATTGGAGGGTATTCAAGCATGAATGACCTGTTAAGGTCATGCCATAGTATCTCAAGTTGATTTAAGTCCAAACTTTAACTATAGAACTACAAGACCTGTATTTTGTTTTTCTTTTGAGCCATTCAGATGTGGACTTGCTGGTTTATTTTGGATCACTGTCCTGCTGCATAACCCAGGCATGCTTAGATTTAAGGTCATAAACTGATGGCTGGAGAATTTCCTCCAGGATTTTCTTCCCACTACTAGAACGTTTTACCATTATCACATGTTTTTCTTATATGTGGATAATGGCTCCAATGTTAGAGTCCACAAAGCATTAGAAATTACTTTGTATTTCTTTTTTCAAATTGATAGATGCCATCTGTTCTTGGATATCTTTGGATCAGGGGATGGTGTATTGCTTTTAGCCTACTTCATGTTGTCATATAGGTTCCTTTAAAATGGATTTTTGATTCTACGTCTCTGGCAGTAATTAGGCCTGAACTCAGCTTTCCAAAAATGTGGTTAATCACAGTTAATTCATGATTTTCCAAGGGGAATGATTACTTTTTCACACAAGTCAGGCTGATCTGGGTTCTTTCTATTCTTCCATTAATAAATTAAATCATCATTTGAAAACATCATTTTGTTTTTAATCAGATATATTGGTCTCCTAATTTGATGATCTGAAACATTTAGGTGTGACAAAAATACAAAAACTGGAGAAATTTGTAAGAGGCCAAATACATTTACTAGCTAAGAAGCTGAGCTTCTTAACCTTGAAGCACTCGTTGCCCATCAACAGGCCAGCTTAGCTGTGTTTTTGTCAGAGAAAGTAACATGCCACCTTGAAAACATTTTCAGTTTAGTTTAATGGTTCAATCACAGGCAAATATTTTTTATTGCTGGAAGAGGCAGATGCTTTTAAATGATGCCATTATTGACTTTAACATCTTGGATCAATTTCACCGTGGTTTTCATAGAGCTACTTTTGCTATCCTCAGAGTCTTTAATGACGTGTGTTTGTGCTGGGATGCAGGAGAAGTCTTAGTAAGCCTGAATTTAAGTTCGACTTTTGACACTTTTAGTAATCTTTTAGTGTTATGTCCAACACTAAAATGTTAGGCAGGCATAACCTGTACTGTAGACATTGGTTTGCATCCATTTTAACATTAAGAGGTATTTATGTAGTATATTCAAACTTTAAATAATCTTTTGTTATTCCTAAGAACTGAGCTCCAGAGGGTGTTGTTCTTGGCCCTATTTTATTTGTGCTTTATTTGCTTGCCTTTTATCACCTTTTGAGATTGTTCAGAGACATCTCCTACCACTGCTATGTTGATGACATTGTGCTTTTTGTTACTCTTTTAACCTCAGTTCTTTGCATGTGTCCGTCCAACATAACTGTTTGAATAGCATACCATCCTGGTTTCCAGATTGCTTTCTCCAGTTGAACAAGGAAAACTGAAGTTCTTATTTGTTTCTTATCCAGTTAGGTTGGTTTTGCAGATTGCAGAAAACCTGGGTACACTCACTTTCTGCACACATAAACCCCAACCTATTTAAACTTCTGGAGTGATTTTTGATGGTCCTTTATTGTTTGAACCTTTTCAAAAGTAGTGTTTTTTTCTACTTTAATAATTTAAGCCATATTTTTGAACAGCTCTATTATAAACAATAATGAAACATAGACTATTTAATTGCAGTTTATATATTTTATTTTTGTGTTTTATTGTATTTTTTAAATGAAGTACTTAATTTTTATCTTCAAGGGTGCCAAATAAATGAGATGAACTTTTTTTAATATATTTTGTGTCGTTTTAGCAGGTGAGGACAAACCAAATGAGCAAAATGATCGCAATAATTTGTATTAACTATTTTAGTTGAGGAAATACATTTAAAATTTTAAAAAGTTTATACAAGCTGGTAAGCTTTCTTTAGTTCTGCTCAGAAATATTTATTAAAATCTATCCAAATAAGTATATAATGTTTTCACAGTGCTCTTACATTCGTCATGTAAAAATCCTGTGACTTTCCAGATTTAACTTTCCAGAGTTCTCATTGCTGTACATTCATCTTCAAATATAAAATACAATATGTCATTATTAATTAATGACAGATACTTCTACAGTGGTCAGACTCAGACTAACTATAACCTGCAAAATCTAGAATCTGGAATCAATGAAGGACGAAAATGGTGTAGGAAGTACAAAAGGAAGGAATGACTTAGTGATGGGAGGTAGGGCACAAGGATGCAATGACAGAAGCAAGAAAAGGAAGAAGGGATGCAAGAAAGAAAAGAAGTAAGGACGCGAGAGAGAGCGAGAGAGAGAGGAAGGGAGGAAGGAAGTAAGCAAAGAAGGAAGGACACAAAGAAAGAAGCTGGGAGACAAGACAGAAAAAATAATGTTAATAGAAGGAAGGACATCAGGGAGAGAGTGACAAAGCAAGGTAGAAAGAAAAGACAACAGGAGGAAAACCTGGAAAATTCTTAGGTCAAATCATAGACATTTTTTAGATTTTTAAGACTGCATTGGATCCATGTTTGTTACACCAATTTTATTGGTTAAATTCTAACAGTGTAGATACAGGAGAATGAGATGCTGGGCCAGGATTTAGTATGTTTAACATGGTGTGGCTGAGCAATGGCAAGAATGATGACCACATAAGATTACATCATAGGAAAGCAATGCAAAATACCCCAAAAAACTTAACTTAATCTTAGAACTTGCATTTTTTATTAGCTGGAAGGAAAATACTAAAAACTACAACACTTGACTGCAGAGAGGGTTTAAAGTGAGTTAAACAGCGAGGCAAATCTTGTTATTTTCCTGAGTATGCACAATGTCCTGGTGTTTCACTTACCCTCCCCCACAGAACACACAAAAGTCTTTGAGGTGACGTGCTAATTGATGCAAAGTAATGTAGGAGGTGAACTCACAATGGCTGCCCCACTGATCTTTACATAAACTTCTTATTTTATGGCTAAAACAATTCTCTGTGTTGTACATATCATAAAGTATGTTTTCTTTTTTTCTTTTTTTTGTTGGGAAGATTTAACTGAACCAAACCGAGCAGGAAACAAATGGAGGAAAAGTTTGAGGGACGAGAGAAAGAGAAGGAGGAGTTGGACGAGGGGAACTAGAAGCAGAAGTGGGAGATGAAGAAGGGGTTGACCTCCTGTGGGTCTGGGGTCCCAACACCCAGCTGTGGTCATCACCTCACACTGCAGGACACACACTCACACACACACGCACAGACACTCACTACTGTGATTGTCGCTCTGTGGGAGTTTGACCTGAGCCAGATGGCCACCACTCTCCACTTTTTATGGTTCTACTTTTTTCCTCTCAAGTTATCTCACCAAACTAAAATATTTCACACCTGAAACAAGAATCAAGATTTCAGAATACACGTTTCTTGGATGGATCCATTTCATAACAGCGCTAGTCTTTCACTGCAGTGTGAATGAGGTGAACAATAGTAAATCAATGATCTATCAGTTAACATGCTGCTTTTATGGATGACTGTGATTAACGGAGAGCAAATAAATCAAATATGTCAACTCCAGCAGCCAGCACCAATGTGGTGACTGATAGGGTTTTTCCAGCAAAGCATTTGGCAATTCACTTATGTTGCATTGTGCTAGAGACCATTTTTAACTGGTTTTACTAAAAGATAAAATTTTTGCACAGCCAAAGAGCCACCTTGATTCTTCATCATTACATCCTATAAAATGCCTATTCAACTGAAAGTTTGATCCCCTCTCTGTTGCATTCTGAGCTTCTGCAGAGCTTTGTTGTGCAGGAAGACAGTGTAAATTAACACAACTATTTAGTCTCACTATTGCAAAGGCAACCGATCTGATAGGAAAAAATGCATATGCTAATTTTTAATCCATTGTTAGCAAATTTAAACTCTGGCTGAGTTCAGAATGTAAATGCCTGAGAAAAGATTGTGGTCTGGTTCAGCTATTAAATGGTCATTAAATTGAGCTTTTTGTTGATTTTTTTGGATGATATTCTCATGGTAAAGACATATAAAAACTGCACTATTAATCCAATCCTCAATTGCAGTAGCATGATCTGACATTAAACAATTAAGTAACATTCTGCCTTTAATTTAAGTACATTTATTCAGTGGAGGAAAAGTAATTGTTTTATAGGAAACATAAGTGACACAATTTTTGGTACACATAACAATTCCAGTAAATTGAAGCATTTGTTGAATTTGGGATTTATTTTTTAAAGCTCATCCGAGTTTGAAAGAAATTCTATTCAGTAATACATAGCTTTCTGTTTCTGGGGGTGTAAATACGATGTGTTAGTGTACCATTTCTCTCAGTGATGATGTACGCAAGGCTGGAAGAGGACCCATATTTATCTTATCACTACATACAGTAAGAAGGTTGATAAGAGTGGTAAAACAACCACCAAAGCATACTGGTAGAGAACGTCAGCAGAGAGTGATAAAACAAACAATGAACATGTGTAACCAAACCTCGTGTTTATCAAATGTGGTGGATGATCTGTAATTTTCTCGTGAACTCTGATGTATTATGTGATTTTAAAAAAAATCTATGCCAATACACTCAAAATTGGTCATCACTGGGTTTTTCAACAGGATAATGACCCAAACCATATAGCAAAATTACCACAGAAATGATTCACCAGACACCAGATTATTACTCTTCAATTAATATACCAGTCTTTAGACCTAAATCCAATAGAAACTATCTGAAGTGATAAGGCTTTTTAAGTCACTTTATCAACTATGCAAATAAATGCTATAGAGGGGACAGTAAATGAAATACAAGTGGGTTAGCTGTTTTCACAGCCTGACATCCAATTTAATTGTTTTTGCTTATTATACCTGATCGTGAAATAAACTCTCATGCCGTAACAGCTCCAGTTTTTCACCAAAAAAGTGATTTTTTCAGCTCCAAGAGCATGAACACTGTGAGATGGATTAATTTAACGTCTTCTGATTTTCTATTTGTTAAACAAAAAATTAAACAGTTGAAGAAGATATTTATTTGGTTTAATAAAGGACTAGTAAGCCATTTATTCTAGCAATTTACAGCTATCTAACACACTAGTATCACTAGTAACAGTGTATAAACACATACTTTATAGATTTGCTGCATATTTATTTGTATCTTCAAACCAAAAATGTTAAGTTGAACTATTTTGTATCAAAGCTCTTCAGGAAGTCACTGATATGCATACTTTTTATTAATATATGTTATTTTTCACAAACCTCTTCCATGAAAGGCAGCTTTTAATGTTTTCTGGCGAGTAAGATCATGCCAAATTACCCAGTGCCTAAAATATTCTTTATCTAGCTCCAGACATGTGTTTTCAATGTTCTTTAAATATACTGCCCTTGCCACACACACACACACACACACACCACACACACACACACACACACCACACACACACACACACACACACCACACACACAGACACACACACACACACACACACACAACACACGCAGAAAGCCTAAAGCCAGATAGTTAAAAGAAAACCCCTCCCTTGTGCTCTCTGAGTCAGAGTTCAGTCTATCTTCATTTTATTTCTCACCATTTGGTGTCAGAAACAAGCTATTTATGATTAATTCCTTGCTTTCTTAAAGTATGCATTACTTAAAAATCTGTTAATAATGAAACTAATTTCACAAGGAATTAGAAAAACTGTCTACTGAAGCTTTATCTAAATGTCACAAATAATTCTTGGAACATAAAATTCAGGGAAAACATTTTGTGTCACGATTTGCATAAAGAAAGATAATAAACATAATTTATCCAAGAAGCATGAATGGAGTATCTGAGTTTCCTCTGAAAGGACAAATGTTCTCAGAGAGCTTCGTGTGAACTCAAAACGTTTTGGTCAGTAAGCCACTCTTGCTGTGTCTCTGTGGCCTGGCTGCAACCCTGCATGGGTTTACCCACACATGCACACGCAGCCTCTGCAGTCTTATAAACCCGGGTTGTGTTGTTTCCAGCAGCAGTAATATTTTACGAGGGCTTGGTAAGAGAAATACAGGCTGCTCAGGTCACGACATGAGGGTACCAAGTGTGTCTGCATCTGAAAGCTATGTGGATTTTTTTTTTCTTAAAATGCCAACTTACAATACTGTGCAAACATTTTAAATAAGCCGCATTCTCTAGGTATTTTGTTGTCAAGAATGAGAGACCTTTAAAGTTGTTTTGAAAGTTGTTTTGAAAAGTTATTCAGACCTTATGAAGCAGATTCCTGTGTGCAGTATCTGAAGGTTATGTCTTTTTATCTTTTTTCCCCTCCAAATATTTATGTTTATACGTCTGTACCCTTTGAGTGAAAGAAACCAAAGTCAAATTGCTTGTTTGTGCTCACAAACCTGGTCAATAAAGTTTATTGTGAGAAACAGGCAAAAACACAAACAAGACTTGAGAGATGTGTCATCTTCTAGCCTAAAATGCTTTTATCAAAATTAGCTAAGAGCTACTATTCAACTTATGATACATAAGGTCCCTTAGCTATAGACTCCTAGCTACATTAGCAATGATCTTAAATATAGCTTGCTAAATTATCACTTAATCAAGTTATCTAAGAGCTTATAGCTAACTTACCATACATTAGACATGTTGGCTATATGGCTTACAGATAACTTGCCATACTTAGACACGATAGCTATGAGGAAATAGGAAGTTAACAATAGCCAACTTACCATCAATTAGAGATATTAGCTGTTAAGACTTAGTCAAGGCAGCCAAGATACATTAGACACTGACAGCTATTCTTAGCATCATCATATCTCCACTAACAGCCAATCTGTAACTTAGCATTTATTAGAAATGTTACTTGTCAGGTTAGCAGGGAGGTAAAAAGTCACCATCTATTAGACGAGTTAGGTATTAGATCAAAGCAAACAAAAAGCTAATAGCTCTTTGGGAATCAACTTGTTGGGGCTAAAATACTTTTTTTATGTTATCGTTAGTATTTTTTAAAATCTATCAAAATGTGAACAATTTGAGTCTTGGCGACTTTGAAACTGCAAACAAAGTGTTCTTTGCTAAATTGTTTCTGTTGTGTTGACATAACAGTCTAATTTTGGAGCCTTTTAAAAAAAATAAAAATAAAAATAATCATTTGAAAATGGTCAGGTATTGAACTGAAAATGGGTGAAACTGCAAACAAAGTCCAAAGAAAAACTTTGAAAGTCCTAACCCTTGAGAGACGCTATGCAACATCACCTTAAATGGTTATAAGACACACTGGCTGCTTAGAAGGAAAATATAAAGAGATGAGGGATGACGCAAGAACCTTGTACATTACTCTATGTCAGATTTTAGAGAAATGACAACCGATGTATTTAATAATGAGTGCAGTGGCTCGCAATTTGTTTTGCAGCCCATAGTTTTGTTTGAACTGCTTTTAGCAATGAATGTTAAAACCTGTTCCAGACTTGTCTTTTACATTTTTTTTCTAGTCTTCTCAACTTTAGTCTGACAATGTTTATAAGTTTTATCAACCCAGGTGCTACACAGTTATATCTGGCTGAAAATGCTCTGGTTTTCAAAGTCTGCTGGCCATATTTTGATGATAAGTCTGATCAGCTCTCAAGGGAGTCTTTTGAAGACTTGGCGATTTAGTTTACACACAAACCTAAAAACAATCTTAAAATTATATATGAACACACCCATCACATTAGAAAACATTTGAGCTGAGATTGAATATCAGATGACCTGGAAAAAAGAAATTCATCGAGAGCCAGTCAGTAGCTACTGCCAGCAGCAGCATTCTTTTAATGTCTAATGTTCCAAGACGAGCAAAATATTAAAGGCTCCTTTTCTGAATTGCCAGTTCTTGCTGCTTCCTTTTTTTGCTCTCTCTCTTTTAAGGCTTGTTGTAAAAGTCAGAGCCAAAACCTGCTGGGTGCTTTTATGCAGAAAACACTAAAACTACAAATAAGAGAGAATCACGAACATGGATGAAAAGAATTGTGAAAAACAGAAAAACAAAAGAAGAGACCAGTCCTCTCTCCCTCTGTGTGTGTGTGTGTGTTGGTTGGGGAGGTGGGGGGCTCGTGTACGTGACAAATGGTTATTTCCACAGTGCAGTTTGTTGCTCAGAGCATTATATCAGTGGAGCACAATCTAATGCATGCATCTAACCATCAGATATATTTCCAGGGCCTGGCTGAGGCACTCAGTGCTTACCTTCAGATGTTTCACAACACATTAAACTTTTTCAACATATTACCCTCAGGTATCCTGATTTTGAAAATGATCTAGTTTACATATTGCTTAGAATGCTAGATCTATGTAAGCATATCTAGAAATTTTGCTTTGCCTTGCCTTGAAATATAATTGTTTATCATTTCACCATTATCCTACCCTAGCTTAACATTTTCATTAATGTCTTAATCCTTCACTGAAATTGAGAAAGTGAGGAACGTTAAATTGTTTCATATCTATGTTTACCGTGTCCAAACAGGGTATCTTGACCCAAATTCATAGAGGCCTTATCTCTTATAAAATGTTTTAAAAAACTTAAAATTGCATTTTTATTTACCACTCTTTGGGTCCACTCTTAGTTGAGTTTGTTCATAAACAATTTCTAGCAGGTTGTTTTAGCTCTTTATATTTTACATTATTTTAGAGTTAAAAAGTCGTAGGAGAAACTCAAAATATTTACACATTTAATCAGAAATTCAAATTATAATACAATGACTTGCTGACATACAGAAAAGAGGAATATGCAGCAAAACTGAAAACTGTGTTTTAGTAACACAAGGACAGAAACAGTACCGATTAGTTTGTACATCTTTCCTTTTTAGCCCTGCATGGTGAGTATGAGTGTGTCAGTGCTTCACAGTTTAGTACTTCTTGTATTTCTTCATGTTTCACATCAAAAAGATTAATCCTGTCCAGCTGCTTGCTTTGCAGCTTAAATGAGTGAGACCTCTGCTGTTCAGATACACACATTACTAGACAACTGTGAAAAGCAAACACTGTCACGTAGGTAGCTATAATAGATAATTATCTAAATTATTGGTATTCTCATTTATGATACAGTTTACAAAAAATATTAAAATATTCAAAAATCATTTTGGTAGTCTACATTGGTAAGAAATGTGTCAATAGGGTGAATTTTTAAAGAAAGATTTTGCATTACAGTGTTTTTAGGATCTTTGTTTGTAAATCAATTTTCGGTTTCAAAATCCTTATCTCTGTTGTTACATGTCAGATCTTAAATGTACATTTTTGTATAAGTCTGGAAAAATAATACCTAGAAACAAACTGTTTTACCACAGTTTGAGGAAGAAACCTCTGTACAACACATTATATATATGATCATAACAATATATCTCAGAATATAGTAAGGAGTAAAAGAGTAAATCCTATTTTTTTAAATGTGTCTACTCTATGGAGAGCCGTTTCATTCAAAATTAAATAAATAAAGCCCAACGGATTTACTTTCACAAGTGGAGCATTGCTTGATATTTATAAAAATAAACTTTATAAAAACTGCTTTGGGATTATTTCAGTTGTTACAGACACTGAGACAGAAATGAAAAAGAAAAAAAGAAGCACAAAAGACATAAAGGGTGGGCAAAACGGAAAAAGGGTGAGAAGGAGAAAAGAATGATGGAAAGAAAGAAGGATGAAGAGAATACAAGTTAACATCCTGCTTGCTTCTACACCTGCAGAAACGTTCATTTTACCAGCTTTTTTACCGAAAAGTGCACGGTACTTATGAATGCCAGATGTAATTAGTGGTAAATCCGGCTTAATATAGAACATTTGTGTTGTTAACACCTGACTCTAAACACCTGTGGGTCTGACTGAGCGCGCTTGTGTATCAGAATCAGAATCAGCTTTATTGCCAAGTTTGTACATACAAACAAGGAATTTGACTCCGGTACACTTTGCTCTTTGGTTTTTGTTTTTGCATTACAGAATATACATATTTACAATGTACAATAAACACATATATATATATACACATAAAATAAATAAATAAGGTGCACTTGCAACATCTGTCTGCTGTTGTTTTGTACTCTATTGAATGTTCAACAGAGAAACAGCCTGGGGGAAGAAACTGTCTCTGTGGCGGCTGGTTTTAGTGAACAGTGCTCTGCAGCGGCGGCCTGAAGGCAGAACTCTAAACAGTTTATGTGCAGGGTGTGTGTGGGGTCTGCAGAGATTTTAGCAGCTCTTTTCCTGACCCTAGACCTGTATTAGTCCTGGATGGAGGGAAGGTCAGCCCTGATGATTCTCTCTGCAGTCCTGATTATTCGTTGCAGTCTGGACCTGTCCTGTTTTGTGGATGAGCCAAACCACACTGAGATGGATGAAGACAGGACAGACTGAATGATGGCAGTGTAGAAGATGACCAGCAGCTCCTGTGGAAGGTTGAACTTCTTGAGTTGCCTCAGGAAGTACAGTCTCTGCTGGGCCTTCTTTCGAACAGTGTCAATGTGTGAAGACCATCTCAGGTCCTTAGAGATGGTGGTTCCTAGGAACCTGAAGTGGTCCACTGCCGACACAGTGTTGTTGAGGATGGTGAGGGGGGTGTATGGGGGTGGTGTTTTCCGAAAGTCCACCACCATCTCCACAGTCTTGAGTGGGTTTAGTTCCAGGTAGTTCTGACTACACCAGTGTATCAGGCGATCCACCTCCTGTCTGTATGCAGACTCATCACCATCCTGGATCAGACCAATGGCAGTGGTGTCATCTGCAAACTTAAGGAGTTTCACGGACGAGTCCGCTGAGGTGCAGTCATTTGTGTACAGGGAGAAGAGGAGTGAGGATAGAACACACCCCTGGGGAGCACCAGTACTTATTGATCTGGTTCGGGAGAAGATGCTCCCCAGTCTCACCTGCTGCTGTCGGTCCGTCAGGAAGCTGTTGATCCACTGACAGGTGGAGGCTGGGACGTTGAGCTGGGTGAGCTTCTGGTATATGCAAGGTGTATGCAAGGTTTCTCTATAAAATAGAGAGTGTGAGGAGCCACAGACCTGCCCCCCTGGACCCGGGACAGATACGGAGCAGATTCGAGCCACAGACATCCAAAAGCCCCCCAGAGCACAGGAATCCCAGGAGAACCATAACACCGGGACTACTGCAACCCCCTCAGAGAGGAGCAGGGGAAGGTCTCAGGGAAACCACCCAGCAGCCACAGTGCAGAAGCCCCAGGGAGCTGCAGTGACGAGCCAACAGGCCTCGCCGGCAGCCGTCTAAGCCCGAGCAGATCCAGCCCTGGACCCAGAGACCTGAGACCCCGGGACATATCACTCCCCAAGCAGAGGCCTGACAGAGCCCAGGGGTCCAGGGCCCAGCAGGCAGCCACCGGGAGTGAAAGTAAAAGAGTAAATTCTGATTTGTGATACTGAAATTAAAATATGTGCCTTTAGGTATGATAATAATTTGTTGTTGTTTTGTATTTGTATGTTTGTTTGTTTTTCAAAGCAAAATTGTAAGGATTCACCTTTTAGAAATGTGGTACAAAATAAATTAAAAACTGTAGCAATATTTATCTTAGGTATAATTATTTATTTTTTGCTTTATCAAGTTTAATATATTTCCAGAGCCAGACCACAGCGCTTAAAATTGAATCGGAGAAGGTTCTCATTGTCCAACAGAATATCCCTACAGTTAGACTCCAGATAAAATCGCATCCGAGTGGGGCCTCCTTTGTACACAGCACCTCTTTGTCATAGCCTCAGCAATGGCAGCCACAGGTGTGTCGTCGCCGTGATGTTTGTCCCTGCTCGGATTCCATCGCACAGTTTTCCTCCCAATAACATCAGACTTCTGCTTTCTGAACTCCTGCACTGATTTGAATATATTAAAATTCATTAGCTCGTCGTATCCACCGTGCCATTCACACAAGATTATCCGGGTTTACTGAAAAGCGCCGCATCAAAAATCTGATTTACTTTGAACCGAGTTTAATGGAGTCGTTGGTAAGTTTAAGTAGCCTACTTAGCATCGGTAGCTACGCTAGCCAACTTTATATAAGTCGCAAATCGATGACCGAATATATTACAATAAACCATTAACTTTTTCTATTAAAGGGGCGATGTGTGAATAGAGTAACAGTAAACAGAAATAAATGATTGTTTCTGGCATAAAACTGTAATACGCAGGTCAGTCGGCAAGTTTAAAGTGGGAGCGTAAATGGCTTTAGGATAAATAAACCGAGCTTATCTGATAAATGCGCGGAGCATTTACAGGAGGGTCCTTAGAGAGGATAATGATACATCTGTTCCTAGCACTTTAATTGGTTCTCTCTGCAATTTGTGAGCAGGAATGTTTACGACCAAGATGGAGGTGGGGACTAGCATGAATTCAGCAAAAATGTACAATACCTTGAAAAAGTATTTATACCCTTCTAACTTTTTTGCGTGTTACAAAGACAGAATTTATTTTGCTTTAAATATGCGGATAAAGAAGGCGACAAATGTGGCAGGGTGTAATATAGTCCCCTCTACCTTGATACCCCTAAATTAAGTCCACTGTATTCAGACATCACCTTCAGTCAGCCTTAGCATCACCCCGGAGCAAACCACACAATGCAACAATACAACATCCTGCTGTGGGGTTGCTTTTATTTGGTAGGGACAGCTGGGCTTGCCAGAATTTTGAAAACCTGCTAAACAATGAAACATGGAGATGGCAGAGATTCTGTGGGGATACTTTTCCTAATCAGGGTCAGGGAAAGTGGTCAGTGGTTAGAAAATCTGGTAAAAAATGAAACATAGCAATCACAAAAATATCCTATGGGTATGCTTTGCTTTAGAAGTGAGAGGAGGTGGTCAGAGGCTGCTTTCAACCAGATGATGACCCTAAACCTACATCCATAGCTCCAATGGGTTAGATGAAAGCATGTTCTCATATTGGAATTGCCCAGTCAAAATGGAGAGGCTTTGTGTTCACCGTCACTCTTTATCCAATCCGATTGAGGTTTAGCTATTTTGCAAAGAAGAATGCGCACATATTTCAGCATCCAGATGTACTAAGGTGGTAGACAAATACCCCAAAAGCCTTGCTGCTGTATTTTCATCGAAAAGTGCTGGCTGAATATAAATTCATGCCAATGTTTTCAGATTTTTAAAGAAAAAAACATTTGAAAACTGTGTAGAATTTTGTTTTTTTTACTTCACTCACTACTTTGTGTTGGTCTAGTACATCAAACCCCAACAAAATATGATTAATTTTGTAGTGGTAGTTTAAAAAAATGTTTTTTAAGTTTAATAGGTATGAATCTTTTGCAAGTGACTGTCTTCATTTATATGATCTATTAAGCAGGTATTCAACTGACAAGAACCTGTAACCAAATGAACAAAAGAGGCATCAACACAGGACAGAGGACTCTCCTTTCTTTATGTAAGCTGACTTTATTCAGAGGAGACAACAAATGAGCTTTGAAGAAAATGTTCCTGAAGGGGCCTGTACTGTGCTGGAGCTCTGAGAGCATAAAGTAATGGAAAACCGAGAAGGAAGGTGAGCACGCAGGGACAAAGGAAGCACATTATGATAATGGGTTTCCACTAGAAAACTACTCAATCCAAAAGCACCGTTTTTTTATCTAGTGAAAGATCAGATGGATTAATCAGTCACTCTGTTAAGCTTCAGTTTCAGTCTTATAGAGTTACTTTTAATTAAGTTTGTGTATTAATATCACTTAACAGCTTAAGCCAGCTTTCTATATTTTGGCCTAAAATCTTAAGACAAATATACACAATTTAACAAAATTAAATGAGACATTTGGCCATTTTCCATAATAGATCCAAATTCTGAAATAATAAATATTGAAAAACATAAATAAAATGCTTACAAAATGGTTTGTTTATGGGGACAAAATGGCCAACATATAACTGGTAAAGGGGTGAATTCACCTGAAGCTGTCCTTAAAGAAATCTGAGTACCCCGGCCTAAAATGCTATCTTCAACAGATTAACAGTTGAGACAAAATGGATTTCTTTATTAAAATGATCCCTGATATACTGTGATCTGTTTCCTATTTCTCTTTGTAAATGTAAGTACACTGATTCAGCTAGTAACATCTCTGACATTTTATTTTAAACAGGATAATTCGGCAAGGTTTTGCTCGGTACGAGTTTAAAAGAACACAAAACATCAAGCTTCTTTTCAGCAATAGATAATGAAGATGGGTTGGTGTTTTGTTTTTTTTTTTTTACTATAGTACTGTACATACGACATAGTATAGTAGAATAAAGATTTACTAATTTCTCCTTCGCATGATTGTGTTTAATGTTTACAATGACTCACAAAGGTACTGCAGCTGTTGGAGTTTTCTGTTCACTTTTTGTTTCCTTTTAAGAATGAGTGTGTGTCTGGGCATGCAGATCCTGCCTTGATGGATGAATGAGATGGGATGTTAACATTTTTATCTGGGCAACTCTTCAAATCTGGAAGTCTTTTTTTCTTTCTATTCATTTTCTTTTCTTTTAGTTTTTCTTCTTTTTTCCATTTTGTATTTAGGAATCTGTTTCAGTACCGGACGTTTGCGTCAGTTTGGGTTCCTACAGCATGTGTAGTCCGTTAAAGGCCAGAGTTAGTGATTTGTTGTTTTTGTGCCTACAGACCTGCAGATGAGAGTGTCGTCCAGGCTCCAGACAGAGGACTCCTCCATGTCTGGCCTTCAGGGGGAGGAACCGAGCAGCTCTTCTCAGAGACAGTGTTGTTGTCCAGACCTGTAGTGCAGGTCTCCCTGGGAGAACATCATGGCGTTCTCTTGGCACAGGGTGTGTTTTTAAAGTACAGTTGACTGATAGACAGTGAGAGACTCATCATGTAGTGCTGGCAAGAGATCATTGTTTGAATTTCTCATACATTTGTTGGTTTAGTGTTTCATTATAAAAATAGTGCTGTGCACATTTTTTTCTAAATTGTTGAAGTTATCTTGAGGAAACAAAATCTTTTGAAAATGGATAAGAGTGAGAATGCAGCCAATAAAGAAAAACTTTGAATAATCTTCAGAAAAGGCAAATGAAGCACTGATTCAGACCACTCTAAAAGACACGAGAAATGTATTATTCAAAAATTCTCAAACATTATCCCTTTAGCAATAAAGCAGGTAATAAAATTTACCATTGTGTTGCAGTGGTTGCTCATATATTCTACAATGAAATGATTCTACCCCATTGGTGTTGTTTTCCAGGGGGTCAGGTATTTTCATTTGGGGAACTTTCATGGCGGAGTCTGAGCGTCCCGGTGTCTGCTCCGGTGCTGGAGGCCTCGCTGCTGGGGAGGACAGTGGTCTACGTGGCTGCTGGTGGCTTCCACTGTGGAGTGATAAGCGAGCAGGGCAGCGTTTACATGTGGGGGGAGAACACTGTAGGACAGTGCGGGCAGACTGAGAGGGCCTCTGTCACAGGTTTGTTGCATACCTGACTTGTTTCAATGTCATATGAAGATACGTTGCTTTAAGTAAATACCTATTATCTTTCTACGCCCCACTACTGTAGCAGATGTATATATTTGCTAAAACAATACATGCCGTGAGCATCATGAAAGATGCAACATATACCCCACAGAGGTGTCCCTGCTGTGGAATTTACACTAGTAATACACAAATGACCCCATATTAACGTTATTTATTCTGTTGGTGTGCTATGCAGACTGCACTAATGAAGATTCACTCACCTCGGCATGCTGAATGCTTGGAGTGGCTGACATGCCAGGGGACCTGGCCATATTTTCTCATTAATTCAACTAAAAATTATTTGAGCACTACTGTAGACTGTGGATGGGCTATTGAACTTTCAGCCCAAGATGGTCAGGCGATCATTAAGTACTGCGGGGGAATAAGGCAGTAACCATATGGCAAAAATAACTTACTCTGTCCTGACACAGTAATACACTGTAAATACTCACACACTGTCCAAAAGCAGGCCTCATCTTAGCAACACACATACTTTGTTTACATGACAGGGCTGTTTTGTAAAATGCGCTTCTTTTCTTCACGTTGGGCGTGGCGTGAAAAGAAACGGTATGGCGGCAGCTGCTTAAGGAGAAGTGCAGGTTGATTATTTGCACGTAATGATGCTGATGTTTTCCGTGTATTGAGATCATAATAAAGTGAATGCTTCCCGCTGACAGTCTCTGAGCCCAGCCCTGTTACCGTGGTGGACAGTGAGGTCGTTCCTCCTGTGGTTGTGCGGGTCGTGAGCCTCGCCTGTGGACGGGAGCATAGCCTGGCTCTGTCGGACCACAACGAGCTGTGGGCCTGGGGGAGTGGATGCCAGCTTGGCCTCGTCACCAATACCTTCCCTGTGTGGAAACCTCAGAAGGTATCTTCAAGGCTGAATACACATCAGCATCTGACATATTTGATTTTATTAATCAGATTTGCATTGTTTGTTACAGGTTGAACATCTGGCAGGCAGACATGTGATTCAGGTAGTTTGGGAGATATATTTGTTGTCTTTGTGCTATAGAAAATACTTTTCTGTCTTTAGTGTTCTGTGTCTGTTTCATCCCTTTCAGGTGGCGTGTGGTGCGTACCACAGCCTGGCACTTGTTCGCAGCTTACCTGCTCAGCACTTCAGCACTCAGAGTATCCCGAAAATGAGGGAACGGGGCCGATCCCTTCAGTGCCCGGTGACAGACCGGGAAGAACTGGTCACAGCCGAAGATGCTCACTACTGTCCGCTCGGAGTGGAGCTCTCTGAAGTCACGAGAAGTGAGGTAAATACTCTATTGTTGTTTGCAGCGAGTAGAAAAAATGTGTAAAACTTCCTTTGCTTCGCATCAATAAATCAACACATTACAACCACTTAAAGATACAGACGATTCGACCTATAACCAAGATACATTTAAGATATTTTAGACTTTAGGTAAATAGTTTTTTGGAATAAGTCTTCGGGGAGGGTGCACCCTTTTAATTATAAAGCACAAAACTGTAGTATTTCTTCATCCTCTTTACTATCAATCCATTCATCTGTCCCTCCATCAATCATTCTATCTGTCCGTCCTTCAGTCCACCCATCCGTAGCTCACACTGTCATCCATCCATCCATCTATCTGTCGTCTGTCGATCCTTCCGTGCAGTTTTGGTTTTATGAAACAAGATCTCAAAAGTTGACAGAGAAAGTCTGAAAAGTATAAAGTATATCTCAGCAAATGTGAACCCTGAACAATGAAACTTCAAATAGGCGGCTGTACTACACCGGTCACATTAAGTAGCTGAAGAAAACGATCAAAACAGCCAAGGCAATCCCAACCTTACTGATTACGTTCATCAGTGACATTTGATTTTATTATTGGAAAAGATGTGACATCTCTGGTACCCCACGCTAATCTGTTTTTTAATAAGACAAAATGGCTTTTGTTTTTGTGAGTCCTGGAACAGTTTATAATTGTTTTTTGATAAAGACGGATGTTTTCTAAAAGCTAGTTAAATTCATAATTTTCTTGTATTTTTAGTGTAACAGACAGATTTGTGGCCCTTAAAATGCAGAGGAAATCACCTTCTGGACTCAAAATTGTAACACCTAAATATAACAGCCTCCTGTGCCGTGGCTTCCGCATCTAACTTAACAATCTGCTGTCAGATATCTTGTGGTCTTTGTGCTTCTGCAAATTTCACCTCTTTTACTGCCATTCAGAGACCAGCAGCATATCCAGCTGAAGTGGTTTACAAGATATGGGTGTGACTCCATCTTCCTGTTTTATCCATGCAGAAACAGCGGTTTATCTTTTATTCAAAGCAGTAATTTTGGGATCTTATCTTTTTTTCCACTCTGTGTTTTTCCTCTTTGATGTGCATTCCAGACTTCTTCCAGAAGACGAGTTTCCAGACAGCGGCTCCATCCAGCTGGAATGTCATCTGGCAGCAGCCCCGTCTCCGGATCCAGTTTATCCTCGTATTCTGATGACAGCAGATCTAACCCTAAACAGTACAGTACCTTCTAAATAATCTGCTTGTTTTCCATCTTTCAATAAAAAAACAAACAGAATCTCTGATAATATTTTTCCTTATGTCTTCATTTTTTTTCTCTGAACCTTTAGGAGGAATCTCCCAGTTTGCAGCAGGCTTGAGCCTGAGGAAAACAGAACTGAATGTGTGTCGCAGACTGACGGAGGCCCAAAAGCAAACCGAGCCTTGGACTGGACCCCCAACAAGGACTCAGCGTTTTCTGACGAGCTGGAGCTTCAGAATTTACTTGAGAAACTTTCTGGTGAGACCTTAGAGTCACAAAACACCGTGGCCACAGAAGACACCGACTCAGTGAGCAGCCAGACTGAATCAGGTTTGGTTTGAATTTCTTTTTTTAGTTGTCGTCAGATCTCATTTTCTTTCCCGCTGTGATCCGTGATGTTCCCCGTCTCTCTTTCTGTCCTTTCATCCAGATGACAGCTGCCTTTCTTCAACCCCCTCATCGGATCTGTTGACTTCCAGTTACAAAGATGATTCAACCTTCAAAAGACAGACAGACAAGTGAGATTAACTTCAGTTAAACATTCAGGGACAGAGGTAGAGCTGGTTTGGCAGCACCGTTCATGCCTATGCAACAGTTAGCTTCTTATTTATGTGTTATGGTTTAATGTTTATTGACTGTCCAAGTCTTAAAATATTTATCAGCGAATGTCCGCTGAAAACCATCCATGCTTCAGCATCTGTCCGATTCCCACATGCGCTGTATCAACAGTCTGATCTTTGACCTCCTGTTCTGCAGCGGCAGGACGTCTGGACTGCTCTCGTCTTCGCCAGTGTGCCTGGAAGAAGTTCGTCTTTGTCTGGAGAAGGAGAGGCAGGCAGTGCTCAGCTCCAGTCTCACAAATATACACCAGAAGGGGAACGCAGCAACAAGCAGGAGGCTCTCACTTCCAGGAACCCCCACCCATGGTAGGGTCGGACGGGTGTGAACGGATGGACTGTTTATTTGGGAGATCCGCTTACTTTCTTTAATGGAAGATTCAGATGAAGGGATAAATACCTAAAGCCCCCAATATTGAGCCAGGAAGCTACTGGTTTCAATTAACAGCTCAAACTTTGAAACTTTTTTTTGCAGTTGTTTGAGAAATGTAAAAGTAATGCACAAAATGCTAATTAGTCCGGTAATTATTTAGGTTGTGGTAGAAGATTTGATCTTTTGATGGGACATAATTATGATTGCTATCTGTAATTTTACTCTCCGATTTCAGTGTTTCTGACAGTGCATCAACAAAGGCTGCAGAAGTGTGTTTTTATGCATTTTCTGTAACTGAAGTTTGCTCCAGTAGGACATTCTTCCAGTTAGACCAGTGTATAAAATAAGGATCACACTGTGCACAGACTTACAGCTTATAATAAAAGTTTTTATCGTGACAGATACGAAGGGAAACCCTTTAAAGAGGAGAACAACATTTAGCTTCAAATTAGTCTCTTATTTTATATAAACCAAAAGAAGTCAGTTCCAGGTTTAAAGTCTCTTTAGTTCATATATCTGCTGGCAAACAGGGAGGATAATTCATAAAGATGAACCAGGAATGGCAGACACAGCGGATTAACTTCCCATTTGCTGGGTTTTCAGAGGTTTCGGGAGGTTTTGATCAGGTCACTAATTCGCCATGGTATATTCATACCAAATCAACTTGTTAGGCTGTTTTCCTGCGTAATTCCTTTAAGATGATGAGACCCAAGAAGAACTAAAACCTAACTGCAAATGAAAATTTAAGGGCTGCCTTCTGGTAAACATTGTTTACAACATTGTCTATTGTCCAGGCCAGCTTCCTTCAGTGAAGATTTGCAGATCCTTGGATGTGGGTTTAAATCGATCTCATTGTCACCTTCCACCATTAGAGAGAGAGAGAATGATTGTCATACTGTCTTTGTTGGCCTCCCTCTGTTGGTTTCCTGTATGTTAATACTGTGTCCAACCCCATTTTTCCAACAGGGCGGCCCTTAGTTTTATCCTAAAACATTTAACAAGGTCTATTTACATGTCTTCGATCACAGGTGTCAAACTCCTGTCCCCAAGGGCTCTGAAGAACTCGACTGCATGTTGAGGATGTATCTTAGGAAGTTTAACCAGGAACACTTCTAAAAGTTGTAAGACACTGACCCTGGAGGACTGGAGGTTAAATCTGTTGTTCTAGATTGTCCAGAGTCCCGGGTCCTCCCTAATGTGCTCTTCTCTCCATCTCACCCCGCAGTGTTTCTACAGGATTTATGTCTCGGGACTTTGATGGTCATTGAGGAGGCCTGATTTTTGTCTCTGTATCGATTTCACCATGTTTGGGATTATTTCATTATTAAAAAACCCACTGATGAGCTATTTGTTTTTCTGATAGACCCCTCTAGAGTTTTAGTTAAAATTTCTGTTTTTTTAATCAATGAAACCATGACAAGGTTTCCAGGTCTCCTGGAACAAAAGCAGGCCCACAGCATCATAGATCCTACACCGTTTTTTATCAATGGTTTGAGGAGCTTTTCCACATATTCGTCCTTAGTTTCAACTTGCGTCTTTGGAAGAGAAACGGGATCAGAGCATCAGATATGCTCCACTGTGCTTACTCTTGGGCATGAGGTCCAGTTAGAGCCTGGACAAATGTTGGAAATGTTTGTTTTTCTTTAAACATAGTTTGTTTCACACTGTTATGAGTCTATGTGTGTTTTTTCATGCAGGGTCTCCTCGGAGACGCCGCCATTGCGCCTGCGGGCCGCTCTCTGCTGGTCAGGCTCTGTCTGCAGGACCAGACGAGGCAGGAGACGGGCTGCCGTCTCTGGAGACAGAAGTCTGGAGCTGGGGCCGTGGTTCTGAGGGGCAACTGGGACACGGAGACCAGCTCGCTAGGTTTTTATTATGAACCTTAAGCACACTTGTCCTTTTCCTTCTAAACTTACTTTCATGTCCACATTGGCGTTAATAAGCAGACATTCTCTCACAGCTGCTGCTATGTTTGTGTATGTTCTGTGTGTCCAGGCTGCAGCCTTTATGCATCAAGTCTCTGACAGGCCAGGAAGTGATCAAAGTTGCTGCAGGGTCCCACCATTCGCTGGCTCTCACAGCACAGTGTCAGGTAACAAACCCAGCAGCACATACGCGTGGACACACATTCCTTCAGATTTTAACCCGTAGCTTTTCTCTGTGGTAGAAATATGACCTTATCATCATTTATCCTAAATGTAATCTGAGTTTAAAATGATTTTTTTATTGGTTTCTTTGAACTTTTTGAGCTGACAGATGTAAGGATTTGAAAAGTATACTTGTGTCCCGAAACAAAGATTTGAACAAAGAAATCAACCTTGTGTGTCGCAGGTCTATTCATGGGGAAGTAACATGTGTGGACAGCTTGGTCATGTCAACAGCCCTGTCACTGTACCTCATCTGGCAAAGGTTTGATTCCTCTCTATAAAATCATATTTATTTGGTGCTCTAATCCTTTATTTGGACAGTTCATTTTCCAGAGTGGAATGATAAAACAACATACAGCGTCAATAACGTTTGAAAACATTAATTGGGTGCACAGGTTTAAGTTTATTGATTTTTGTTTCACTCCACTGCCTTATCTGTAGGGGCTCAAATATGTACATTATTAATGGATAATTATGTGTTAACAGATAAATGGATTAATGGATAAATGGCCCGTAGAAAGTTGTTTTAAAGCATAGTTGCCCGATTTTTAATAGGGTTTAGTTTATGTTTCATTCTCTTGTGTCCAAGATCCAACCATCTAGCTTTAGATATTTTTTATGTTATTTCTTTGGCGAAGTTGGAAAAGTTTAAAGGTTTCTCCTGTCTTCATTATTACACCCGCCAACTAAAACAACCCCTCAGCGTGATGCTGCCACCACTGTGCCTCCCAGTTGTAAAAGTATTCTTACAAGTTTTTCTTTGACTCATCCAAACACTCTTCTGGTGTTTGTGGCCAAACGGCTAAATCTTCGTCCCATCTGGCAGTCAAACGTTTTGGAAAATTCTATCAGGCTTACAGGTATCCATTTTGGAGCAGGCATTTGATCTAAGTCCTAAAATTAAAGTTCATGCCAGGAAACCAACAAGTTTAAATGGGCATTTCTGATAAGGTCGGTCAAACATCCCGCCAGAATTATGCCAGTCCTGTGGTCGTGGTGCCACGTGGTCAGGGATATTAAACCAAATATTGACCTAGACGTATGTTTATATTTGAGCTTCTATATGTAATTTTGACCCTGTGTGGATTAGAGAAACTTCACAATAAATAAAAACTTTTCACCTAGTTCTTCGTTTTTTTGTTGTATAATCGTTTAAATGATGTGATTCCTGCCAATGAGAGAGAAAATGTGCATCCAGAACAAGCAAAAAAAAAAACATCACCGCTCTGTGTTTTCTTGCGGCCCCGTCTTGATTCCTGCAGCTGTCCGACGGTCTTCGTGTTTGGGATGTGTCGGCCGGTCAGAGCCACTCCCTCCTCCTAGCGGATGGCGACTGCGTCCAGCCGGTCCTGTTGTACTGCGGCCGGCACAGCGTGCCGCCGTCAGCGCTGAGCAAGGAAGTACAGAACCGAAGCTCGAGTCGGACCTCACAAAACAGGGCGGAAAGCTACTCGGTCAGACCTACCCTGCTGCCCTTCTGCATCGAGGTTTGTGTATTAAACGCTGAGGAGGATTATGGGTGGAATGTTTTTCTGAGTGAGTCACTTTGTGGAGGAATATAATGGTAAATTTGGAAGTCAGAAATAGCTGAGAAAACTAAAGAGCAATTTTTAAAAAATGCGTTGTTGAATACAGAACTCAAACATCCATTCAGTTTTATCTGTGTATAAATAAAATTAAGTTAAGGTGCTGCAAAGCTAAGATGGACCTTAACAATGTCTTAGTTGTGATAAATAAGGAGCTCCTTTATCATGTCTAAGGTTTTAACTTCTCCGGCCATCCTTCAAAAGACCTGGTTATAACGTTTTTGAATCTTCAGTCAAGCCTGTTCTGTTTCTCTTTTGGCTTAATTTTTCTCTAATAAATAATGACGGTGTAGAAAACCTGGTATCAAAAAGGGGTTTCCTCCTTTTTATCATGTCTGCATAGCCCGTCATGCATCTGTATTCATAACCTAATCACTGCCATTTGTTCTTTGACTTTGTGCAGATGAATTACATCAGCAGCGTGTACGGCAGCGGTCGTATGTGCGCAGCGCTGACGGACCGTAACATGATGGGTTTTATCGCAGCCATCCACGAGCTGGCCTCCAGAGAGAGACGCTTCTGCTGCTGGATGAGCGACCTCAGGAAGGTCCTCCTCACTCCGCTGCGCACAAAGGGTGAGAACCGCCTTGACGCTTTAATCGGAGATCAGACTTGTCTGAGACGGACTGGTTTCTGTGCATTCACATGTGATTTCTCTCCTACAGAGAGCACGTGTCAGATGTTGGGTGAGCTGTGCACCCATCTCTTCTTTGCTCTTTGTGAGAGTTTTATTCACCTGAGCAAGCTGGTTGGTCGTCACGCCGCATCACTCAGCTACTTCCTGCAAAACGCGCAGAGCCGTGATGTAACTTCCTTTCCCCTGCTGAGGCACAGCGAACGCTTCCTGGAGACCTATAGAAAGTAAGGGTTGTATCTTGGCTGCTGTAATGTCTGACAGCATGGAGGTGTTACTGAAGGATTACTGTTCCTTTGGCTTTCTATTTAATGTTCATATAGTTGCTAATCATGCACGGATTAATAAATAAAGCCCCCCCACACACACACTTATTTGCACCCTTGGTAAAGATTTTATTGCAGCAGCATAATAAAACTGAAAATTTTGGGGAGAATTAAACCCCTAATTTAAATTGGTTTTTTCAGTAAAAATCTAATCTTAAGAAAAATGTAACAAATCACTGGTGTCACACTCATTGCAAAAATTCCTATAAAATGTACAGAAGTATGTTTTTAATTAATACTTTCATTTTCTAAGGAAATACAGGAAGTGTTTTATCCTTCAATCCCTGACCTTTTATTTCCTTATGGCATTAATATAAAGCAGTGGCCTATTTCTCTTATACACTCTTCAAAATGGGAAATACGTGAGAAAATTCAAGTAAAGCCGATGGGTTTTGAACTTCATAGCTTAGAAAATGAGTCCAAGGATGTAGCTCCTCAGTAAAGGTTTCCCATATCTACCTTCAGAGCAAGGATTTAAACATTTCCAACAGCTGGAGCTGTGTCACACCAGGCTGGACGAGGACCCGTGTTTTCCGGAATATCGAGCTGATGCACACTGTTGGTGGCATGGTTGAGGATGTGTGGTGCTCTGGGTCTGTTTCTCATCCAGAACCCTCGGGAACCTCGTTAGAGCACATGGGGTCATGAACGCTTTGCAATACCAGTAGATCTTTACCAGAAAACTGAAAATGGGTCATCAGAGGGTGTTTCTGCAGGAAAGGTTTTGGGGTGAGGTGAGGAGAGGATCGTCCAGGGCTCTGGATGACCTGGAAAGATTGTTCTAGTAAAAATGTTCAGAGATCCCTCTCTTTGTTCACCTCCGACCTTGTGAATCCCTGTCCTCTTGGCAAAAGGTGATTTTACAAAGTAATAACAGTAGGGGTACCAAAGAGGTTATTTTTGTAAAAAAGAAAAATGAAATCTTAACAGGTATTTTCAGAGGGATTAGGATTTGACACATCTTTATCCAGGCTGCCAATAAGTGTTGTTTTTAAATACGTGAAAATTCATCAAACTGTGTTCTTGACTTTGCTCTGTTATCTTTGATCTGTTTTGGTAATCAACATGAAATCTGCCTGTCTGTGTTTGTCTTCAGGTATTGTTCTGCAGTTGGTGACTTTCAAGTTATGGGTGGATTCCAGTCACTTCATAAACTCTCACTGTAGGCTGTTTTATTTTAACTATGCTCATGGGAGGAGTCCAGCTTCCTCTGCTCGCCTTGCAAAAAACACACTCTGCCCTTTTGTACTATTAAAGAATCCAACAGCAGGATCTTCTCTTTGTTTAACCAGAATTGACTGAAAAATATTTTCTGTTGATGTTGATTGTTTTTGACACTATTAAAACATGAAGCTCTGAGAGAGTGAATGTCTGCCTGTATCTTCCTCCCTGCAGGCAGTGCTTTGGCAGTCAGCAGGCTGTCATCTCCCAGCTGAGTGGATCAGACCAGTCTGTCAGCGGGGAGCTTGATCTGGTTTCTATGTTCTACCAGCCTCTGCAGCAGCTCCACCATTACAACAGAGTCCTGCTCAAAATGGCTGCATGCTATGACGTGGTGAGCACAGATCCTTCAGCTCTTTCAGTTTTATTTGGATGATTCAGTAACTGCAGATATCTTGCAGTATTCTCACTGTATTTACTCTTAAGGTATGTTCTTTTTTCTTTTCTTCCGCGCCACAGCTAACTCTGGAGTATCAGTCTTTGCAGCAGGGTTGTAGTCACTACGAAGCTCTCTCTTTGTCCCTTGTGAGGAAGAAGAAGGAGGCTGAAACCACACAGCTCTTCTGGAAAACTCATTCTGGCAAAACTACTGTGAGAACTGCAGCTTATCAGTGACCTCCCTGTTTTATGGGCATTTTTGTTTGTCCACTTTCTTTTGGAAACATATTGTACTGCAGATATATTTCCAAAACACTGTTTTAGGAGTTTAAACCTCAAAATTCATTGTGCTTAAACAGCTACTTCAGTGCTCAGTAGGTCCATCGCAGGTAATTGTGGAAGCACAACTGTGATCCTGTATATGTTCATCTGTAGGTTAAAACATCCAGATGAACTTATATGTATTAACGTTTGTCATTTTTTTGCACTGCACCAAGTAATACAGCATCATAAAAATAAAATGTAAAACCCAATAAATAAGAACAACGGAACTGTAAAAGAGCACAAAACAGGCATTAGCTGCTTAGATCAAGGTAAGACATTTACAGAGATCTGAATGTGAATTGCTTCTAATGCAGCATCCTGTTTACTTATGTTTTCATTTGAGTGCCCTGGTCTGTGGAAACATTTCAGATCATCAAACAAAGGTCAGCCAAAGATAACCTGATTAAATAACGTAGTTTTTGAATCATTTCATCTTTTAAGGAAAAAGCTTTCGAAATCAGCCTGGTCCTGGGTGAAAATATATTTGCCTCCCTTGTTATTTTATTTAACACATTTATCAGAAGGCTGTGTTCAATTTCAGTAGTCACACCCCGGTCCTAATTACTGCCTAACTTATAGAAAAATAAAAAATCTTTAGAACCTGCATGACAATATGAAGTAGGCCAAAAGATCTCAAAAAGCAACACATACACCTAACTAAAGGAATTAAAAAACTGCTGAGATACAAAGTTGTTGCCATCAATCAGTCTGGAAAGAGTTACAAAACCATTTCTAAGGCTTTGGGACTCAAGTAAACAACAGTGTATCAGTTTAGGTCGGTGTTTCTACAATAACAAAGCGACTGAGCAAATTTTGCCTCTATGAGAGGGGAGAGAGTTCAGAGGTGAAAACCCATCCTGGCCAAAAAGAACACACGTGCTACAGAACACAAGGCTATTGGAAATAAAGCCAACTCTTGCTGCTTATTTAACCCATGGGTGAATGTTTGTTTTTCAGGAGAGTCTGCGTGTCCCGCAGCGCCGTGTGGTTTGTGAGAGCAGCAACAGATCTCTGACCGCTCAGAACGCGGGCCGGTTCTCCAACCACTGGTTCATACTGTTCAATGACGTCCTGGTGCACACACAGGTACGCAGGTTAAATACCTGTAAGCTGCTTCTACTGATGCGACGTTAGAATACATTAATGTCAGAATGGTTTGATTATTTAGGGTTTTAAAAACATGGAGGAGCTGGAAATGATTTTCAGTTGAATTGTACATCAATTATTGCCTAATCGTTGGATCTGACGGGTATTCTGGTGGATCTGTGTGTTTGTAGCTGATATCCTCCATCGTCTCTAGATTATCTTTACATGTCTTCATTGTGTCTTTCATTCACTCAGGGAACTCTTTCCTCTCAGAGCTTTGTAAGTATGATCCTGCAACAGCGTAGTTTGATGTCTTTGCCACCAGTTTTTGCTGCATACAGTGTAGCTGGTCTGCTTAGTGAAGGGTCCGCTGGGAGCTAAAAGCGAATTCATAAATGTGAACACGGGATTTCATAAAGTTTGCCGATGTTTCTGAACCATCCAGACAGCTTTGTTTGAAGGTGTCAGGTTCATCTAATTCAAACAAACACATGAGAGATGATTAAAATATTAAAATACTAATGTTTGTAAGAAATAATAGAAGCAAGACAGTTTTATAATTGGGGTGTTGTTGATATTTTTTCATACAGTCTGTACCAGTGTGAGTTAAATTTTGTAACAAATCGTTACCCAACCCACACTATAGATTCCCTCTTACTAATGTTTCTGCGATTATTTATTTGTTATATTTACTAAAATTATGACACCTTTTTGTAAAGATAAAATTAAAGTATATGCTTTTTTTTTTTTTTACTGAAATTATGTTGAAGTCCAGTGTTCACATTTGTTTCCTGCATGTTTATTTTGTGCTGCAGATCAGGTGGCTTGGTACAGATTTGGGTTTGAGGTCTTTGCAGCACTAGTGGATCAGCTCTGCAGATATGCTTCTTGTTGCTGTTGAAACTCACGCCGGTCTGCTAACCTTCAGAAACATCTAAACTAACATCACCAACTCCAAACAAGGAGGTGTTTCTATAGCTTCGGCCAAATCTTCGACTGTCTCCTTGTCCTGTGTGTTTCACTCGCTCACTGTTTTTCTTGTCATATATTGTAGAGACTTTAACTATTTACATCTTCCCCTGTTTGGTTTGCTGTGGTGTGTTTAATAGAGAAAAAAGAGGTGACATTTGCTGTATGTAGGAATATTTTCATTATGTTACCCAGGACCCTTTTCCCACAAAGCTTAATTAACCTGAACCTTCAATGTTTTCCTTCAGTGTTTTCATTGCAGTATAAGCAGGTCGCTTGTGGTTGTTTTTTATTTGGGCTTTAAAGCAGAAAGGCTCTAAAACGGCACACAATAATAGATAGTTCCCACTGGAGGATTTACTCTTTTTGACCAAAACGCAGACATCTTATTACAATCTGTTAAGTTTAAAATGAACAGGAAACATGAATTTTAGAGGAGCTTAAACAGAGAACAATAAAAGGGCTTAGTTCCCTTCCTTCACAGAACTGACCCTGAAGGTTCAGGAAAATATTAAAAGTGCTACCTACCTACATGGCCACTTTTCTGGTGATAAATGGAAACCCTGGTGGATGCAGTGGAAGCACAGAGGGAAAGTTGTGGCCCCACAAGCTCCCTTAGTTCCTGGAAAAGATTTCTGAATTAAAAGACACCTTTTATGTCTGTAGTTTGTTGTGCTACGTTGTGAATTAAACAGTTCACTTTACATCTCTAGTTGGTTTTAAATGTGTTTTACCGTCATAAAGAGTCCAGATTGTTCTAATTTACAGGTTTAATGATGGGTTTTTTTGGAAGAAGGTTTAAATCCTATCATGTTCAAAAACTGTCTTTTTATTGCAGTCGTATTGCTGCGGCTCCTCTTATTACTTCTTTTCCTGCAAGTAGAAGTAGAAGAATATGTCTGTTTTATCTTACATGACTGTTTCTGAGCAGAAGCAGGTTTTGTTCAGCAAAACCAAAATTAAACCTTCTGGGTTTTTTTTTCTATAGTGAAACTTCCCCAATTTGCCAGTTCTTAGAAAACCAGCTTTAAGCGACAACTGAAACGTCTGCGTCGCGTATGATGTTGTAATCCCAGAATCAGTCACGTTGCTTCATTTGAGAATCTCAGAAGGTGTGTAATTTCTGTTGCTCTCTGTGTCTCTGCAGTTCTCGACACATCACGTCTATCCACTCACTTGTTTGTGGGTGAAACCGATAACTGAAGACGGCAGTGGACTGTGAGTCTCTTCAAGAAATTCTGACCCGGAATGTGAAAAATAGGTTGACAGATGCAAATAGATTTTTTCATAAAGGAGATTTTGAGCTATCGGTATTCATTAAAATCATTAAGGAAGGTAGGATGAGGCTTTACATATAGAATTTACAAGTTGTGATGTAGTTTTAATCGAGAAATGACAATGCTGTGATGCATGATCCGTCGCTCTGGATCCTGCACCTTTTTTTTTCTTGCAACATAATATTTTGATCAATTATGAAACTAGAAGGTTTAAAAAAAATCTTGTCATCTAAATTAATACTGGAATCAAACATGCAGACTTGGCAGAAACAATCACTGGAGGAAGATAAATTAGTTCCTAAAAACCAGACTTCCTTCCTCTAATTACTTTATGATGACTCTTTTATAACCAGAGGATGGCCTATAGATAAACTTCTGCTCTGTGTAACATTGATTCACTGATACCCAATGCCTCAGTTGCTACAAAGAGCCAAATTAACAAAGCTATGTTGTGTGCTAAATAAGTGCCCCTCTAATTGTGTCCTAATTCTCAAAATGTGGCCAGTATTCATCTATTGGCCACATTTTAAACGAGGTATTATTCATGCATTTAGAGGGAAAGACCAGAGCTGTTTGAGACACACAAATGAAAACTATTAGCTGCAGCTAACTGCACTGTTCAGGCTTTACTAAAAACACTGGAGAGGTGACCCAGTGATGCCGGTGGGAGGCAAGAAGCAAGAGTCCTCAGCCAGCACTCGATTATCATTAAACAAAGCACAAGTGGGGTTTTTAATAACAATTTATTACAAATTGCATCAGTACATATTTGTCTTTATCGTCTTTATTTGGCAATCTGATCTTTTTTTTTTTTTTCCTTAATCAAAGCTTTTATCTTTGATGAATCAGTTACAGCAGGCAGCCTGTGCAAAATATGTGCAAAAAAAAAAAGTTTCATGTGTAGCTTTGTGAATTTCCCCCTGAGTGTTTTCTAAGTAGTCACTGGTATATATTTCAGTACACTAAACATACTAAAAATGCTTGTTCTTTCTTCACAAAGTAAAATCATGTGATCTAGAATAAGCTTAATGGTTGTTGTGTTTATTTTACTTCTACTACATGAAATATTTTGCTGATACCCTTTTAAGTAGCTAAATGTACGTTAATTGTTGTCGCTTTATGGTACTTTTTTCAGTTATTCCATTAAAATCATTTGTCCAGAGGAGAGTTTCACCCTGGTGGCCTCAACACCACAGGAAAAGGTACATTTGTGGTTTATTTTCTTATTGCACAGTTATTATCACTCCATATGAAAATGTTTTTACCCCCTTTTTTGGACTCTTTTTGGACAGCTCTTTTGGAGATACTTTCATTTGACCCTTCTGTCTCTCTGTAGAACAAGTGGGTGCGATCTCTGAACCAGGCGGTGGATCAGGTGCTGGGCGGTGCAGCTCAGGGGTCGTCACCGGGGTTCACGGCGGCAATGTGCCGCACGGCCTCGTACAAGTTCACAGCAGATGAACGATTCAGAGACGCTCAGTACACCGGAGGCTGGCTGGTAGGACGAGTCCATGGCAGGTCAGAGGCTGCATGCCTTACAGGTCACACACACATGCTCTGAGGGGACTGACAGTGGTCTAAATCCTTAAACGTGCTTGGTTTAATGTGGGACCAAGAAAAGCTGAAGCTGTAATTTCCTTTTGTTTTTGTACCAAATAGGCTGATCAGATTTAAAAGCTCTTTATTATTCTGAAACGTTTGCTTTTAATAAAGATCCATAATTGCCCCTCTGGATCTGCTCATATGGCGGCATGCTTTCTCTTAAAAGTAGCTCAAAAGGTTGAAAACACCAATGTTCTAATATAACCAATGTTGAAATATCAGTGTATAACTCAGGGAAAGTTTAAGGCATAATTTCCGAAGAAACAGTTAAGAAATAATAATTCACTAAATGATGAAACTTTAAATGCAGCAAATGGTGCTTTTACTCCTATAAATGTGTATTTATTAAATCAGAATGATTCAAACTAATAAACTGTAATAATTGCTTCAGGGTTGATGGTTATTAAAACTCCTTTCTTTAAGGACATAAATCACTATTTACATCAAGACCAAGAGCCAGATGTATGGGGTAAGAACGCTGTCAATACAGATACAGCATCCAGAATCAGTTATGTTTAAAAAGAAGGAAAATGTCAGTGAAAAGTTTGTGCTTCTTCGTTTATGACAAAAACCTTTCCGACTGTCAAAGGACAAGCTGGTGACCTTTAGCCCGACCAATGTCAGGTCCTTATGTCATTCTGTGCTGTAAGAGCTGCTACATCCTGACATCTGATCCCTGCAGTCAGCTATATAAGGTCAAGGTGGCTAATAGTTTGTTTTTTAGAGAGATAAAATATTTGATTTTATCATTACAGCAATAATGGATGTGCAACGTTTTCTTTTTGCCGTTTGGGCAGGAAAGTCTGTATGCATTGCTGCACAGTGATGGATTCACATGCACAAGTGTGTGCACAAGCATGAGGGGGTGCGGGTTTCTGTCGATGGAGGAGGTGGGAGCCTTCGGGAAAAGAGTTTCGGGACGACTGATTTAACGCCATAGGCGTACCATGCAAATTATACTAATACATTTGGTTCTTTGCGGCAGAAGTTTTTATTTTATTTAACCTCTGTTTAACCCAGGGGAAAAAACACGTAGACAAAAAAACAAACAATGCTCTGCACAAACAGCGGTACAGATTAAGACAGGACGAGTTATAACAATCAGATCACACATATCTATCAACCACTTTTAAAACAATAAATGATGTACAACATCTACAAAAGATGTTTTTGCCTCAGTTACTGAGAGCTTGTAAGCAGTTCCAAGCAGTTGGCCTAGTTATTTAAACATCTTTTTTCAGCTCTTTTGCTACTGACAAGAGGAGATCCCTGTAACCACATGAACTTTTTTTGATGACTTTAGATCTGAACTCAGGAAGGCAGGTGGCCCAAAATATACCTGTAGTTTAGAATATACCAGTGCCTCCATCGAAGGTTTTACATGTCTGGCCATCCAACAGAAGGATTTAGCAAATGTATAGCTAGTGTGTGAGTCTTTTAATATTTGTAATAAATCTCAAAGCTCCGGGGTGAACAGTAGGCAGAGCGTGAATGCTATACGTGGTGATGTGCGTATAAATTATACCCCTATAATCCAGAACTGGTATAAATTTAGCAAAAAGCCCCTTTTTTTGACTCAAAAGCCAAACAGGACTTATTTCCAAAATAAAATCAGTTTCAGTTTGAGCTTTTTCACCTACATCTCAATGTAAGATGTAAAAGAGACAGAGTCATCAAGAAAAAAGCCCAATTATTTGTGTTTTTACAAGCTAAATCTGTAGGCTAAGCCCTAAAAAGTTATAATTAATGCCAGGTTATGTGACTTAGATGAGTTTTGATTTCAGAAGTTTGATTATACAGTATTAGAAGATAACAGCAACTAAGTAAGAGGCAGTTTAGGTGTAGATGCTGAACTTTACTTCACTGTGTCATCAGCGTACAAATGAGAATATGTTTAAATTATAAAGAGAATGAAGAGAAGTCGTCCGAAGACCGAACCCTGAGGGACACCACTAGCTACAGTAATGAAACTGCAAGTGAAACCATCGCCTTGCACACAATGTTCTGCACGAAGGATAATTATGAAACCAGCCAACCCTACATTCATTAGTCAGTCCTGACGAGTTTCTGTTTTCATAATGTGTTTCTTGCAGTATCAAAAGTTTGTGATATTTAGATGAAAGCAACTTTTATGTGGTACCGGTAAATCATTTTGAAACTATGCGCACTGTTAAAGAACCCATTTATCTCTGTTTAAACGAGTCGGTAAAATGTTTAGTCCCCTTGAAAATGCTGGAAAGCTGAAAGTATAATTTGTACATTTTCCCTTTCAGAGGAACCATGAAGTGGCCGGATGGGCGGGTGTACAAGGGAAATTTCAAGAATGGACTGGAGGACGGGTCTGTATGAATCTAGGTGTTGGTTCTGTCCAACACGAAACATTTCTGATCTTAAACAAGTCGAGAGAACCTTTTAAGTGTTTTTACAGGAAATGGTTGCATTTTTACCTTTTTAGCTGTAAATTTTGCATCTCTACTACAAATTAGTCTTTTTTCGCAGGTATGGTGAGTGTTTAGTACCAAACAAAGTGGGGGACAAACCCGACACTTACCAAGGACAGTGGAGGGAGGGAAAGATCCATGGTTTTGGCAAGTTCAGGTCAGTACACTGTTTTCTGGAAGCTAAACATCAGAACCAGTCGTCTAGTGATTATATAGGTTTTTTCATAGACAGATCATCAGTGCCGTTTCATGTTAACTTAAAGCGCCCCCTTCTGTTTGTCGTGGGTCGGACTCAGGTACGCCAGTGGAGAGGTATACGAGGGCTGTTTCTGTGATGGGCAGCGGCACGGTTACGGCATGCTGAGCTCCGGTAAACTGGCCCGGACTTCTTCGAGCGTTTTCATCGGCCACTGGGTTCACGACAAGAAGACGGGGTACGGAGTCCACGACGATATCATGAGGTATGAAACGGCTCTGCCTCAAATTTCTGTTCTACGAGTCATGAAATGTGTGATGAAATGCAGAACTAAAACGTGGAGCAGGAGTTTCAACATGTCTTTGCAGCATTGTGGATAAAATTATGCACTAATCATGCAATGCAGTCTAGAAAAGTATAGATTTAAGTAGAAATAAAATATTATTTTCCAGGTTTAAAGAAACATGAGCAAAGAAAATAGGAGTATTTTTTGCATTTTTTTACAACCACAAACTATATTACTTTATAGGAGTTTGAGTGGTAGAGCAACACAACATAATTCATATTTGTAACGCCGAAGAAGTATTAGTTTTTAAAGTGTGGTATTTATTTATATTTGGCTCAGCTGTATGTTTAGGTTTATTTTACTGCTGGAAGGTCAACCTCCACCCCAGTCTCAAGAAAAGCATCCCCACGGCTTGATGCTGCCACCACCATGTGTCACCGTGGTGATATGTGTTCACAGTGTTAGTTTTCTGTCTCCCATATTGTTTTCCATGTCGACCAGAAAGTTAAATTTTGGTCTCATCAGACCAGAGCACGTTCTTTCTCATGTTTCCTTTATCTCCTGCAATCTGAGCATCTTATTTTTCCACATTGGCTTTTTTCTTGCCACGTTTCCATAAAGGTCAAGTTTGTAGACAACTAGAAGTTGTTCAAGCAACAAATTTTGCCACCCGAGCTTTGAATCTGTGCATCTCCCCTAGAGTTCATTTTAGGCTCATTCACAAGTTTTACATTTTTATTTGTCAAAAAGTTTATTAGTTCAGAGAGTTTTAGGGTTCATAGGATCTCCTTTTTGTTTTCCAGAGGAGAGAAGTACATGGGCTTCTGGCTGGATGACCTTCGGCACGGCAGCGCTGTGGTCGTCACTCAGTACGGCGTTTATTTTGAAGGGTCATTCAAAGAAAACAAGATGAGCGTAAGTACAGCAGTCAGTAAGTGTATGGCTCAAGTACGAACATAGTCTTTGGAAAAGTTCCCTGTGGTTGGTTTTGGGGTCTAGTAGAATATATGTTTTGTCTGTAATTGTATTGCTTTGCTCTAACTGTGTAGAAGTTAAACTCATGCAGGTTTGCGGCTAGCAGGACACATAAAAAAAGTAAACCGTTAAAGTTTTGTAGTTGCTTTACATCTTTAATCTGTCCCATCTGTCAGGGTTCAGGCCTGTTGGTGTCGGACGATGACACAGTTTTTCATGGGGAGTTTAGTGACGACTGGACCACCAACGGGAAGGTAAAACACTTCCGCTTTGCTGTTTCTTCAGACACCTGAACCATGTCTCTGCCAGATCCGTCTTTCTTTATCTTTACGCTGTTTTCAGGTAGTGATGTGACTGCAACCTGCTTTAATGTTTGTTGTTACCAAAAAGGGTCAAGACTATACAGTTGTAAACTCTAGCTCACCTGGCTCTGCAGGGGGTTTTGACTCTCGCAAATGGCGACTGTCTGGACGGTCTGTTCAGCGGAGAGTGGAGAGCGGGTCTGAAGATCGTAGGAACGTACGTCAAACCAAGCTTAGATGGATACGAAAGCAAGGAGAAAAACGACCTGCCGTGAGTATTTAGATGTTTGAACTGAATTATAAAACTATAAAAAATAATCACCTGGACTCCTTAAGCAGCCGGTTCTGCAGTGAACAGGCTTAGGATCCATCTGACGAGCAGCTGTTATGACTGTTGGGTCGGAGTGGCCAAAAGTCTGAAGGTGTTTGCATGTTCGACAGCTTGGGTCAGTATGCGGTGCCTGCAGCTCATAGGTGGATCTGTGTGTTTGACGAATGCTGGGGTCGACTCGGCTGTGATGCCGCCGGCATGGGAGAGAGGGCCACGGCCTGGGAGAACATCGCTGTTACCATAGCAACGGCTCGGCGCCAGAGGTAGATACGCAAACCGCCTTTAGGCCTAGTTTTTATTAGTGACAGCAATCAATTGGATAGTGAACAAAATTGTCCAGTTTTCTCCTAACGGCTCTGACCCGTGATTGGTTGTTCAGATCATACTGTCTGCAGGTGTTAGCTGTCTGTTACTATCAGTTTAAATATGTGTTTTTGTGTGCAGCCCAGACCTTAGTAAATCTCACACCAAAGTGCTGGAGAGTTTGGAGTTCATCCCTCAGTACGGAGAGCCGGTCACCTCTGCAAACTATGACAACATCAGAAGATACCTCACCAAGGTACAGAGAAAACTGTCACTATGTGCACATGTAGGCGGACGAGTCTTCTGTTTCTGCAGGCTTGGTCAGGTGTATGAGGTAACGTCTAAGTGTTTGTGCGTGACCGTGTCAGGCATGCGAGACCCCCCACCACCCTCTCGGGTGGCTGGTGGAGACGCTGGTGACGGCTTACAGGATGACGTACGTCGGAGTGGGATCAAACCGCAGGCTGCTCCGACAGGCTGTCCAAGAGCTCCAGGCCTACCTCACACACTTCTACAGCTTCATCAGGTAGATTTTATTCACCTTGTCAACGTTTTTTCTGACATTAGAAGAAAAGCAAGAAAAGAAAAGGGAAAAAGCCACAAATTAGTATTCACACCTTCAATTTTCCCACATTTTGTCACACTACAACCACAGCTTTCAGTGTATTGAGGACTACTTTGTGTTCCTGATAGACGAACACAAAGTAGTTGAATAACAGTGAAGCCCTGTCAGCTTGGATGGAGAGCATCTGTGAACATCAATTTTCAGCATATGCCACAATTTTCTGTTGGATTAAGGGCTGGACTTTGACTAGACCGTTGCAACAAATAATTGCTCAGAATGCTTTGATCCATTCCAGCTCTGGTTGTTTGTTTTAGAGTTGTTCTCCTGTTGGAAGGTGAACCTCCTCACCAGTCTCTCCTATATTACCTCCATCCACCTTCCCAATTAGTCTGACCAGTTTCCATGTCCCTGCTGTAGAAAAGTATCCCCACAGCATGATGCTGCCACCACTATGTGTCACTGTGGCGATGGTGTTTCCACGGTGATGTGTGTGTGTTAGATCTTTTCCACACATAGCATTTTGACAGTAGGTCCGAAGGTTCAGTTTTGGCTAATCCAACCAGATCACCTTCCTCCACTGTGGTGGAGCAGCTGTGCTCCCCTACATGGCTTGAGACTACAGATAGGACTTTTTATTATGCATTTATTTTAACAATGGCTTTCTTCTTGCCACTCTTCCATAAAGGTCAGATTTGTTGAGTTTGCAACTAGTGGTTCTCCCATCAAAAGATTCTCCCACCTGAGCTGTGGATTTATGCAGCTCCTCTAGAGTTACCATATGTCTCTATGCTGCTTCTCTGATTAATACGCTTCATTCCCGGTCAGTTTAGGCGGACATTAATGCCTTGATAGGTTTTGCCGTTGCTCCGTTCTCTTTAGGATATTGTTTTTATAACCTAAGACTGCTTTAAACTTCTCCACAACTTCATCCCTGACTTCTGAAGGCAGTTGGGTGCACTGGATTTTATTTAGGGGTAGGAAAGGAAAAGGGGCTGAATGCGAAACAACACTGCGCATTTCAGATTAATATTTTTTAAGTAAAAATAATGAAAATAAATGAAGCATTAGGATTATGCTCCGCTTTGCATTGGTCTATCACAGGAAATCCCAATAAAAACACAAAGCAGTGGAAATGGTGGCAGTTTGATCACGATATGTTTTTGCTGTGTGCAGGTTTCTGTTTCCAGGGTTACCAGATGATGGTGGCATCATCCCAGACCCTCCTGACCCCAGCCCTTTGAAAAGCCGACGCAACTCTAATCAAGTGGAGCAGGGGTGAGCGTTAACACAGAGGAGGCAGCATAAAGTAACAAGATAAATGATGATGTGAAGAGATTATTTTAAATCTTTTTCTCTCCTCTCTGTTGTTTTATTTTTCCTTTTAGTGTTTTAGTGGTCAGCTCCTCGTCTCTGCTCCTCCCTCTGCTGCTGCCTCGACTCTATCCTCCTCTCTTCACCCTGTACTGTCTGCAGCAGGAGCAGGAGGAGGCCCAGTACTGGGAGCGCATCCTCCGACTCAACAAGCAGCCCGACCAGTCGCTCCTCAGCTTCCTGGGAGTGCAGGAGTCAGTGTGCAAAAACACACACAATCTATATTGAGCTTTTCTCTAAATTACTAAAGAAGTCCTTGATTGTTGTGACTGCTGTGTTGTGGATGTCTGTTTTGTTCTCCATTGTAGGAAGTTTTGGCCTCACTGGATGTGCATCCTGGGGCAGAAAAAGCAGGTCAAACAGTTTTCTTCCGCTTTTACACGCAGAGCCTTTCAAAAGTATTCATACACCTTCACCTTTACCACATTTTGTCCCGTTACAACAAACAACGTGTTTTATGGTGACTGTGGCTCAGTAGGAAGAGTAGTCGTCTTGCAATCAGAAGGTTGTGGGTTCGATTCCAGCTTCCTCCTGCCATATGTCAATGTGCTCCTGGGCAAGGCACTTAACCTCAAGTTGCCTACTGATCTGAGTATCGGTGTATGAATGTGTGAGCGTTTGTGAGCGCGATTGGGTGAATGTGGCTCTAGTGTAAAGCGCTTTGAGCGGTCTGTATGACTGGAAAAGCGCTATATAAGTTCAGTCCATTTACCATTTATTAAGCTTTTAGAAGATTTAGCAACAAGTAGTGCAAAAATTGTAAAGTTGGAGGAAAATGGTAGTTTTTTTTCTTTTCTTGTTATTGAAATGTAAAAAGTGTTTGAAGTTTATTATTTAGCCCCCTTTACTCTGAGAGTCCTAAAGAAAATACAGTGACTGTAAAAGTCACTTGGTTAGTAAACAGAGTGCCCTGTGTAATTTAATGGCTGTATAAACGCAGCCATTCTGTGGAGGCCTCAGAGGTTTGTTGGAGAACAAACAGCATCATGAAGACCGGGGAGCACAGCAGACGGCTCAGGGAGAAAGTTGTGGAGAACTTTAAAGCATAAATACCAACCTTTAAGCATCTCACAGAGAACTGTTCAGTCCATCATTGAAGTGTTACACTTTATGGCTGCTAACCTACCAACAGATGACCAAGCACCTAAACTGACAGGCCAGCTAAGGAGAACCTTAATTAGAAAAGTGGCCAAGCGGCAATTGGTTAGTCTGGAGGAGCTGCAGAGATCCACTGCTCAGGTGGGGGATTCTGTCAACAGGATGATTGTTTGTCCTAGACTCTAAAAATCAGGGTCTGTATTGACAATGATTCTCAGACTCCTCTCAGAGAGGAGTGTTGAAAGGTAGATTTGGTCCTGGGATCACAGTGCGAACAAACGGGCATTCCCAGCAGACCAATGCATCGTTCCCTCTGCTTTCAGCACCAGCCTGGAGTGTGAGCAGCTCTGGTACCTGCTGGTACCTGCTGCAATTAGAGGCTAGAGAGGAGACATCGGCACACCAGAGAACTTCTCCACAGACAGGGAGCGTTGTAGATTACCCTTTAGGCCTAGGCTGCTGATCATCAATACAGCAATACTTCCTCACATCATTTACATCTTCCTTCTGTGTAGTGCTTAGATTATTGTTCTGTTGTCTAGAGTTTGTATTTATATACATATATATATTTAGAGTTTTTTCCAATTTTTCCCAAATTTATTTGTTGAAATCATTTTACAGTCAGTATATATTAAAAAAATAAAATATTTATAGACTGTAAATATTTGTATTTAAATAATTCTGTACAATATTCTTAGTAATTTTGTTCACTTTTTATTCATGGTTATTTATTATTGCTTCTATTATTTATTTATCCTTCCTAATATTACTTTATTAGAGGTGCACCTTTAATCTGCCCTGCCACTGAAACTATTTAATTTCGTTTTAGGGGGATAGTAAGGTTAATCTTATCTCTCTATTAATAATTGGATGACTGTTATATACGTTTATGTGTTCATTTACTCGACTATTAAAGGGGGTGGATCCCTGCACGGTCGAGCCGGTAGCGTTTTATGAATTCACTGTTGTTCATTGTTCTGAGAGTATCTCTCCTTTCTCTCGGTCTTGTTAAGCTCACTAAAAGTCCTCCTCACTACTCTTAACATTTCCTCATGTTAGGGGCTCTCTTAAGGCCTAAGATACTTCGTGAATCTTTTATCTTGCCAATGGAAAATTCTAAGAAAAATCTTAGAATTCGAGAAATTTCACGTTTTTTTAGAATGACGTCACTTGGAGCTACTTTTAGTCTTAGGACATTTTGTGAATACGGGCCCTGGCCTTTATAGAAGAAGAAGAAAACCCATTTGCAGTTTGGTAGAAGACATATAGGGTGCTCTGATTTGATGAGACCAGGGTTGAACAATGTGGCCTGAAGTGGAGCGAAAAACAAACACACAATTCCCACAGTAAGGCATGGTAGTGGCAGCGTCATACTGTGGGATTGCATTTTTTTTCCAACATGGACCGGCAATACAAAAGCATGCCGCACCTTTGAGATTTTTATTTATAAAGAAGATTTAAAATCATGTATAATTTTCCTGCCAGTTTACTGTTATGTTCTGCTTTGCGTTTCTCACATATAAACCCCATGAATTACATGCAGGTTTGTGGCTGTGATGTGAAAAAGCTCAGGAAGTATGAAGACTTTAGAAAGGTGCTACATGTAAAGTCATCTGCAGTCCCTATAAACTGTATTTAATTATTGTGTTTTCTGTTTTTCCGCACAGATAGTCTCCAGCAGTGAAGATGCCTGTTTTGTTTCTGCAGTTGAGACCCTCCAACAAATCAGGTACTTTCTGTGTAACCTGACACAAAATAAACACAACATACAGTAATTATTGGTGGTTGGAGGTAATCAGTGCAGGTTGATCAGAAGGTGAAACAGCTACATGCTTGAATAGTTGTGAGCATTTATCCCTGATCTCTGCCTGTCAGGCATTGCTAGGCTCCATCAAGCAGTTCGTGAAAAGATCATTTTAAGATGCCAAGTTTACTGTAAACTGTTACACATCGGTTAAATGATGTGAATTAATAATAATGAATTAACAAACGTACCATCCTTTGCACACAGCACCACGTTTACTCCATCAGATAAACTGGTGGTGATTCAGAGGACGTTTGAGGAGCTCACGCTGGAGGTGAAACCTTTCCTGGCCGGGGATTTCCTGTGGTGCATGGACGATCTGTTCCCTCTCTTCCTTTACGTGGTGCTCCGAGCGAGGTGCATTATCGAGCACACAAAGAGTCTAGCTGTGTTAACATCTGAGTTTTAAGTACTTGTTCAGTAGTTTAGTTACTATAAATATTTGTTTGCTATCATATTTCCAACACAAATGAATTATTTTTGTCATCTTGTTTCTCATTGTGCTGCTCGTTTCTCTCCAGGATCAGGAACCTGGGAGCTGAACTGAGCCTGATTGAAGACCTGATGGATCCTAACCTTCAGCATGGAGAGATGGGCCTGATGTTCACAACACTGAAGGTGAGATCGCTCAACAGACCCAAAGTAATAGCCAAACTGTTCTCAACCATAGATTTATTCCTTCAGTCTTCTTGTTTCTCCTCTTTCTTACCAACACTAAAGGTAATAACTACAAACTTTTATGAAAGGTTTTACAATAAAGACTTTCTCTTCCTGCATGACCGAAAATATGAGTAATAATATTAACAACCAGATCGGTTCTGAGTTGTGTTCTGCCACCAGCAGACAATTACCTGAAGGACTGAGGATCTACAGAAGCTGAACAGAAAACTAATTCAGAATTTCTGACATCTAGAGCCATCCCTGGAATCTAAATATAATCCCTGATTCTTCTAGTTTTCTAGAGGTTTTTTTTTTTTTTTGCCCCTGGTTAAATCTGTGTTGATTATGCATCCAGTGAAACATTGTTCTTTTGATTTGGCCATTTTCTTTTCTTCTAAAATACCAAGAGAAACCTCATTATCGATTTCTGATCGAGGCCTTTGGCAGAGAAAGAGACCCACAGCATCACAGATCCTCTGCCATACATCGTTCACATATTCCACCTTCGTTTGGCACCAGACCCACCTGCACAGTTCGTCGCCTTCCTGCAGTTTTCTCAAAGTGAGCTTCTGGAGATTCGTCTTGGACCTCCCCTACCATCCAGCTCGCTGTGGATGGTGCTAAGATGCATGTGCTTCCTCATCCAGCCTTGCTTGTCACGGCTTCTTTTGTTTTTTAACTTGTTTAATTATTGCCCTGTCTGTAAAAGCGGACAGGCTTTGGTGAGTTATTTCTTGTAGCCAATCTCCTGACATTCGTGGATCAACATACACATCCCTTACCTGCATGCATGTCTTCTCGCCTTTCCCATTTTGAGGAAAGGCAAAAGGGCCTCTGTGAAACAGGAGTTCATGTGTTATGGTGTCACCATTATCGTTATTTTCCCTGAATGTTCACTGCGCTGCGGCAGTGAATGTTGAATTTATTTTTTACAACACATTTACCAGCGCTGCCATTAAGTGTGGAGGCTACTGCATGTTCTCCCAGCGCTTAAAAATGTGGAACTACTTTTCAAGAAGTCAAAGAATTTGAGTTTTGTTATAAATCTGGACAAAACAGGTTTAAGTCATTTTGTTTGTCTGCAGGCCTGCTTCATCCAGATCCAGCAGGAATCCACTATATAGGCACTGATCCAGAGGTCCCAGTATTTACTGGTTTCCTGCTGCTGGAAGCTGCACCGACGCAGAGCAGAGAAAGGAATAAGCCTCATGCTGCATCTTCATGTTTGCACCCTCAGTTTGCAGAATGAAGCAGCACAGCGCCCTCTGTTGTTAAAGCCCTCATCCTGGTAACACCTGCTCCTATTCATTGATATTCGCTGTACTTTGTGTCGAAAATGTTAGTCGTTATGTCGTTATATCGTTATATATAACTTCCCCCTGAAGAGAAACGGACCACAGATGTTGAGATGTTTTTGTCTTGTTTAATCAGTTTTTATATATAAACTTTGAAACACAAGAGACAAAGGGAAGCAACTAAAAAAATCCTGACGTATTCAAGCAGTAATGAAATTAAAAATGCATCAATATAAATATTTCTCTAGCACTGATATTGTCTTGAAAGGATCCTACAGCGTTTGGAATAATAACTGTTCTGATACGCACCCACGTGGATTATTGTTATTATATGAGCAGCTACAAGTACTGGAAAGGGAATAAACCCCGTTTTTTTTTTTTACTGTTTTTGTTTTCTATGAGAGTATTTAAAAATAATGTCAATGCATTTTAGATGCAGAAACGCAGCTCATCGTCTTTACTGAACGTCTGTTTGTGCTTGTCATGAGCATTTAAAACAACTAGGAGCGAAGCTGTTCATGGATCCCAGCGTTTTATTTTATAGATATGAACACAACAATGAGATATATCACTGTGTTTGTGAACAATCACGGAGATCACATCAGATCTGTCGTGATTTCATTTTGTATAAAAAGGTCAGCCAGATTTTAACAGAAAATACTGCAGCACTTAAATGAAAATGTTATTTAATGCCAAGATTGTTTGTAATTGTTTTGACACATAATGAACAGTTATGGTCAGGCGTCTGCACGCGCTCAGCATGGACGACAATGTCGCATTCATTTAGGGCGTCTAAAGCAAGATTTGGGTGAATTTATTGAACATTTTCTCTAATACCGGTTAAGAATTAAACGCACAGGCTCAAATATATACATATGCTCCCACCAATATGCTGAACAAGATCAACACCTTTTAAAGTATGACTGAAAATGGACGAGCCAAATGTCCTCTGGAGAAACCTTTCAGGACACCGTCAAGCATGGTGGTGGCAGCATCATGCCGGGGGCTCGGTTTACTGCCGGGGCAAATGTGGAGCAAACCGGCAAGCAGGAAAATGGTCCCAAACACACATCAAACCTGGCTGACATCAAAATCCTGGAACTGCCTTCCTAAAGCTCTGATATGAGCCATTTTGAAAATTTATGGATTTTCTTGGCTTCTAGACATTCCTAGATCTTAAATTTTGACCGGACTGGTTTAGACACTGGAACTGTCTGGTCAAAGTGGCAAATAGCTGATGTTCTTTCTACCAAATATTAGTTGGGGTGTATATAAATATTTGAGCCTGTGTGGATTAGAGTAAATCTCCAATAAATTCAAACTGTTTTTAAAGTGTATTAAAGTTTTACATTGTGTTCTTATCGCTGCCTGGATGAAACAACATCCCATAACTAAAGGAGTCCATGATGAGGGTATGTAAACTTCTGAGCGGAACCATCGGCTCGTTTTCAGCCCGCTGTGGAGGAGTTTGAGTATAATTAGTAACCATATTATCACTGTTTTTAAAGTTGAATCTTTTATGATATATTTTATTGGGATCAGAGCGAACATCCAAATAAACCGAGGCAGTTTTCAGAGCAAGCCTCATTACATTTATTTGTATCATAATTTATCAATGATTGATCTGAGTGAGATGTTTAACATAGATAATCTATATTTATTGGCTAAATCATTGTGTGATCAAATCTAAAATTAATACTTTCTAAATGCACTTAATGTAATTTCTGTCGCAAAGTGAACATTTCCACCTCATTGTTTTGTGCCGGTTTGCTTTGTTTTCATGGCACTGTTTTGCAAACTGTAGCTCATGACCTAAAGCACCTTACATAACATCTTTTTACATCCCTTGGAGAGGTCATACTTGAATGATTATTTTTCTAACCAAGGTTGTATTTTTTTTTCTTCATAACTTCATAACTTTAGAGGAAGCTGATCGCCTGCACTGAATGTTTAGTTTGTGCTTTGGTTGAATATTTAGATGTAAAAATGGAGATTTATTAATGGAGCAAAAAGGGTAATAAATTAGTTTTGTTTTCTGAAATGTGTCCTGATTAATATTTTGTATTTAATGTCCCAGATTCTTGATTTTTTTACAGCAACGAACAGAGCTCACAGTTGGTCAACACATTTACAGGCAGAGACGTCTTTCTATGCAAACGTAATCATGACCCGAACCATAAGCAGCACACAGAAAGCGTTGGGGCAAAGGTTAACGATCCACTTTCACTTAGTCGTGTTCATGTTTGCCTTAAGTTCTCTACCTGCAGAATATGTTTGACGTGGTTCTGAATAAATTCAGTCCTGTCCCGAAATTTCACAAACCTTCAGGTAATATTTGCACCAGCTTTACACATTTAGAGGCTGAAACAGGCTCAAACTGTCAGATTGGACGGAGAGCTTATGTGAACATAATTTTTCAAGTCTTGCCACAGAACCCCTAATAATTTGGATCTGGACTTTGATTAGGCCATTCCTCCACATTATTATGCTTTGATCTAAACCAGGTGTCTCAAACTGCAGTCCTTGAAAGGCAGCACACCTGAATCAGATGGCCTCCTCAGCATGCATTCAAGTTCTACAGAGTCCTGCTGATGACCCGATTAAAATAAGTAGCTCATTAGTAGTGTTTATGTCTTAGTCCATCACATAAAATGTCAATAGAATCTCTTAAAGTATGTCTGTAATGTGACAGTATGGACAACAGATTAAAAGTTATGATACAGTATCTTGTGAAAGTATTTATAAGTTGGATTTTCTGTTACAAGTAGTTGGTCAAAAAATGTGATTTGTTCCCGTTTCTTTAGGTGATTCTATGAAAAGGATATAAAATAAAAAACATTTGTTGGTACCAGCGACATGCTGGTGTAGATTCTTGGTCTGCAGGCCTGCTTAAACATACACTGAACGATATGATGTCATGGTACAGGAACTAGGCAGAAAATTAGTGAAAAATCTGCCAAATCCCAAAGAAGAAATGTACAACAAATTAGGACCACATTAAAGCCTCCATTAAGGGTCAACACCTGACACACCGACTGTTTAAGCAGCCACAGTTCAGCACCTTTACAAAACACACACCTCTGTAGCATTTATGTGTAACATCTCTAAATGAATTAGCTTACTAACATTTGAAGACAATGTAAAACGAAGCATATGATGGTGAATAGAAGTAACAAGCTGTTTGCAGGAACATGTTTAGTAATGCCCAAATTTTCATCCAGTTCTCTGGCCTCCACGATTTAACTGTCCCAACTGCACAAGCCTGCAGCCTGTCTTCCAACCTCTTGAGGAATGACACCAAATGGACACAAGAGGGAGCCAGTGGTGCATGTCCGCGGATGGTGTTGGAAGTATTTTATGGGTTTGCTGGAGGGAAATAACACACCTGCGGGGTGAACACCTGACAGTTCTGCATGGTCTCTGTGAGCAGGCTGATGCTGACAGCACTAAGACGGACTTATGAGTCTCTGCAGAATCCAAGGATTAATATGTTTCCTGTTTAGCATGGTGGAGGATCGGTAATGCTGTGGGCTTGTTTCTTTTCCAAAGGCCCTGGAAACCTTGTTAATGTAAAATAAAAAGTCAACATAACCGGCGCTCCAAGAAATTGTTCAAATTTAATGTGGACAAAAATGAAATGACACGTTTCAGCTACATGAATTTCTTGGTATCTGGTTATCTAGACTTTTTCTGAGCTTTCCCTTTTTTTCTACTTTCTTTCGTTTGAACCTTATTAAAGTGCATGACTTTGGCACATTTTAGGGAGAAATCTGGTGGACTCTGCCAGAAAACTGAAAAAAGGATGGTCCAAAACATCTGACCCACCCCACACAGAAATGGTCCAACAGACACCAAATCAACTTTCTTCCATTGCCATCTACCCAGTCTTAAATCCTGCAGAGAATCTGTGGAGTGAACTGATTCAATAAATGTAGTCAAATTAAAAGGTTGATTTTCTAAACTTTTCAATATGAGATCGCTGGAATAAAAGATTAATCTTTTTAAAGCATTTTTATAAATCTTTATTCCAGTAATTTTGCACTGAGGTTAATCTGCTCTGTCAAAAAAAAGCATTCAGCTTCTAAACATTTCCCTTGCAATGTTCTTACAGCGTGAAACTTGATCAACTTTTTATAATCAGAGATTCTCAGACCTCAGAAACTCACCAACAGCTAACGAATAGTGGCACAACAAACACCAATTTACCGGTTCATTTAGTGTCTCCAGGCTGCGTGATAATGTCTCTGAAGCAGACGTGGTTCAGCGAAACACGGGAGGAAGTCTGGAGTGTTTAAAAAATACCCAGAAGCTGCTGGCTCCTGTTTTGGAAAGATCTGATCAATAAAGACTTTGGAATCTGCTTTCACCTGCAGAGTGGACAGCGACACATGGGCTAAAAACACTTCTTAAGGATTATGATGATTGCTGTAATTGCTGTAGAGCCATAAAAAGCTGCAGCAATGAGCTGGGTTAAGATGTACATTTGTACTTGTTCCAGCAAGACAATTTTGCAAATGGATGCTCTTAAACCAATTTATTCACGCTACAAAAAAGACCCTTTTGTCACTCTGATCATGCTGCTGTTGTGTTACGATCTGCACCATCGATGGTTAGGATATAAAGGAGAAAAACAAGGTTTTAATTTGGGTAAATGGAGAGATTATTCAACGCTGAGACAAAATGAGAAACAGAAAACTGCATAAATGTGTAGCAGCAGTAATAAAATTTATATTGGAATATCTTCCTCTAAAAATGCAATGCTGGATTTCTATCAGAGGAAAACAGAAACACTGCTGTTTCATAAAAATACCCACCTTTATTCCCACATGATGCTGGTTGCTGTGATCTTTTCTTTCTGGTGTGAACCTGCCATTAGGTATGAGTGTAAAAATCCTAATTCATCCTTGATCAAACAAATAATCATATTTTGTAAAATTACGTCTGTTTATAAAGATTACAGAAAGAGGACTGCTTAGTCTGTTAAAAACCTGCTCCAGATTAGCTTTCATCATGTCTGTTTTGTTTTGGTGATACAGAAGAGCAGCTCCAAAGTATTTTCCATCTGGGTGAGAAACTTTCTGTGGTTGCAGGCACAGTTTGAACTGCAAATAAACGCACCAATAAAGCCAAAAATTCAGGATTTCCATATAAACACCCAACTCCCAGGATCCTCAGGCTGCTGTTTTGAACGTCTGGCTCAACCGAGCCAGTTTATTAATGGAAATAAGGCTTTACATCACTTTAAAACAGAATCAATACCTGAAGACAGAACAGGCCCAGAGCATGACACTCCCACCACTATGTTTTTTACACTACAAATAAGCCTTTTGTGCTTTTATAGGGTTTTTACGTATGTTAAACAATGCCCGTTTCAGATGCAGATCATTCCTTTTCAATTAAAGTGCTGTACAGAAAAAAAGCCAAGACAAATCTGTACACAGAACTGAAAAATTAAAACACTCCAATCAAAACAATCAGAGTTCAGCTCTGTGTTGCCCTGCAATGAACTGGCGACCTGTCCAGGGTGTAGCCCGCCTCCCGCCCGTAGACTGCTGGAGATTGGCACCAGCTTCCCCGCGACCCACTATGGAAGAAGCGGTATAGAAAATGAATGAATCAGAGTTCATAATTTCCATTTGTGTATTATTTTCTCTTATTTATTTTCTACATATAAAGTGTAAAATTGTTTCTTGTTATGTGCAATTACAACACATATAGTAGGAGCCTTTTTCCACCTGAAGAAAGTGTGTACAAAAGACTTAGGTGGGTTAGTAAATACACAAAATCAACCCTCTGAAACAGCATCTTCCACAGACGTTGACACCACTGGTAAATCTGTGTTAAACTCTTTAAAATAAACTAATCCTTAATTGAATGAGCATAATCTTGCACTGAAAAATGTAGAAAAATCTAGCCTTTAATATGAGAATGTTTATTTCATTCGTTTGAAATCACTGGTGCAACAAGCAGTGGCAATCCAGACAGCTTCTATGAAATAAATGTAGCTGAAACAAGTTTAAAGTAGTCTCTTAGCAACTTTCAAAATGGCTACAGGAAAGCAGCTACTTGCCTGAAATCTCCCATATCTTCAATCCGAGCAAGAAATAAAAAATGAATAAAAGGGGGAATGGAGCGGGAGATCGACAGACGGATCGGTGCGGCTGTCGCAGTAATGGGGGCGCTGTGCCGGACCGTTGTGGTGAAGAGAGAGCTGAGCCAAAAAGCGAAGCTCTCGATTTACCGGTCGGTCTACGTTCCTACTATGAGCTTTGGGTCATGACCGAAACAACGAGATCCCGGATACAAGCGGCTGAAATGAGCTTCCTCCGTAGGGTGGCTGAGCACTCCCTTAGAGGTAGGGTGAGGAGCTCGGCCATCCGGGAGGTGCTCGGAGTAGAGCCGCTGCTCCTCCACATCGAGAGGAGCCAGTTGAGGTGGCTCAAGCATCTATACCGGATGCCTCCTGGACGCCTTCCTCGGGAGGTGTTCCAGGCACGCTGGACTCTCAGCTGGCCTGGGAACGCCTCGGGCTCCCCCGGAGGAGCTGGAGGTGGTGTCTGGGTAGAGGGAGAACTGGGCATCTCTACTGAGTCTGCTGCCCCTACGACCCGGTCCTGGATGAAGCGGAAGACGATGAGTACGAGTACTTTGACAAACATCACATGTTTTCCTGCCACCAGCAGAATGAGAAGAACTGTTGAAAAGCATTTCCACAGCTAGCTGTAAAAGAGCTGCTGAATTATGCTGCTGCCACAAAACATGAATTTGTTTTCAAGCTTTTTTTTTTTGCAGATCTGCAGCTGGTGTGCCAATACATGTAGTGGGTGCTGTAAAAAAACATCTATGAAAACAATCAAAATTTCTGATGTTTATTCTTAATGTGAAAAAACAGAACAGTAGAACATTCAGATCTGCAGCAACTGTTCACCTTCATGCATCTGTTAAAGAGGACACCATGTTCTGTGTTTCTGGGTGATGTCGTTTGACCATCTTTTGTTAACTTAACGTGACTGCCTGAACTGATATAGATACTATATGGTAATAGATACAACAGTGATAGATCCTTAATTAGCACAAGATCACATCAACAGTCTGATTACAGAGCAACAGTAGAGCAGACCTCCAGGTTGGTCAATGAGCAGCTTCCTTCTTATAATCATCCAGTTGAACAAACGCTACTTCAGATGTTTGATCGCATTCAGGATCTCTGGTATTTTTCTGTAGGCAGCAGCAAAAAGAAAACGATTGTGTGGTGAACCAGCATCTCATGTTGCATCAGGAAACTGTGTTTGTGTGCATTCATGCAACATCCGACTGTTTCTTTCCCTCTGAATGCACCATTAGGCTTCTGGTACATGTCAATAGGGATGACCTCTTGGACATTTCAGCCTGAACTTGTTCACCTGCATCACATTCTGGGTCACATTTAAATTCAAATGTGAAATTCTGATATTTTATAGATTCATTACACTCAGAGTAATAGATCTATAAGGTTTATTTCAGTTAATTTAGTTTATGATGTTGTTTACTTTAATCTGTTATTGATATTGTATTATGGCTTACAGCTAACCTAAAATTCAGTTACTCTAAAAACTGAAATATTACATAAATTCACACAGTGCTGTACCCAAGCACATACATATAAAGTTTAGCAGAAGGAAAAAGTATATTGGAAAAAAGTGCACAAATATCAGGAGTAACAGCAGCCACAGATTTACAAGACATAGATTGCACCAGAAGTCAGAGCTTCACACAAAAGTATCCAGGAAATGGACCACAACGGTCATAGTCCTTGTGTTAAACCACTCAACACCCAAAAACAACATCAGACACATCTAACCTGCGCTAAGGAGGTAAAGGAGTGGACTGAGCTTGATTGGGCAGCAGGGTGGCCAGACCTAAACCTCACAGAGAATCAATAGAGCATTATCAAGAGGAAGATGAGAGACACCGGACCCAACAATACAGATGAGCTGAAGGCTGCTGTCCTTCAGTTTTCAATTATTTATTGAGATAGACTCAGCTTAAAAGGTACATCTACTAAATACTAAGGAAATTGATTGAAAACTCTTAATTTGAAGGAAATAAAAGAAAACAAGATTCTCTTGGGTGCTGCTAACATGTTTGCTTAATATGTTGCATAAAAATGCGTGAAGTCATGTTTAAAAATAACTTTTGATTTCTCATAGTGTAGAAACAATTTTCTCAAAAACGATGCTCAGTGGTCATAGATCTCTACCGATGGAATCTATAGATTGAATTTTGTTTGAATGTTTCAGCTTTGAAGATATCAGCAAAAACTCACTTTCAAAACATGGACAACGAGAAAGAAAATGATGCAAATAATTTTTATTATTGATGAATAAGAAAAAAAAGCGTAAAACTTTTCTCTGGATAATCTTAGACTTGGACACCAGTTTTTCATTGTGGGAATGTTTCAGATGTTAGAGAATCCCCTGAAGTGTAAGGTGAGGAGTAACCTACCACAGTATGACTTCATTTCTGTGAAAACTGTCAGCTGAGATATTCCAGGGAGGACTCACTCGTCGGGACAGAGCTCAATAATTTATCCCACGCTCGCCTCTCTGTGTCACTCGGAGGACCTTCGAAGGAGCAGCTTCTTACGACATCAAATGAGGTAAAACAAGAGCTAACAGGAGCGGGAATTCACATTCCTGCAGAGTCGACGCACACACACACTCACACTACCACACCACTGTTGGAGGCTCTCCCTAACGTACCGGTGAGGAATGTCTGATTCAGCCTTTGTCCACGCACTGACACCCACACTAATAACCAGGATAAATATGACCTCAGAGGTGCTGCTGGTTAAGATGTGGCTGATGTAGCTGGATCGCCATCACTCTAAAGGACCTGTAGGACTCCTGTTACTCGAAAACCTTTCGCTGACCCACATCAGGAGGTCAAGGCATCAGGCTTGGTTGGGAGTTTGTTCTTTAAGAACAAACCAAATACTTCCTGATGTTTACAGTTTGTTTAACCATTATAGCACCTTCAAAACTTCTGTACATTTTTCTCACTTCACTGCATTTTCTTGAGACTGTATGTCATCTACCATCACAAAGGAGTACATAATACTAAAGTGGAAGAAAAATGAAACCTGAGTTTTCAAATAATTTGTAGAACTTCTGTGGCAGAACATCTGGGGTGTGTCTCTAGCAGCTTTGCACATGAAGAAACCAACAGTTTTATCCATTCTTTACAAAATAGCTGAAGCTCAGTCAGATTCGATGAAGATCGAAGTCAAATTTCAAGCCTTTCCACAGATCCCTGTTTGGGTTTATGTCCGGACTTTGACTGGGCCATTCTAACCCTTGATTTAATTTTTTTGATTCAAACCATGCAATTATAGCTCTGTCTGTAAGTTTAGGGTCATTGTCCTGCTAAAGGTGACCCTCCACCCCATTCTCAGGTCTTTTGCAGCGTCTAACAGCTTTTCTTCCAGGATTGCCCTGTACTCATCTCCATCCACCTTCCCATCAACTCTGATCAGCTTCACTGTCTCGTCTAACCAGAGCACCTTCTTCCACAGCTGGGTTTCTTTAGTATTGAACTTGGTTTCAGAGAGATGTGAACAGAACCAAACGTAAGAGACTTTCTGAAGTCTCAAACTGTCTTCATTTGGTATTTGTGATGAATTAAACAAACGGGAGGGACTCACACTTCTCTGTAGGGATGCAACTAACAATTTTTCAGATTAAATAATCTGTCGACAATTTTTCCAATTATTCGATTAATAATTGGATTGACCAAGGTGCTTAATAGTAGATTTTTTTACAGAATTTGAACCAGGTGACGTTAAAACTGCTACTTGAGGATTTCTGGATAGAGCTTATTTACAGAAAAAGATGGTTTTTCATCTTAAATGCAAAATGTACATATTTTTGGTTCAGTTTTGGCCTAATTACTGCTCTGAGTCGGTTGCTTTTTCAGCAGATGGCATGTTTTAGAGTTTGTGTACTCCAGTTAACGATTATTCGATTAATAAATTAGTTGACCAATAATTCAATAATCAATTAATCTGATTAATTGTTTCAGCCCTACATCTGTGACAGAGTGCTGGTAATAAAGTGCCTAAAGATCCTGTTTCAAATTGCTCTCGGCTCAGTTATCTATTATATGAAGAAACCTTCTGGTTCCTTCCTTCAAGAGCTTTTTAAAGCCTGAATCAGTCAGATTTAAGCAGTTTGACACAAAAGACAAAGAAAAATGTCTAGTAGAAACTGGGAATGAGTGGCTGGACTAAGCAGCAACAGTCCAAAGAAAACCTTTGAAAAATCTTGAAAAAGTATGGAGAGCTATTGGTTTAAACATATTCAAAACTTTACAAGAAAGTTTGGCGAAGCAAAATAAAAAGAAATGAGGAATAATTCAACAATGTTTTACTCTTTGTTGTGTTTCTGGATACAGATTACAGGGTAACCACTAATTCATTTCTCATTATCTACCTAGTTCTTAATTTGGGCTGGATGAAGGTCATTTCCTGAGTCCTCCTTGCACTCTGTTACACTTCACTCATCCTGTTTAGGAGTCTTTGTGGAGCATAAATGAGTGTCAAAGCCTGCATCTGTTTAAACAACAGGAGGAGAGTTTGTAAAATGTCAACAAAGTCCTCAAACACTGAGTCACAGGGGCGACATCATCAGGAAGAAGGTTTCCTGTCTGCAAATGTATAAAAAAAAGGGGGCTGGAGCTCACTAATAGTTGTGCAAACTTCATGGAGACTAACGCCATCTGTGTCTTCATCGGAGTCACTAGTGAACACAGCAGCAAGGCAAGTAATTATAGACACCCTGTGTACAGAAATCACTGGAAACATGGCAAAGGCATGTTGTTGAGACAAAATAAGGGCGAAGCTCACCCATATGTCTGCTGTCCACACCCTCCAACACATTTTACTCCATGAACCAGACAGAACAACGCACAAAACAACAATATGCATCATCTACTAGTCCAACCATATAGAGCATTTTAGCTGACAGATTTCTAACAACAACACATTAGAGGAAATATGAAAGATTCAGTTCTTCATTCATACCAAAGGGTCCCACAGTGTTAAATTCAAGATGCCTCTCAACAAAAACAAGCTCACCTACCCTGGAGGCAGAGCAGATTTTTTTCCAGTCCCCTAAACTTCAAGGATGCGGCTGAGCCATTTTGGATGGTTACATTCAAAAGGTTCATGATGAAAAGCAGTTTCAATGGTATTACTGCTACCTTTGTAAAGTGTAAGATCAACAAAAAGGGCCGAGGTCTCGTTGTGCTCCGTTGTCAATGACAGGTAATTGGTTGTAGGATAAATATATGAAATAATATAAGGAAATTAAAACAATTTTCTATTATTATTATTATTATTATTATTATAACTATTTTGGAAAGAAATATATTAGATACTCCTTAAAGATTTAAAGAATTGATATAATTGAAGAAATTCAGGGTAAGCATAATTTCTAGAGCATCAGCAACTTTCCATGCAGCAGATAACTAGTAGATTGATTTAAATCATTGGCTGTCAAAGTTGACATAAAATGTCCCTGAGACAGGTATCAAAACATCCCACAAGAGAAGGTTTACTTCTTCTAAAATGACAATAAAAGTACGACAAAAATAAATTTCATGTCCACAGATGCTGTCACATCAGTGTTAAATACAATCCAACTTTTTATTTTTTTTAAACTGTACCATACTGACAAGTTTTGATTTATATACAACCGATGATGTCTTATTTCAAACTATCCTTTAACTGTCCTGAAATGTGGTGATGGGGGAGCCAAACACAAGCAGGAACTTGACAAGATAATGTAATCAGATTGTGATAAAATAAGGGACAAATTAAACAACAGAATTCAAAACGTCACAGACAGGAATTAACAGGACGATCTGACAAAGAAATAACTGAACAGAGCGGCTTGAATGCGGGAGAGGCTGATTACTTGAGTGGGGAACTGGTGAGTCTAATTGACTGAATGTGCTGCCGCTGAAGGAGAGCATGGAGGTGCTGGGGGAGAATGGCTGGAAATGGCAGAAAACAAGTGAACACTGCAAAAAAAAGGAGCGACAACTGAACAGGACAAACACAGGAACAGGTAGGAACAAGATTCTGATTCTGACCTGGAACCCAAAAACTCCAACTGCAGGTAACAACAGAAGAGCAACAGGTAATGACATAAACACATTTAACATTTCATCGATTACCTTGGCCCTTTCTGCTTTTTGGACCCTTTTTTCTGCTGACCTGTGCACATTTTGAAATAAAGGCAGAGCTGAATTTGATCCCAAAGCAGTAAAGATATTCTATACTTTATATTTCTATGCTGCTGTGTCAGGACCAAAATGACATTTCTGTGTCCTTCACCCTCCCTCTTCGCTTTCAGGTTGTAGAAATACAAGAACAGCTGTCATCATGTTGTTTTTCTGAAGCCTTTCCAGGGACACCCATTCATAGATACATATAATTACATTATTATTATTTCCACTCGGTCCAGCAAATAAATATGAAAATGTATCCTGCTGCTTCCTATTAAATTGTGTTTGCAGCTTTCCGTTTTACAAATAAACAAAGTTGGACCTCTAAAGTGAAAAAACCACAAAGTAATTCTTTGCGAAGTAAGCAAACAAAGCATCTTTCCCAGATTTATTTTACAGAAGGAACAATCAGCATAGTGAAATGTGACAGTAATGTTCATATTTAATGTTATAAATACAGGAAAACCAAAACTACTTCAACCTTAACAATATTCCAGTGAAACAAGAAAACTGTTTAAACAGGTTGATTCAAGACATTTGAATAAAAAGAATAGAGAAACATAAACACATTATTATAAATTGGAATCCTCACAACACAATAACAGTCTTTAACAGCAGGTTATTGGTCCAACATATGCGCGCTTGGTGCTTTCCATTTGTTGTTTTAAATTGCATTTTCTAACGGTTGAAGCCTGTTGGATTCTCCTCAACTTTGTAGAAATATGCTTAAATGTTTGTGTTTAGCTCAAGGTTAGGGTCAGGCTAAGGTTTTAGTGGTGGGTCTGTGTGTGTGTGTGTGTGCATCCTTGGCCTGCAAAGTGCTGACCCAGTTTTCCTGCTTTGGGTAGGCATCGCCTGCAAACGGCAGGCTGCACAGAGACTCATTCACAGCACTACAAACACTCACTGGCCAAGTCTCTGAAACGTGATGTTTTTGAAGCTGTGAAATGATGAGTGTGTGACACCGCAGAAACAGGCTGCAGGATTTTTGCTGCTCTCAGTGTGTGTGTGTGTGTGTGTGTGTGGATGAGGATGTGTGGCTCCCAGTCAGACGTCAGGAGCAGGAATCTATCCAGCACATTTTTCCAAAATAAACACGTGCAGATTTTCAAAATAATGTGGTAATAAATAATTTGTGGCGGCATGAGAAATTCCCCTCTCCCCTATGATATGCCTGCAGCTGCTGCAGAATATCTAATTTAGGTTTCTGAACTGACAACTAACTGAAAACCCAATGTTAATGCCACTGAAGTCTGGAAATATGTTATTAGGTTTGTTGTAAAGTTTTGCTGCCAATTCAGTTGTCAACCTTGAGCTAAAACCATGACCTGAACTTCACATATTGACTGCGTTTTTTTTTTTATTATATCACCTCCAAACGTGCTAGAGAAAAACACACCAGAGTTCTCTTGATGCCGAGTTCTGGAACTTGGATTTTCCAAGTTACTGATTAGAAATCAGGTCCAGAATGTTTTTAAGTAGACAATATAGCCTCCAGCTTTATTTTGGAAAACTATAGAAAATCTGTTTAATTTACTTATTAATTTCTTATTAATTTCTACTGTCATCAATAGACAACACTGGTAGTAACCTATTTAGCAGAATGGGAAAAACCTAAAGATGAAGTAATACATGGCTTCTGCAGCCGTCAAACCAACAATCACATGTTTCCAAGTAGAAACATTTTCAACAAGTTTCATCAAGTTCTAATGTATTTTTGCTAATTGTCACCTAAATTTACTAAATAATGTTACAGTAATGTAAGTAAGACCCTGATTTGTCAGATGGTTAAAACAGTTTCTGTTTTCATCGAACAAAACTCCTTTATGTCTCTACTTTGAATATCTTTACTGGAGCTCTGATCAACTAACTCTCTGTTCACATCTTCTAAAACCTGTCAGCTCAGGTTGTTCTATTTCCACTTGGTCCAAACAAATAAACATGAAAATGAATCCTGCTGCTTCGTATGAAATTGTGTTTGTGTTCGCACCATTCAGTTTTACCAAACAAAGTTGGAGCTCTAAAATGAAAAAACACAAAGTAATTCTTTGTGGAGTAAGCTAACACAGCAGCACAGTGAAACGTGACTGTAATGTTCATATTTAATGTTATGACAGCAGTAAAACCAAAAATACGTCATCTTTAACATTATTCCGGTGAAGCAAGAAAACTGTTAAAACAGGCTGATGAAAGTCACTTTAATAGAAAGAATAGAGAAACAAGCCAGGGTGAAATACAAAGAACTACAGAAAGCAGAGAAGTGAAGCTCTGGTTCCTAAAAGCTGCCTACATCCCAGTCTCATGTCTTTTACAGCCTCCAGCAGGTTTTCTGCCAGGATTCATTTGTAATTAATTAATTCCATCTTCATATTAACTCTGATCAGTTTCCCTGTCCCTAATGAAGACAGCATCACCACAGCATGATGTTTTCAGGGTGATTGTTTTCTTCAACAAATACCATTTTGCATGTAGGCCTAAAAGCTAAATTCTGCTCTCAGTGGCTTTCTTCTTCCCACTATTCCAGATTTGCGTAGTGCACAACTAAAGGTTGTCTTGTTGACAGTTTCTCTTACCTGAGCTGTGGATTTTTGCAGCTCCTCCAGAGTTGTCATGGGCCTCTTCTCCTTCTCTGATTAATGCCAGCCAGCCGGTTTGTCAGTTTAGGTGGACAGCCATGTCTTGGTAGGTTTGCAGTTGTGCCTTACTCTTTCTGTTTTCGGATAATTGATTAGACTGTTAATTAAGTGACTCCTGAAGGCCACTGATTGCACTGGATTTCATTTAGGGGCATCAAAGGGGGTTTAATACAGATACACGGAAAAGCTTTCAGATTTGTATATAAATATAGAACCATGTGTTCCTTTGATTTTAGTATCCTATAAAATCCCAATAATTGTGGTTGTAACTTTACAAAATAAAAATACAAAAGTCATGGGGTATGAATGCATTTGCACAACTATGTACATAAATCTGTCAAATACTGTTTTAGTATTTCTCTCCAACATTTTAAAATATTAAAAAAATAGTCTTGTAATTATGCTGCTCTATAGGCTCAACAAAGCTGGAGTTTTTCTGGTGCTGGTCAGTGACTGAGAACAGTCTTTGCTGCCTCATATAATGATACAGTAAGTGGAGAACTTGATTTTATGACGAAGACCTGAAAGACTTGCATCAGGTGTAGCCTGACCTGATGCAAGCCTGCTGATGAAAGATAGATGAGTGAGAGGAAGTGATACTCAGGCTGAGTCATCACAGCTTCTGTCACTGATCAGATTATATGTATGCTAAATGTTAAAGCAGATTAATGCTCTCCAGAGGGAACCTGGAGAGATATAGTTGAAAGCCAGAGTGCAGATCTGGGCCACAGTACAGGTGAGAGGACGAGTGTGCACACTCATATGTGGGTAGTGTTTTCATACGCGTGTGAAGTTGCCGGATTCTAAATCTTCATAGTGTCAGATGATCCTTCAACACAACAGCATCTTCCAAGAATCTCTCAACCTTTTGGGAAAGCAGGAACTTTACCTTCAGCTCAACTAGATGGGTGTAGTTTGAGGTTTTGGCTTTTAAGGTTTGAGTATGTACAGTGCTGACTCACTGTTATTTTTGTAATATTTATCCACATCTCTTGCAAATCTACTTCCAGTTTAAAACAGTCATAGTAATTGTTTGCCTTTATTGCTCTTCAAGCATTATATATATATATATATATATATATATATATATATAATATACATACAGATCTGGGGCTGCCGGTGGCGCAGTTGGTAGCCTGGGGCCTTGGGTTCTCTCCAGGTACTCCAGCTTCCTCCCACAGTCCACAAACATGACTGCTACATTAACTGGTCTCTGTAAATTGCTTCGGGTGTGAGTGTGTACGGTTGTTTGTCCTGTGTTACTCTGTTTTGCCCTGTGATGGATTGGTGACCTATCCAGGGTGTACCTTGCCTTTTATCCAGTGAGCACTGGAGGCACCAGCCCCCCCGCGACTCTGCGGGAAGCTGGTGCGGGGGGGAAAAGTGGATATAAAAAATAAATGGATGATCTGGGGCAGCAAAGCAGTCCACATGTTTTGGTATCCACACCATAAAAAAAAAGGTTCGTTTTTGTCATGTCACTCCAGAATGTTTGCCAAAAAGTCTTAGGAATCCTCAAAATGTTTTCAGGCAAATGTCTGCTGGATCTTTGTGTTCTCTTTGGTCAGCAATGGTTTTGGCCTTGGAACTCTCCTCTGGAGGCCATTTTTGCTCAGGGTTTAATTGTTCATGAACTCTAACCTTAAGAGAGGTAAGTGATTCCTGCAGTGCTTTAGAGGTTGTTATGGGTTGTTTAGTGGCCTTATAGATGAGTAATCATTGCGTTCTTGGAGTTACATTGGTAGGCCAGCCACTTTTGTGAAAGGTTCATCAGGATTCCTTGTCTTCTCTAGTTGTGGATAATGACTCACAGTGGTTCGCTATAGAAATGCCGTTGAAAATCTTTCCAGAGTGAGAGATGTAAATGCATTTGCTTCTGTTTTTGATTTTTTTTTAGAATGGGGCATGATGGGTTGCTTTTTGTGATCTTTTAGCCTACTTCATGTTGTTGGACAGGTTCTATTTAAGTGATTTCTTGATTCTAGTAGTATAGAATTTTAAAAAGTAGCTAATTATTGTTAATTTATAGTTTATCAAGGGGGTTACTCTTTCAATTAGGTTTAGATAGCTTTTCCCTTAATAAAAGAAATCATTTGAAAACTGCCTTTTGTTTTTACTAGCCTTTGTCTTATCATGAAATCTGTGCGATGATTTGAAACATTTAATTGTGACAAAAAGCAAAACTGAAGAAATCTATAGGGAGCAAATATTTTTTCACAACACTGTACACATTCCAGCCGGGCTGGAAATTAATTGCCCCTTGGAACCTTAAATGGGTAATAAATTTGACGACCCAGTAAACATGCACACTTTGATTTGAATATGTCAGGAAGCCAAGCTGTGATCGTGGGATGGTAAAACAATAAAGATGAGTATCATCTGCGCAAAAAGCAATAAAGAACTGAAGCTAACAGAAAACCTGGCACAAATAAATGGTGAAATTAGCTAGAAAGCAGTAGAAAAGCTACATTAAAGCTAAAAGGTTCCTGGTTCAAATTTAAACCTTTTTGAGTGGAGTTAACATTTTCTCCTCATACACGCAAGGGTTTTCTCTGGTTTTACTCACAGTTTGAAAATATGCATGTTGGGATAAATAGTCACTCTAAATCAACCTTAGGCTGCATTTTGTTTAGCCTAATTTCTACTTACATGGTTGAAAGCTTTTATTGACTTGCTGGTTTGTGTGACCTCTTGCAATTGAACACCTACCAACACATTTACTTTGCTGGCATTCAAAGTGGGTCAGATAGCTGCAGAGAGTGGAGGTGGTCTCTGAGGGGCCACCTCCTCACATTCTAAGCCGGTTGTTGAAAATTATGTGTTGCCAGAATTTATACCGCTCCTTTTAGTTTTTTGGTTTTAAGAAAAATTACCTCATCTGCAGAAGAGCCATCCATTTCTCATACAGCAGGGCTTTCATTTGGGAAAACAAAAGTAAAAATGACCCACTTTGTTGATCTGCTTCCTGGTAGAACTCCTCATCAGTTTCTGTCAATCGTTCTTCTCGCTCTATGGCATTAAAATCATTTATGCTTTGTTTGTTTGCTCTTGTTGTAACCCCCACTGACTCAGTTTACCAAAAGAAGACAGAGTGCCTTTAGCCAGAGAAACTGAATTAATAACTTCTCCGTTTTGTTCTCATTTTATTCAGGATTCTAATCAGACAAAAGTCTGAATTCTTCAGGAATTAATTTTTATTTTTTCGCTTGCTCTCACTTTATTCCTTAATAGTTTTCATAAAATGTTATATAGAAGGTTAAAAAAACATAATTCAGAGGCAATATTAATACTTTTATTATATTTTTGTCCAAATAAAGCTCATTGTATAACCTTGATGTTTACACAACTTCTGTGTGCACATGGGACTGAAATCAAAATAAATGCAAACCATGACCTGAAAATGATCAGAAGGTATTTACAGAGTAAATTACCTTTTTGTTGTTTGTTTTATAATGACAAGGAAGCGGAGTTATTGCAGGGTGACTAAACTCTAAACTGAGAGCTGAGACAGCTGCCCTAAAGGAAGTGTGTGTCTGTGTTAAATATTAGGAATGAAAACCGCAACTGTCTAAAAAGTGCTAGCTTCAGTTTGGTAAACAGAAAACTGATGTTGTGGTTAAGCTGTGATAAAATAAACGCAGACCAGACTCCACCTGTGCAGCGGCTTGAAGAGCATCCGCTCTGCTGCAAATCACTGCAAATCATGCTGAAAAAAGAAAATTCACACCATAGTTTACTGTGAAAGGCACACATATAATTTTTAAGTGTGGTATTAATTTGCATGCAACCTCCTTTATTCTGCAATCCCTAAATAAAACCAGAGAATATTTAGATGCAACAACAATTAGATTTGCACTTTACAAATATGATCATTATGGTGGAGTGGAATGGAGTCCTGTGTGGTCATGAAAAAGACCCAGTAAACATGTGGAAGAAGCTGCTCTGGCAAGATGAAAACAAAATTTTATTTCCTGGCCTATATACAAAACACCTTCTACGGACAAACCTAAAACTTCACCCAGAACAGACTATCCCCACAGCAAATAATGGTGGTGTTGTGCTTTCCGTCACCAGGGAACGTAATGAGAAGATGGATGGACCTTAATATTGGATGATAATGAAGGAAGACTTGTTAGAGGCAGGTTTCCTCCCAGCAGGACAACGGCCTCACAACAACCTCTCTTTGAAATGAAAGAATTAATTAACAAAAACAATTCAACCCCAAGTTAAAATATTTCAATCAACAAACTCTTTAACAAGCCTGGAAACAATATAACTAAACTATCAAGCAAAATAAAGGAATAAGTATAAACTAATGAACTATAGACAAATAAAAGGGGAAAAGGGGCGAATAATATGGTGCAATGAAACCACAGTTCAGTGTGGATATTTATGTTTGAAAACCAAGGCTTGTGTTGGGGGGATTTGGAAAATAGGTCAAAATACTTTTAAAACTAATTAGGGAACAATTAGTATGTGTTCAAACAACCAGTCACAATCCAAATCACAAGGGTAAGTAAAACATTATTTTAATAAAATAATATTTTAAAGGATGATTTGCTGGATTAGAAATCATCAACCTTTCGGACAATTTTGGACAATTGGACAATCCTATTGTTGTTAATCACATGGAGTAATGGACAACTAAAATGGTGGCAAGGAACATCTATAGACTCTCACATGATTGCCATGAACCAGATATAAATATTGGACCTTCCTGGCACTAGCATTAGCAGTTAGCTGTTTTAGCTAACAAAGGAAAGCTCATAGCTTATTCACCACTCCTTTAAGTTACATATTTACCATTAACTGCCATTAATATACATATTAAAGCGTGCATGAGTGCTGGCTGCGTTTACACCACTCATTGAAATAAAGTTTGTTGTAACTTTAAAACACAACTCAGACCAAATGAACTAGCCTCAAGGATTAGAGGCCTGTTCGCATTAGCTCAGTAGGTAGCCTGCTAGCATTCCAATGGCTAAGCTTTTAGCACCACAAACAAAAGCAAACACAATAGAATAAACAGTATTTAGGTTGTTTTATCCTAAACACATTTTTTCTGCCCAGACACCACCTCTGATGTGAACCGTTCTGATGAACAGGAGTGAGGAAGGTCCAAAGACCATTGGGTTGCATGGTAAAGCCGTGGCGGCTGCTCTCAGTGGCAGCTTTGACTAGCTTCTGCTTGGACTGGTACGCAGGAAGGTGTGCTCTGCTGCGGTTCCTATGCCATCTCCTCTCAGGCAGGGAGTGAGAAAACCGCCTTACTTGACGTGATTAGAGACACATCTCTTCTGGGGGAATTTCTGGCTCAGATTCCTTTTCTGCAGAAGCTCAGAAAGAAAGGTTGAGGACAGCTTGACCTCAATTACCCCCATAATATAAATGGCAGGTGACACAGCAGGTCATAACCAAACTTTTGGTTGTTCTTGATTGACAGATACACTAACATCAGATCGTAGTCAACTTTGTATCCAAGGACATTCAGGCGGTCGTACACTGTCTCCCTGATGCGAACAGTTGCGCTCTCGCAGGTAAAGAGACAGAGGTGTGGCTGAGAAAAAGTGTTTTGTTAGTGGCTCCTTGACATCACAGGTGATTCCAGTTGTGACTGCTCCTTCCTGGGCTGTACTAAAAGTAGGCTGATGCGGTGCATTTAGGGATTCAGACGTTTTACCAGTCTCTCGATGTTTCATCCCACGGCTAGGGCACAACACTGCAGTATAATAGGCTTCTATGAAACAATCCTGAGGTATTAGAACGGTCCAGTCAAAGTCCAGACATTAAACCAACTGAGAATCTGTGGGTACTGCGGTATTGGAAAGTGATCTTCACAGACTGCATCTGCATCCGATCTCAACTAACTTGAGTACTTTAACATACATTTCTGCCTCTAGATGTCCAAAGCTAGTAAAGATATACCCCAAAAAACCTGCAGATATTTGAGCACAAAAAAAGGTCCATGCCACACTTTTTAGATAAAAAAGCATGTATGATTTTCCTTCCACATAATAATGCACTTCTGCCACGAGATGTAAAATTCTGGTAAGAATAAGCAGGTTACTTTAATGGAGCTAATTGCACATTGCTTTTCCTAATTTAGTATTTTGATCTATTTGCCATTCATATTGTTTTAATGTTTTGTTCCAAACTAAATGCTGCCTCTTATTGTATTACATGGCAAGAAAAATTACATTTCAGCTGAATAATTTCCAAACATTAGAAGAAAAAAGAGCTGCTGTTAAAAAATACAAGAATTTGACCCTTTTTGGTTTTGTGACCTTACCATGCATGTTCAATGCTGTAAAATTGACACGAAAAGCTCTTACATGCAATGCAAAATACATTAAAAAATAGTGTTTTGGTTAATGTCACAGTGTAGCTGTTCTGTTTTCTCTGATAGAAATCAGAAAAGCTGTTCCTGCACAACAAGCCCAATTTGAATCACAGTAATTTATTCACCATCCTGTCTTCTCTTCTGTTACATGTGGTTTTAAAGGTCACTTCTTGATGAAATTATGAAATAGTTCCCTGAACAGTTAAGCTTTGAGCAAAATTTATTTAATCCATAACTGGATAAGAGGTGCTGAGGAGGAATTGAATCCCCACATCTAACTCAGGCACACTTATAAAGGCTTGTTTAAGCAACTGAATTTACAAAAGCTCAGTTCCTTATTGCTGTTTTGTTGTTATTTGTTTAGATTTCTAATTATTTGTTCAATGAATAAAATAATAAATAGTGTGAAATTTACAAAAACAGATTTGTAAGTAATTCATGAACCATCACGCTTCTTTTTCACCTTATAAAAAGTGAGTCAGGGGCAGTATGTGGCGTAGCGGTGCAGCGGGCGCTTCATTTCTGGAGGCCGTTTGTCCTTAATGGTCCGACAAGGGTTCAAATCCTCACCTTGGGACTTTTTCTGCATGCCTTCCCAACTACATGTCTTGTTAGAATGCATGACACTCTATCAACAAACAAGAGGAATTGCTTTTTATTTAATCTGGTTGACTTAGACAGGACTTTGCATGATCAAGACAAATTATGCAAACAGGAATGATCTAAGATTGTTCTCTCAGCATGCTCAAACCTTGACAAATGTGATAAGAGAAGTCTAAGTGCTTTGCTATTGGTCGTTTATATTTTTTACACATTTATTTCTTTAACATGATTTTACATGTACTGAAATTAAGTGTTGGTTTTTTTTTTATTCCAAATTAAAGTGAATTTATTATTAAGGGCTGAAGTGCAAAGCATGTTCATCACAGCAGCACTGAGGGCTTCAGTGGATGCGCTGCAGCCTGCAGGACTCTGATGAATATTACTGCTTACAGACATGAAATAAGCTGAGCTGCAGGTCTGTGCATTTTCCTCTCACTATAAAGTTACACATGAACCTCTGTCCTCCCCGATGGCATCAAGGCCAGTGGGAGTGGGCTCGGTGGGGATGGAGGTCAGGAATCAAGAAGGAAAAGAAGGAGGCTTGTTTAAAAAGAGGGAGACTCGTCTGTGTGGTTTCACGCAGAGCTTAAGTTGTTTATGTCAAACTCTTACATGCAGACATCAAATATTTTTTTCCTTCCTTCCCTCCCACACCCTCCCCTGTCTTCCTCCTCATCTGAATTCATCTCTAAGGTTTCAGCTGTATTTTGCCACGGTTAACTACTGTTTACCCTCCCCTTGTGCAGTGATTGAGGTGTGCTTAGACCGTAATTACTGCAGCAGGTTTCAGGTATAAACATCATGAATAAGATCATTTATTTTCTCAGGTTACAGAGGGCGGGGCTGTTTACAGTGAATAGGAAACATAGGATTTCATTTTGCTTTTTAAATGAGCTCTATTAACTCCTCTGCCTGCAGAGGTGTTTGCATTATTATTGCTTAGAGGCGCAAACAGCCTTCACTCAATAATTTTATATGTAAGCTACAAAGTCAGAGTTTGCACAGGTTGACTAACATGCATATTAGGTCCAAGCAAAGGTGCCTGGCCAATTTAGCTTAAACTTTTTCACATTCTGTAAAGTTAGAACCTGAAACCTCAACATGTTTCATTGACATTTTACTTGACAGAAACAACACAAACTAATTGTGAAGTGGAAGGAAAATGAGTAAATCTCTTCCACATATCAATCTGAAAACTGTGGCATGTACTGAAAGTTTTGTCCATTCTTCTTTGCAAAACAACTCAACCTTAATCTGACTGAAGGTAGGGAATCTGTGAACTTCAGTTAACGAGTTAACGAGTCTGTCAATTGGACTTAGGTCAACACTTTGTTCAGGTCAGTTAAACATCTGAAAATGCTTTGACCTAAACCATTCCTTTGTAGCTCCAGCTATGTGTTTGGTTTTGTTGTTCTGCTGGAAGGTGAACCTCTGACTCAGTCTCAAGTCTTTTGCAGCCTCGAACTGTTTTTTTTAATCCAGGATTGCCCTGTTTTTAGCTCTATTCATCTTCCCATCAACTCTGACCAGCTTTCAAAACATATAGCATGATGCTGCCACCACAGTGTCTCCCTATGAGAATGAGAGGTTTTAGACTGATGTGCAGTTTTACCTTTTTTTATCACATGTTGTGTTTTTTTGCATGTAGGCCCATTTTGGCTTCATCTGTTTGCTGTGTCTTCTGCATGGCTTTCCTCTTGCCACTATTCCATAAAAGCTATTTTTGTGGGGTGCACGACTGATAGTTGTCTTCTTGACAGATTATTCCACCTGAGCTGTGGTTCCTCTGGAGCACTTGTGTCATCTGAGTTACCATGGACCTCCTGGCTGCTTTTCTGAATAATGTTCTCCTTGCCCAACACATGACTTTAGGTTGAGGGACGTGTCTTGATACGTTTCTTGGTTTGGAGATGATTTGGACAGTGTATATGGTATTGTTTTATAACCTAACCCTTCTTTAAACTTCTTCTTCTCCTTTATCTCTCACCCGTCTACTCTGCTCCTTGGTCTTCACGATGCTGTTAGTTCGCTAATGTTCTCTAGCAAACCTTGAAGCCTTACCAGAACAACTGGATTTATACTTCTATTTAATACACAGTTAAAAACCACATATTCTTTTTCCTTCCACTTCACAATCATGCTCCATTTTGTGTTGGTCTATCCCATAAAATCCAGATAAAATACATCTAATTTTGCATTTGTAACATGACTAAATGTGAAAAAGAACAAGGATTATCTCTGCTTTTGCCGTTTCCTAAACATTTAGCTTCAGTTTCTGATAATCTTATTCTTTGCAGCTCTACTCAGGTTCTCCTTTTCAGACAACAAGAGATCCCTGGCGACTGATGAAACAAGAAGCTTCAAATCCAGGTCATGCACTGACTGGGGCTTTCAACGCCCAAAGACATTTGATCAGGAGCCGCAGCCTCGTTTGACTTCTGGCTTCTCTCACGGAGAATCCCTCTCTTTGCACTAACAATAAAACACAGTCATCAGTTGACTTTGAATATGATTCAGCTGTTTAGACAAGTCCGTCTGTTTAATTTTCTCTCCTCTGCTAGAGTTTCTTTTTTCATCGCTCTCCAAGTCTTTGATTCAGTTACTAAGCAACCGCTGCTCTGTCTCTTCCCGCCTTTCACTCTCAGCATCCAGCAAGCTCGTCTCATCAGAGGCACAGAGGTAAGAGCATTGTCACTGAACAAAAACAAAATCCCATTTTCTCTTCATATAAAGTAAAGGAGAACTGTCCCGGATTTTCCCTTGCATGGTCAAGCTGCTGTTTTTAATTATTATGTCTATTTTTGTATTGATTTGGCCCTATGTTTTGGATCATTATCCTGCTGAAGTCATGGCATATTTTTAATTCACTCGTGGAGTCCACCAGATTTTCCTTTAAATGTTCTGGTATCTCAAACAGTTCCAACAGAAACCGGCCCACAGCATCACACAGCCTTCACCATACTCAACATTAAGCATGATGTGATATTCCACATATTTGACCCACCTGGAGAACTTTTAATTGCTTTGTCTTTGTATTATTTTACTAAAGTACATAGAATGAACTTCACACATTTATGTCTGTAATGGAGGGATAGGACAGGCTTTTTACTGGCGTCAATCTCTCAAAAAAAAAAACCATACATGCCGTATGTTTTTTTTTGAGAGATTGGATTTTTAATTTGTTTCTTTTTTTGAGAATCTCTGCTGCAATAAAGAGATTTATTTAAAGACCATTTGCATACCTTTACTTGGGAACTTTTCCTTCATTCATTCACATTAAGCATATTTTCCAAACAGACAGAGGGGGTTCTTGAAGCTTTTTTAGTACTATGTAAAGACCTTTAAACAGCATTCATTCATTCATTCATTCATTCATTCATTCATTCATTCATTCATTCATTCATTCACAAGGACTAATGCTATGAAACGTTTCAGTCAAAGGAGCACATATTTCAAACAATTTCACTGACATCCTGAACCCATTTAAAACATCACAGGTTCAAAACTATATTCCAAAACAGCCAATGAATTAGTAATAAATATAAGTTTAAAAAAATATTTGGAATATGATTTTATATTTTAGTTATGTTTTGGGATTTTGATTGTAGTTTTATAACTTGTTTTTTTTATCAGCCTGTTTCTAAAGTTTAATGGATTGATATAGAGTCATGTGGGAAAAAACACTTTGAGAAATTTTGACAAATTATGCCATCAATTAAATACATCAATTAAGACATCAATTAAAATCTAAAGAGGAGACATTTAAAAAAAATCTGTTTATGTAATGAAAATTTTAATAAACAAAATAAACAAAAAATAAATCAATAAATAAGGACACCTCACATGTATCCCCATGTAAAATAGCTGAAATTAAACATAGGTGTAACACTAGGAGCACATGATAAGAATATTGTTAAATTTTTTATTAGAATTGCTCAGCTTAGCTCAATTTAATTCAATTTAAATATGCTTTATTATTATATTTAAGTGTGGTACCAACTCAACCAACCTAATTTTCCCGAAAGAGTCACTGTAGGTGCAGATTTTCCAGTAGTGGTCTGTCTTACAACGGATCTGAAGAACCTCTGACTGAAAACACTTTGTGGTTGTGTTGCACTCCCATGAAGAGGACGCTCAGGGTTGCCCACCATGTTATGTATTGGAGAATCCTTCTTTGCATCATCTCCAGAGGATCCAGAGCAGTCCCCAGAACAGAGCCAGCCTTCTTGGCTTGAGATTGTCACTGGCTCTGATGCTGCTACCCCAACAAATGATAGATGAAGAGATCACACTCTCCATAGCAGAAGATATGCAGAATCTGGCTGCAAACACTGAATGGCTTAAACTTCCTGCTTTCTGCTCAGTTCCTTCTTGTATGCAGCTCAGTGATGCGTCCAGCTGTCCAGGTGAATGCTGAGGTATTTATACTGTATTACACTTTATATTTATGACCTATAGCAGGTCCTGCAACTGTTGAAGGAAAGCACATGCCTGTACAATCCAAAAGAGGCGGCACAAGTTTAACGTCCATTAGAGGTGTGTGAGAAAGAAATTTTTGCTCCCTGATAAAAAAATAAAGGCCTGAGCAAAGTCTGCCACATAGTCTAGAGAAGGTCCAGGACTTCTGAAATTCTGTTCTTTGGACAGATGAGTCCAGAATTAAATTATTTTTACAAGAGCAGAGGACATGTTTGGAATAAACCAAAATAAGCATTTCAAGAAAATAACCTCATACCAGCTGTGACACAGAGATGGAGGGGTCATGGTTTGGGGTTGATGTGTTGCAGCAGGATCATCATGGATTCAACTGTATTTTAGCGAGTGCTTGTGTAAAATTTGAGACCATCTGAAAAATTGGAAAAAAAATTTAACTTAAGCAGGACTGGACCTTGTAACATGACAATGACCCAAAACATACCAGTAAACCCACCAAGGACTGGTTGAGATTAAGGAAATAGAAAATCCTGACCAGAATCAAACCCTAGATGTTGATCTCATTGAGATGCGGTATATACATATAAGAAAATTCTTGTTAGAAATTGTTTATCATGCATTGAGATTACAGAATACATAGAAAGGAATTCCTTTGTATATCTCTCAGATTGGAAATTGTATCAGCAGCAAATCGATAGTTCTTCTTTGTTGTTTTTAATTAGAATTATTAGTCCTCAAAATAAACTTTATTGGTTCCTAACCTTTATAAAACATTTTTCCATTTGATCTGACTTAAAAACATTCAAGAACATATCAAGACAATTTCATTTAGTATGTGAGATGCAGGTGCAAATAAGATTTCCAAAAGTAATGTTAATTAGTCATTCAATTAATTTAATTCAGATGCAGTTCAGATGCACTCATCAACTCCTGTTAACAATGTAATGCGCTCTACAGTATAATGTTAATAATAATGATAATAATTCCTCCGAACCTTTATAAAATATTTAACACTTGCCAAGACAAGTGTTAAACATTGAAGTCAAGGAATTTGACTTCAGTGGTTATGCTCACAGCATACAGACATCAAATACAAATATATAAGCCTTTTAAATAAGATACTAGGTCATTTTATACTAAAATTAAAAGTATGCGTTATTGTGTTTATTTAAAACAAATAACATTTCTGTTGATTGCGCGCCTCCGCGGCCACGCGCTCAGGTGCAAAGCGAACCGTTGAAAAAGCTGCTCGATAAAAAGCGGACCTGTTCCTTTAAAAACCTTTCGTAATAAGAGGTTTCACTGGATTCTTACTCGTATTATGAATACCCAGAAGGCTTCTACACATAATAATATAAGTCAATACTTACCTTCGTTTAACGCCGCTTCCCTTACGGTTCTAGACATATTCTTGACACGCCGTGAGTTTATTTTTCACATATTTTATGCTCTTATTTTGAAGGTTGACCTGGGAGTTTCTGGTTTCCTAGCAACCGAGCTGTGCCAGCTTCACGCGGCGGTGCTGTGGTCAGCCTGCAGCGTCAGAGGAACATAAAAAACAGGCTAAACAGGGTGAATTACACCCCATTTTTTGTCGTTACCCTGGAAGATGGTGGCCAAACAGAGGATCCGGATGGCCAACGAGAAACACAGCAAGAACATCACGCAGAGAGGAAACGTAGCCAAGACGCTGGTGAGAGTTAAAGGGAAGCCAGATGTGATTAGCCCAGATAGGTGACGTTCAGCCCGGTGGGATGATGATGATAATGATTATGGTAATTATACCAGATGTAGATTTTTGTTTATTTCTTGTAGTGGGGGCAGACGGTGTTATAACGGTGTCGCTGCTTGCTAAACATAAATCCCAAATAATGAACGAGAACAGGCGGTTGTAAAGCAGGGGCACACCTAAGGGTTCTGAGGTGTTGGGGGCTTAGCCCAGCTCAGAAATCAGTGGCATCATATTGAAGTTTACAATTATTTTATTGTGTGCAAAGATTTTAGAGTTTTGTGGCTGATTCTTAAACTTTTTTTAAAGCTTGCTGGTACCGATTTCAATTTCTTTGAAAAAATAAACTTTAATTCAAAATAAAAGCAGCAGTCAGATATTTTTATATGATTTTGGCAGGCTTTTTAAATTGTTTAAATAAACGTTAAACAAGTAGAAATTAAGTTTAATTATAGAAAGTATAAGCTTATTACAGTTTTTTAACAAAGATTTTTCCAAAAATAGCAGCAACTACTTTTTCTAAACAAAAGCAAAAAAAGAAATCAGCAAACATTTTATCCTAAAAATATTCAATCATTTGTGAAACATTATGTCTCATAGACAATGATGATCAAACCTCACTTTCACATTCGCTTACCAACTGTTTTTATTGTTTTTTTAGTACTAACCCTACTAACTAACGCATGTACTTCTTTTCTGAAAGTATTGCCTAGACTATTTTAAACATAGTAGTACACATCCCTGTGAAAATCCCACATTTTTGTGATGTATTATTCAACTGGAAAACATCAACCTGTTACAGGGGAAAATATCAGAAATGAAAAAGCTGTGATAGTCTGGGTGTTTAGTGTGCACACCCTAACTCTAAGACTTTATCAAATCACCTTTTTATTCAGTCAGCATTCAGCTGTGTGCCCTTTCTTTGCTCTGTTGAACCCTGGTTCACTATCTCTGTCCTTCCTTCCTTGTGTGCTTCCTTGGCTCCTTCCTCCCTCTTCCTTTCTTGTTTCCATCTAGCCATGCATCCTTTCGTCCTACCCCCCCTCCTCGCTTGTTTACTACCTTTACTTTTCTGTAAAATCTCTTATTTAGGAATCAACTCTCCTCATTTATTTATTTATTGTTAATACGAAGAAATTTCATCCATCCTTAGTAATGAAACTGTTTTTTTTTTAATATAAATTACAAATTCATGTCTTCTTCCGCTTCTCATTCATCACATCAGTTCCATTAAAATTGTGACGAATTGTAAGAACTCTGGCTCATCTGATATCCTCCTCTTCTCCGTCTGTGCAGGTCTTCTGTTGTCCCATCTGTTGGACTCTTCATCTCCCTTTCTGCTCTTTTAGTCACGCTCACTGTAAACAAAATATAAAGAAATGAGATTTGACCTAAAACTTTTGCAAAGCTCTTCATTCAAATAATTTGCTCAGCTTTTAAAGAGAGGATAAAATAGACCATTTATACTAATCATCTTGGGGTTTCTGTCAGACGAAAATACACGTTTTGTGGAAATCCGCATCTGAAAATGTTTTCCGCCTACTCTCCCTGTCTTCCTCCAGCTTTGTTTACATCATCCCGGACTGACTAAAATCTTCCCCCACAAACACGCAACATGCCCAAACACATGACCTCATCATGACGCTGATCCTTCGACGTGTTACGAGCCCACAGTGAGAAGAAAGCGCAAACACTGCACTGGGTCTGCACTTTTTAGTCCATAGTAAGACACTGGGATTAGTTTGGTGCAGCCACAGAGTTACTGTGGACATTTTCTGATGAGCAGCAGCTCCTTCTTTTGATTTTGTGGAAAAACAAGATAAGAGATAATTGTACAGTGTAAAAAATTTTATTCAGTTCTTCTTAGTAAACTTTTAAAGTGGTATATTTCTCATACTTTCTCACAATTTGAGATTTTAAAGAAGTTCATTACGTCCAACCATCCCCATGTCGTGTTTTTTTTTTTGTTCTTTCCTTGATCACTTAAATTTTTTGCTGAAAACTACATAACTGTGCATTTATTGAATTAATTACATGTATGAAAAATTGAGCATTAAAGAAAAAATATACTGCAAGTGCAAATGAAGGGATTATAAAGTATCTGCCCCCTTACAGATTTCTTCTCTCTTTTATTGTTAAAATAAAACCTGAATAAATTTAATTAAATTTATTTATAAGTCAAGCTTTTGCAATAACAATAACATAAGAGATTTTGACCCGTTGTTGTTTGCTAAAGTGTTTGGATGTTCTGGTTTTTGTTGTTGAGGTGCTCTTGGTATATTTTTGGCCGGCTGACCAGTCCTGGGAAGAACTTTTTAGCTTAATCCATACAGACATCGTCTAAGAACAGGATATCTTTTTGAAGCTTTAAGTGTGACTAAAAAAAACAAAAACAGAAGACATCTGTAAACACTTTTTCACAGAATTGTATGCTTCAAACAGTATGTTCCTATGAATCAAAGATCACGCTGTTTGTTGATGTGTTTACAAGCCTTAATAACTTAATAAGCAGAGAAAAAAAAATCGAGTTTTTATTATGTAAGCAAAGAAAAAAAATGTCCAATTGGCGTATCGCTACTAAAGATGAGGAAAAAAGCTGCCAAAGTTTAAAGAAACACTTTTAAAGTAGGCATAGGACAGTTTTGAGTATCAGGGTACACCAAAGATTTAAAAAGTTATCATCTGAAAGCTGCTTTGTTCCTCTATAAATAGTTAATAGATAAAAATCTAATAACGGTGAATAAATAATGTCATAGCCATAAAAATCCTTGTTAGTTTTGCAGCAGTAAAAGAAACGCTTTTCTGTTGCAATGAAATCAGTTTGATGATGTTTTGTTATACACGTTTGGGCCAATACTGTGAAACCACGAAGCTGTTGTATTTTTATTGAAGGTTGTCGCACTGTGAGAATCTCATACCGAAGAAACGTAAAAACTGGGGTTGGTTTAAAACTATAGCGGAGTGCTGTGGGTTTCAGCAGAACGAATGCAACTACATGGCTGTGGATAAAAAAATATGAAACCTCTTGTTTTTATGAAACTAATTCCCTTTTGCTTTGCAGCGTCGTGAACATTTGTTTTGTGGCAGTTTTGCTAACAGACACCGTGTGTGTTTTCGTTTCCTCAAGCGACCACAAGAGGAGAAGTACCCTGTAGGTCCCTGGCTGCTCGCCCTCTTTGTATTCGTTGTTTGTGGATCAGGTAAAGCCAGCAGGTTTCACTGGGATTTTAGCTGATAGAACAACACGAAGTAGTACATGATAGTTAGAGGGGAAGAAAAAATGACCCACTGGTTAAAAATGTTTTTAAAATGAAGATAACAAAAATCTGAAAAATGCGTATGCATATGTATTCAGTCCCCGAGTCAAAACGTACGAAATATTAAGCCATTTTTACCTATTCTTTGCAAAAATATCTTAATTAATGGAGCATCAATTTTCAATTCTTGCCACAGATCTGGGCTTTGACTGGGCCATTCTAACATAATTTAAACCATTCTATTGCTGCTCTGGCAGTATTTAGGGTTGTTGTCCTGCCTGGAGGTGAACTCCCACCCCAGTTCCATGTCTTTTGCAGCCTCTAAAGCTGAGGAAAGAGTAATTTTATGGGAAAGAGACCCAACCTGACCGTAGCTGGAAGCAATCAGGTAGTGTGAACTGATTACCAGCTTAAATGGCAATGAAAAGGAGATGGAGAACTACTTCAAATGTAGTTCTCTTAGTCCATTGACTCAGTCCATCGTGTCCCCACTGAAAAACAGCTTTCCCACAGCATGATGCTGCCACTTTTGTGTTTCACCATGGGAATAGTGTGTTTAGAGTGATCCGTCATGTTCACAACTAGCAGTTGTATTACCATCAGGTCCTCCCACCTGAGCTGAGGATCTCTGCAGCTCCTCTAGTGTTACCCTGGACCTCTTGGCTGCTTCTCTAATGAACGTTCTTATTGTCGGGCCTGTCATTTTAGATGGATGTGGATGTTGTGTTAAAACTGTATTTGTTCGCTGTTAAAAACATCTGAGGCCTTCACACAGCTGGTGTTTCAAAGTGGATATTGTGTATTCAGAGTAGTGTGCAGTGGTTTTCTTCTGCCACAGTGTTTTTTATTTGGCCAGCAGTGGACTCTGTTTACTAATTAGGTACATTCTGAAGGCAATGTGTTGCTCTGGATTTTTTTGGTGTATTGGTGTTAAACTGGGCTGAATACAAATGCAGGCCACACTTTTCTAGTTTTTATTTGTTAAACGCTTTGAAAAGCACAAATCCTTCTCATTTCACTTTACAATTATGCTCTACCTTGTTTTGGTCTATCCCATAAAATCCCAGTAAATTACACAGAACTTTGTGCCTATAATGCAACAAAGAGTGGAAAATTTCAAAGGGTTTGACTACTCCTGTGTTTGCTAACCTGAATAAAAAGGACATCCGGCTCTTTAGCAAAAAACATGTTTTTTATTATGTGTAACATGTGATAGCGTAGCAGTGCAAGAGTAACACATTTTCAATCACTTTCTCAGTAAGTGTTGCACTACAAACATGTTGGATTTTCATTGGATTCTAGAGTTGGTCATAAAAACGAAAGAAAAGTTCTGACCTGTGCGTCTGTGGACTCTCAGCCATATTCCAGATCATCCAGAGTATCCGAATGGGAATGTGACCCAGGGGGAGGATCGTGACCCCCGCCCCCCTCCTCACGCTCTTACTGAGCCTGGCTAGCCTACGCCTCCACACTCACACCCTCATCTCCTCCAGAGGCCCAGAGACGGACGCCAGAGAGAGAAGCTTCCCCGACCATCGCCCTGCCCTCGATCAGCGTTTACAGTGTTGCAGTCTGTGGTACCGACAGCTTTTCTATGGACAGTCTAAAACCACGCCGGCTGGGGAACATGTGTTTCATTAGTCGCTTGGCTCCTGTGCGTATGTGTGCCAAGGTGTGAGTGAGCTGGCAGTGAATCCTGCTGACAATGTGCCATATCGTCTATGTAAGTTTTCCTGTTTGTGTGAGAAAGAATGTTTTTTTCAAATAAATGTTAAGCAATTAGAGCGATCATTGTTAATTCTGTAAACCCCACGGCTACACTGACTGTTTCATTGTTAGGATTGGCTTTGACTTCCAATCGTTTAAACCAGACATAGCCTAGGTGGAAGAAAGTATTTTGCCCCCTCCCTCCCACTTGTTTAATTAGGAGTTAAATTTTTTTTAAAAGCTAACTTCAATTGCACTAGCCACTTTCACGCTTGATTGCTACCAGATCTATAGAATCAAGAATTGATTTAAATAGAACCTGAATGACAATATAAAGTAGGCCAAAAAAGCAACATCATTCCATGTTTTAAAGAAATTCAACAAGAGATGATAGAATCATCCATCTGCGAACCTGTAAGAGCCTTTACTCCGAAATCAGAAAACATGGAAGAGTAGTGACCCTTCCTAGGCAGACGTGCGTCATATTACATCTGTCATAAAACGAACAGGATTTCAGATGAAGAACATCATACCGAGAAACGCGGTGGTAGAGTGATGGTCTGGGGTTGTTTTGCTGTCTGAGTACCTGGATGACTTGCTCTAAATTAATGAGACCATGAATTTTGCTCGCAGGTAGAAAATCCTGAAGAATCTGCAGCCATCAGCGTGTTGCTTTAAGCTCAAATGCACTTGGGTTATTTCTCAGGACTGAGTTATCACACAAAGCCGGTCCGATTTTAAAGTGGCCTATTCAAGTCCAGACTTAAATACGATAGAAACGCTGCGGTATGACCTTAAATATGATGATCAAGGTCGAAACCCCTTCAATTTGGAAAGGTGATGTAAAAGGTATCATTTCCTGTTATTGCAAACGCTTAAATGGTAGCTGTTGCTGCCAATGGTGGCAAACAGATTTAGAGGGTAATTACTTTTTCACTTAGGGACGGGTTGGGTTGAATAACTTTTTCTTTAATGGATGAAATCTTTTGGAATGTGCAAGTTGTATTTATTCAGATAATAGTCTGTTTAGTCTGAAACATGCGGTGAAAAAAGGCAAAAACACAAAATCTGTAAGGGGGCACATAATTTTCAGAGCACTCTAGGTTTAACGTGCCTTATAATTTTGTTGGATTGCACAGATGAGAAGACTGAGACAAACACCAGGCTGGTACTCTTAAGTAGGTTTATTGAAAGTTGTGAAGTGCAGCTGTCAAGTGCAATTGTAGGTATTTTGTTATCCGGTCTTTGAAGAAACATGCAGAACATGAGCATACAACTGATACACAGAATGAAAAACAAACATCTTCAGAGCTTGTTTCTTTGTTTTTCCCGTAAGTTTGCATTTTCAGATCCAAAAGTTTTCCACTGTCAAAAAAAACCCAATAAAACAAGGTGCAATACTTAAGAAAAAGAGCAATGAGAAACTGTTTACAGTCAAAGTTAATGTTGCAGTACGAGAGAAGGACAGCATCGTTTGATGTTGTCAGTTAAATAACCTAAACCTCCTTTTGGTTCCAAAGTCCAGAAATTACAGCATTAAAGATGGATGACACAGACTCATCCGCATCAATCTGCATGACCTAGATAGCATCTGTTTCTCCTTCCTCGGTTTTTTTTTTGGTTTTTTATACATTGTACTTACACTATACAGAAATGTACATCGACTTCTGCCCATTGAATTTCTAGGAAAAAAAAAAAATACACACAGAAACAAAATGCAGCTTAGCCCAAAGTGTCAACCCTGTCAACGGAGGCTGAAGCAACATGCCAGGACAGGGCTGAGGAAACGGCAACAATGAGCTTGGTCGAGGGCGAAATAATGAGCCTGAAAGGGAAATACTGAAAATAGAGCTATCATCATCATCTTCATAAGAAACCACGTTTTGTTCAACCCACAGTTTGCGTAACATCATCAATGCTGCCGAGCGTTGTTCAGAATAACCTCCCGCCCCCTCCCCCATTCCAGATGGGGACTTTGACATGATAATAATGGCTCACACTCTTATTCTGCCACTGAGAAGAACTACTCTCTCTCTCAGGATCTAGCCTTGGTAGAGAACTGCTTTGTATTTATATCATTCGGCAAAATAGGTAACAGCCAGTACAATCTTCCACCACCTGCTGCTCCACTGCCAGCGTGTTACTTAAAATCCAGACACAGGCACAGTGATTTCATCATAAATCTGTAAGTAAGCATAATGTTGTCACTGACTGTTTCTTCATGGTAAGACATTCTTGTTGATGACCAAGGGCTATTTGGCAAATGTGTGATGATTTATCCTCTGAAAACAACCTCCCTCCCTCCCCCCCACCCCCACCCCACACCCCACACACACAGCATAGTAAGATTGTCACTGTCCAATGTGTGGAGAAAACGCAGCGCCGCTCATCCTGCTGGCTGCATCCTTCAGAGATAAATATGTGCAAATTCTGGTCCTGACAGCGTTAACCTCCTGCTGTAGAAGGCAACGTTTGGCTCTACGGCTGACATGGGCCTTTAGAACTACAGGTTGCTAAGTTCGTCTCGTCAGGCTACGCTGAGGGGCCGGAGCTGTGCGAGGCAGGCTGGGCGAGGGCGGCGGTGCTCGGGGGTCCCGTTGGAGCAGCTGTCTGAGGGGCGGGCGGAGAGCCAGTCTGAACCTGGGCCTGGAACTGGGCCATCTGTTCTGGGCTGGCCAGTGTCTTCAGCAGCGTGTTCTCCTGCTCCAGCTGGGAGTTTCGCTCTATCAGCTCCTTGATCTGCTCCTTCAGGACCTCCACCTCCTCACGCACGGCGTACATCAGGTGGCTCTTCACCAGATCCTAAACCAGATACAGACACGGGATTAGGACAGAGGTCTGCAATCTTTTTTCCTTCTGTTCTTTTATATTTTTAATCTACAGATTTAGTGTTTTTTTTTTACCTCCTGTGACCCTTTGTGTGAAAAAAAAGATCATAGAAATATTTTTCTCTATGAATGTATTTTTTACTTCAGCTCTCACTCTACATAAAAATATAATCAACTCAATTCTCATTGCACTCAAGCAGATAGTTAAAATTAATTAGGCATTCTAGTTTATAGTACAACAAAAAAATCATTGCATATATTTATAAAAGTGAGTTGCAGCCCAGGTTTCAAGTACCGGAAATTGTGTCTAAAACATGGAAATCACAAACTGGAATTAAGTGGATATAGATCTTGTGAGCGTGGCTGATATTTTATAAAAACTTCATACATTCCCATTAGTCTAGTCTAATACAAATAGTCATGCATTTTGTACATTCATATTTTTTTAGCATGTTTTCCTTTTTTTATCCCTAAACTCTTTGTAGAGTTTTATTGTTCTTACTTAGTTAATTATGTTTAGTTTTGTTTATTTTAGATAATAAAGTTTTAACTATATATAAACACAAAACACAAGTTGACAAAGGTCTAAAATTTTCAGCCCTTATCTAATTTAATCTGATAATTAAATTAAAAAAAAAACGATGACAAAAAGGAAATGATGACGGAGAATATTCCTGGGACGCTAATTCACTAACCCCGCCCACATATAGGTGTGTTCCACCAATCAGAGGCTGAGGTATTTATAACCAGGCGTGAGAGCCTTCCAGTTTGCCTAGCAACAACCCTGACAACGGAGATGGTGAAAGAAAAAACAAACACCACTGGCTAGAAATTGCTTCATTTCCAGATAAACTTTTATTAATTCACTGAGGATTTAAAAATGGCGATCTTAAATCGAATTAAAAAAATAATAAGTGGCTTTAGATTAAGCTACATTAAAGCATCCCCACTTTGAGAATAAATAAGTGTAGTGATTTCATCGCTTACATTTTTTTGTAATTACAACTCAATGTCCAGTATTACATTTAGTTACGGTTTGTTGCAGGAGGTTTAAAAAATGTCACACTCACCATTGCTTGTTCAATCTTGTTGTCGATGGCCACCACGCTGGCTCCGGACGAGCTGCAAAAGAAGAAAAGGAGAAATAAATACAACATTTCCAGCCGCCCTGTGCTGCAGGGAGGAACAAAACGATGCCTTTCTCCACCTTTATAAGAATGTGGCTCGGAACAGGAAGCATCTGGAAATTTCTATAAAACCAGCCGCCCGGTTTCACCGCGATAAAACCCCCATTAGCGTCTTCCTAAAAAGCGTCTGAATGCGACGCTCATGTGAGAAGCTGCCTGCTTCCCACACCACGGATGCAGCTCTGAGACAATTGTTACCTGCTGTCGAGCTTCAGCTGGGAGCTCTCTGCGCTCAGCAGCGACGACAGGAACGAGATGGAGAAATTTCTCAGCTGGCAAACGCCTAAATCCATCGCCACGGTGTAGCACGACGCGTTCATGCTGTTCATGGTTTACAGCCCGCTAACAAACAGCCCGGAGTCCACCGCCACCACGCCGCCTCGGACACACGCATCCACACCGGCCGTCTGCGATGCTGAGAGTCCGGTAGAGCTCAGACAACAGATCCCGCAGCGGTACGGATGCCGTCCAAGGTCAGCTCATCTCAGAGGCACACAAAAGGACTGCGGATCTCCGCGATCCCGCATAATTTATCCCGCGACACAGCGACACGCTCGATGCTGATTGGTGGAGGCGGAGGCTGATTTACATAATGTATGCGGGGACGCCCCCACCTGCCGCTCAGCTGACGGCAGCTCTGGATAAACTCCTGCAGAGGAGGAGAGGAGGAACCACCTTCAACAGTCTGTAATTGGACCGGGATAAAACTGCTGCAATAAGTACAGTTACTAATTCATCCATAGAAAACGGTTTCTGGACACTATGTGGTACTTCAGTGTATTAATACCCCACAGACTTAACGCGATAGTTCAGGATTTTCTCTGTTAAAGATATCACTAAGACAAGTATCTAGGAATAAAAACAGAGCGGGATAATCAAGAATGGATTTCTACTGATTATTTGGGTCGCTCACAAAAGGCGCCACAAGAATCCAGAACCACAGGAGATGAGGGTCTCAAGTTGCATTTGATTTACAAAGGGTTCAACTTTATGGGTATGAGCCAGAAGATTGAGAACAATATTGCAAAAATAAATAAAATAACTAGCCATGACAACCCAGATTAGCTGGACCAGAGGCTGAGGTAGTTCAGGAGAGGCAGAGACAGATTTAATATATCTCTAATATCAAACATTTCATAGTGGTTGTATTTAAAACTATCCCACGTTTGGACATTTAGTTTCACAGCAGTTTACGAATATTTGCACAGATTTTGTAGCTAGGAGGCGGTGCTGAACCATCGATCTTCCTTTTCTATTTTATATCATAATTTTGGTCAGACAAACCACCTAAACAGGCAAAGTGTTAAAAGCAAAAAAGTTTTACAGTAGTGTTCACTTAAAATGCTACAATATGTTTTTAATTTCATACAGCTTTGTTTCTTTGTTACAGTCATTTGCCTCCTAACTCCTTTCTCAGTGTAAATGACCAGATTTTGGTGTAAATAACCTCTTATGCAAACATGCTGAAGCATTAATGTTTACAAAATCAGAAACTTTATATTTTTGAGAGTCGTTTTAAGATGGTAGAGGTGCCAACCCCTCTTGGACAAGCCTTTAGTTTCAGCCTTCAGAGCCAAATAATCTGGATTTCTTTTAAACGTAAACGGTGACAAAGTTACGTACTGGAGGTAAGATATTAACAGCTTTAACCATTTAACAGTACCTTACATTAAAAATCCTGAACTCATCCTCTTATGTTTTATTAAAAGTTCCCAAAGACATTCAGTTTACATGAACAGTTTTGGAAGATTTAGATATTGTTCTATATTAATACAAGTAAAAGTGAATAGTTTTGTGCAATTTACACAACTTTAAAAAAAACTAAAAAACACTTATCCAAAATGCTTGTTAACAACATATGCAAACAGTTTTGTTGTAAGAGGTACAATCCTGTTTTATACAATAGGAAAGGTTTGGGTGATGTACAGTTAGAGGACAATATCAACAGGATACATTCAGTCTAATAAACAGGATAAGTAACGGAGTGGTGTGGAAGTAAAAATGCCTTGGATGCCCGCTCAGTGAGATGATGCACATACATGCACTGCCCCTGTGTGGTCCTTTATGGTACTGCCCAGGATCCTTCAAACTACAACCGTTACAGAGGGAAAACCTAGATGTTCAGGTGTACAGCACAAGACTGAGAGGTGCAACTATGGGAAGAGATATAGGTCACTGAAAAGAATGACCTACTTGTAAAAAGTCCTGCAGGCACAAACCTTACAAACTGCTTTTGCATAGTATACACCAAATACGTGCACAGCATACAATTTTTGATGTTAACCTCAAATATCATGTGATCCGTCTTTCTCCAGGTGTTTATGAAACCTCTTTCTTTAAAGAAGGAGGATTTCACTGTGTTCAGACTGACTCAAGCATCACACGCCCTAAAAGTGCACTCACGGGGCTTCAGAGATGGGAGTATTTGGTGACAAAACGCCTCCTCCGCTCAAATTTTGACCTCAGACGTCTATTAAAACAAAACAAAAACAAACAAAAAAAAAACACCCGCGCTCCAACTCAAAAAAATGCTCCCTTTACAATCTGAAGGAGTAGTTTTCTCACATTCCATGCTGATCTGCAACCCTTGAAACTGCATATGGAAGCCCTTGATATTTGATGATATTCATATCCACACAACGCACAGTAAATATCCCACAGAGCCAGCTCTTAAGGCTATGAGTAGCACTAATGTCAAATCTGATAGAAGCAGGGTGGGGGGTGAATGACACAGTTACCACCGTTACCATTATGGACAACAAGAAGCTTGTTCATTTTATATTTTACAAAAGAATCTGTATCAGTGTGGGAAGAATGGGACAGTAGTTTTTGACTTCAGGGGCACGAGGTAGTGTTCTAAGATGTTCAGATTTTATTTGCTCATTTACAAAATCATAAACACATTTACTGGCTTATCAACGTGCATCGAGCACTACAATTTCATTCAGGGTAGAGATGCACTGAGGAACAACTCAGGTGGTCTCTGGAAGTTTGACCAACGCTGACTGGTGAAAGACTGGTGGAAAACTCAATAACCCAATCTTTCTTTGATCACACCATTTCAGTGTGGATGTTGTCACTGAGTGAAGAAGACTAAAAGTTAGCAATTGTCGGTGTTCGAAACAAAGTCAGAAGAAGAGGCACGTAAGGAGCTAATTAAAATGAAACTAAGGCTGCGGAACAGTGAGAGAGAGCAAGACTTGCTAGCTTTAAACCCTTGAAACATTATCACTGTTACATTGGAGGGGTGCCCTCGCCCCTTAAATGATAACTGAAACTATCAGGTGTTACAAAAAGGTCACAATACACCCCCAACGTTCCAATCTTGTATTTTTGAAAAACATTAAATAATACCTAAGAAACAATAAAAACTATTAACTGCACATAAGGTAGTGCTCTTAAATACACGTTGCAGTTCCCTTAGTCTTTTATTTATCACCTTTTAAAAACAATTAAAACTTGAACAGCAGGTTAGACAAGTAGAAAAGATCAGTAGATAGAATCGGTTTCACATGAAAGTATCGGCCGCTCGCCTATCGCACAAAATGAAGGAGATAGGTGCACAATTAATAAAGATATAAAAAGATAGAAATATGGAGAGAGACAGATGGATGAAGATAGAAAGATGCTGACAGAAAGATATAAATACATAGATTAAGTTAAGGCAAGGATCTACATTCTCTTAAAGAATGTTCTATGCAAATGGCCAATATAAGAAGCTAAAAACAGTTGAAAATGAAAACTGTTAAAATTTGTATATTTTTCTAAATTGTAAAATCCTGCTTTACTTGATAAATTTAACACGGTGGCTTGGGATCGTCTATGCTTCCAATATAAACAATTAACAAGTGCTCACGGAAGAAAAGCAAGAAAAAACAGACTTAGTTTGCCGTTATTTGTTCTTCTGCTACAGTTCTGAAAGTTCAAATCAGCAAGTTAGACCTTTATAAACACTGGAGATCGGAAATCGGACACATTTATGTTTTTGAATTGCTGTGAATCAATTAACTAAAAAAAGAGTTAATCTAGAACTCTGTATTTCATTTGACTGATTTTACTTTTGATCAGAACCTAAGACACACGAGGTAATGAGGACTCAAAGAAAGTGCTGAGTGCAAACCAAATGGTTAAAAGACTGAACTTCTGTGCTTCTCTAGGCACACGGACCACTAAAAACCACATTTACCGAGCCACACTCAAACATGCACATTAATAAAATTAATAATCAGCTAGATAGGAAACATTGGGTTAAGTGCCCTGCCCAAAACCACATCAACATAGGGCAAGAAGGAATCTGGAATCAAACTCACAACTTTCCAAATGCAAGATGACTCCTTTTCATGTTTAGCCTCAATCTCTCTAAAAAGTCTCAAGAAATGAAGTGATTTTATTCAAACAGGTGTTGATGCATGGATATAGTGATGCTCTTGCACACTCCAGCACTAATCCAAAATCTTTACATAGTGAAACAGAGCTGTCACACATCCCGTTGACAGCTACGCTTCCCATTCAGTACTGCAGTACTTCATAATCAAACTTCAGCACTTTTCTTACATCCAACAATGGTGCAAAATAAAAAATTTCATCCCAATGAGTTCAAGATGATCATTGTTTTATTTATTTACAGGTTGTAGAAAGTTGTATCAATGAATATTTTGAAATTATTCTGCTATGGCTCACAAGTGAATCAACAAGGGTATGATGGTGAAAAGAGAAACTTTAGGGTATTTAAAAGATTACTTTCAAAAGTCAGGCTTAGGCTGATTTATTTTTGAACACTGTAAAAAGAGGTTCAAAGAGATTCTCTGCTCACTTTTGATCCTCGACAAACACCTTAGTACTTTCTGTCCAGCCAGCCCAAATAAGAAACGCTAAGCCACCATTATCTCTTCCGGTTTTGTCTTTGACTAGAAGACGGTTTAGCCACTTATCTTCACCTAAATAGCCTGCGCACCTGAAGCTCTTAAATAAGCCAACCTATGCGGGCTGTTTTCAAAGTTAGCAGTCCCCACTCGACAGATAACAGGAAATCCGTGGATCTGAACCTGTCAGCTCATAGTCCGGAGCTCCAGTTATTCTACAGATCCTTGCAAGGCTAAATTATTTTGTAACTAGGGTCCGCACGATTTCAGGAAAATATTTCATCGCCATAATACTGCTGAACATAACAATAACAACATCGATTACAGTTAATTTTTCTTTTTTTTATCATTACTTAATATTGAAATATTACACCCAGCCAAATATTGCGCCTAAACGGTCCCTTGAGAATGCGATATAGCACACACTGATATTGTGCAGCTCCATGTGTAACTTATGGTCATACTGATTGGCATCAAAAAGATATGACCTACGATGGATTAAACCACTAAAAATATTAGGAATTGCTGTTGCTATGTTTTTTTTTTACATTAGTGATGTAAACTACGATTCAGACAATAAAACATTATAGAAATATTTACTTACATGGATTTACGAACTGTGTTTCAGGCAGGTCAGCCAAATGACCAAGAACTGTAGTTTGAAAGAAGTGATCGTAACAAGTAGCGTTAAGCCCTCGTCTGTGATGGGGCTTATTGTGTTAGGTCATTTTAGCTACATTAGAAAGAAGGAATGGGGATTACACAATGTTAATTACATTCGTACATCACGTTAGTGAATCTGGAAGACAACTTATCGTCTTATCTCTGCTCAACTCGTGTGTTTTATAAAATTTAAAGAAGAAACATGAGACCAGGAGAGTAAGAGAGGGAAAAAGAGGTAATCAATAGTTTGCATCAACATGATAAAAATGATGACTTTGAGCTGTAAGTGATTTGTTTATAGCAAAAAGATGCCCTAGAGAATTTCGGTTTTACTCACCCCTACCCAATTTATTTACATGCGATTTAAAGTTAATCACAGAGAATCCACTGTGAGATACGAGGTAAAGTTTCTCCCTTGAAAGTTTTGATGGCTGAACAGAGAAGATAAGACAGAAACAAGTAGCCGTTTGTGTGAGGCTACCGTAAGCATTGACCCCCTGAAGGCTCCTCGGGGATTCCCTGTCTATATTTTACCTTTTGAGATGCTGCTCCAGCTCCCAGAACAAAAGCTTCACTGCCATCTCGTCATGGCCTTGCAGCTGGATTCCCTGCACTCTCATTGAAACGTCTCTTAGAGGGAACATATTGATCCCCCCCCCCCAAACCGAGCTTCTTTGTTTGGCGTTTCCTAATGGCTCCCGTTTCTTCTCACATTTACGGAGCAGATCTGGGTCACAGCGGCAGATGCATTAGCGAACGAAGCTGCATACTGATTCAACAGAGCAATCTGATGGATCATGTAAACGGGCCTCATCTTTTCTTCTGTGCCAACCATTCGTGTGTGCATGTGTGGCTGCTGAGGGGAGTGAATTAACTGAAAACAGCCAGTTGCTGTGCGGGAGGTGTCGTGTGATCATGTGACACAAGGAGTTACGTAAACCATCAAGTAAGATTAGCATTTGGCCCAGTGATTTCCCTGCTGTGGCACCACAAACTTCTCGGACCGAGACGTTCTGTGGCTTCACACTAAAATATCAGTAGTTCACCTTTCACCTTTCCTCAAACACTTTCAGCAAACAACACCTGTCTCAGATTCTGCAGAACAAGAAGGTCCAAACACAACACAAGCAGTTTAGTTGGCTCTTTTAAGGTAACATGTGATGTTTCTTGCAACCCTGTCACTTTTTATGTCGCCTCTCTGAGTGACTTGTGGGGTCTTATCTCATCAAGAGGCCGCTTCAACGTGCCTCAATGCCTCAGCATACAGAAAACATAATATACATAACATCCATTTTTGCAGTAGGGCTTCTGCCGGCTTAGAGCTGGCCCGGCAAAGAAACAACAGGTAAAAGACCAGAGCGATCCAGGGGATTTTACTTGTCCCAACAGACTTGATGAGCTGGGGTGAATCACTAAAACACATGACTTCTGGGAAGGGTCAGATGGTCACATGATGCTCTTCTTGCAGCACTTTATGTCTGCTGTCCAACCATGCTATGAAACACTTTCTAACACCAAAAAATTAAACTCCACCCACCCAAACATATCTGCCTACCACATCTCTTAATGAAAAACAACTTGTCTTGTTCACTAGGTTCAGTTCAACATCCACTTCTTGGGTGAGGGTGGATGCAACCACTCGCCAGAGACTGACATTACACCACTGGAATGATGTACAGCGCCTTACAAACGTACTCACCCAACCCAAACATTGCCGTATGGTGTCAAGTTGAACAAAATAATACACTGCTCTGAGAAATTGAACAAAGAAATTAAAACTGAAAAGTGCGGCATGCAAATGCATCTAGCCCTGCCTGAGTACGTCCACATTTTACTGTTATAGCTGCAAGTCTTTAGGCTTGGTTCACCACCAGCTTTGCTAATTTTTGTCCATTATTGCAAACTAGTTAAAGTTCAACAGGACTGGATTGAGAGCGTCTGTGAGCATTGATTTATGTCTGGACTTTGACTGGGCCATACATGAGACTGCTTTCTGAACCGTTCCACTATAGTTCTGGCTGTAGGTTTAGGGTTGTTTTCCTGTTGGAAGGTGAACCTCCCCCCCAGTCAAGTCTTCTGCAGCCTCCAAAATGGATCTCCCTGGATCACAGAGTATTTAGCTCCATGGATCTTCCAGTAAACTACAACAGACTCCCTGTCCCTCCTGAAAAAGAGCAGCATGACAAAATGCTTTCTGACTGTGGTCGCCTTTAAATCTATCAGACACATATAGGATTTAGTACGGAACTGGCACAACTGTGAAAAGATCGGAATTGGGACGTTCAGACAGCCATGGAAAAGTCAGATATGGGTCACATTTACCTGCAGTGTGAACGTAGCCTCTAGCCCTCAACAGGTTCAAGGCCTGAAATAAGCAGCAACAATCATGCCAATATCGGAAAAATAATTTTCACAGGACTAGTGAGTTTAAATCTAACCAGAGGCACCTCAACACACACATACACACAAATAAAATGAATAAATAACAATAAAAACAACAATATTAACAACAATAATAATAATAGAATAGGCAATTCAAGCCAATTTTGCTAAGCTCACCAAAAACATCCAGATCATAAAGATATTGCACAGTGGATCAGTTAAATAGTGGGTTCATACCTTCATAGCTCCTTACCAAATCACAGTTATGAATTAATATCCACATCTACTGTTACTAGATGACAACGTGCTGAATGTTGAGTTACGTCTTATAAGGAGTCCGTTGTGTGGGGTTCACGGAAAGAAGCAGGCTCTACACTGTTAATAAAAAACGGACCTGGCGTGTTGGAGCCATGAATAAAAGGAGGCCTATTGAACCGGAGAGGCTTTTGACTAAGCTGTAGTTTGATAGAGGAGAGCACATATACACAGACTTTACCAGCAGGTCCTGGCAGTGGTTTTTCCATAGTCACACCCTGACTGTGGAGCATTCCACAGAGCTACTCGGTGAGTCAGTCAGACAGGCAGGGAGGAATGATGAGTGGCCAATTTAGCCTCCATACGTAGGAGAGAGGAGTGCTATTGAAGCATTGGGCTGACAGCAGCAAAACCTCAGTCCTCACTGTAGAATAAACTTACACAGGCAGATGTGAAGGAAAGGGAGAGACTAAAAAGGCCTTCATCCATCAGCTAAGCATTAGTCTCAAATAGCCACAAATAAATACAGGTGTGTTCAGAATAATAGCAGTGTGTTTAAAAAAAGTGAGTAAAGTATTTATTTCCATCCATTGGGAACACTGCACATTATATTCTAAATAAAACCATGAAGAAAAATGTATCAACCTTTTAATCACATTGGAGAAAATGAAGAAAAATTAACAAAGGGCTGTTGAACATAATAGTGTCTGCATTTTTCTTTACAAACCCAAATATTTACTACATAAACTGAAAGGTTTTTTAGGATTTATCAATCATGTGAATCACTAATATTTCCTTCAGTAACCACTGATTCTGAGGGCTGCTTCACATTGGAGTTGCATGGAGTCGACCAGCTTCTTGCACCTGTAAACAGGTATTCCAGCCCAGGATGATTTGAAAACATTCAACAATTCCTCCACATTTCTTGGTTTTTCCTCAGGAAGTTTGGATTAATGTCCAGGGACTGGGCTGGCCACTCTATGACTTTGATTTTGTTGGTCTGGAACTAAGATGCTGCTCGCTTACTGGTGTGTTTGGGGTCGTTGTCTTGCTGAAACGTCCATTCCAATGGCATTTCCTTTTGGGCAAAGGGCAACATGAGCTCTTCAGGTGTTCTGATAAATGCAAACTGACCCATGATCCCTCATATGCGACAAATAGGCTCGACAGCATAGTAAGAGGAACATCCCCATATCATGATGCTTGAACAACCGTGCTTCACTGTCTTCAGAGTGAACTGTGGCTTCAATTCAGTGTTTGGGGGCCGTCTGACTAACTGTCTACGGCCCTTGGACCCAAAAAGAACAATCTTACTTTCATCAGTCCAAAAAATGTTTGTCTATTCCTCTTTTTTAAACACTGGGACTTTGCTGGGGCTTCTTCTAGATTAGCTTCACACGGGCACCTCCTAATTGTCACAGTACTCACTGTTAACTTCAGACCTCCTTAGATCACCCTGGAGCTGATCATCGGCTGAATCTTTGACATTCTGGCTATCTGTCGATCCATTTAAATGGTAGCCATTCATTTTCTTCTACATCCCTCTAGTTTTGCTTTCCATTTTAAAGCCCTAAAGATCATTTTGGCTGGGAAGTACATTTTCTGCACTTCTTTATACGTTTTCCCCTCTCCAATCAACGTCTTAATCAAAGTACGCCCTTCTTCTGAACAATGCCTGGATCGACCCATTTTTCAGAGAGAAATGCATGTACAACATGTGCTGGCGTCCTCCTTAAGTAAGACCCACCCGACTGAGACCTGTTTCTTTACAGACTGAATGACTTCAGTAACTGAACTCCACACTGTTGCAATCAATTATGTAATTAGACTCAGGAGCAGGCATATAATAAATGTTGGCTCTGTTGGTTTTCTACGACTTTACTGCACCTACTAGTAATTTATTTGCCATGTGGTTAAATGATTTCTACCAAAAATAGTGACTCTTCCGGTTAGTCTAGCTGGACTGCTATTGATTTGAACACAACTGTAAAGGTTAAATGTTTTTAAAATGTAGAGACTGAAGAAACCATCTATCTTACATGTAGATTAGTAAAGTTTTTCCTTGAATTGTTTGTTGAGGAGCCAGAGAAAAATAGTAGCTGCCTGTTTAAGAAGTTCAACGGGAGATTATTCCAGCTACAGACGTTATGATGGGTATGAGAGCAGTAGGTTTGAATAATGCGGGGTGAAACTTGGCATTAAAAGGATTAGAAGAGAAAGAAAACACCACGTTCCAGCTCAGTCAGTGCATAGCAGAAATTATGCTAACAGCAGCAATAAAAGACAAGAGCAAGAGGGCCTCAAGGGAGACGGTGGATGGAATAAACCTGTTGCAAAGTCGATACATAATCGACTGGTAGCACTTCTCTGCCTTTCATTTATTATCTCTTCCTTTGAATGCAACACAGTCTGTTCATACTAAGTAAATTTAAATGTGTCTTTTTATCTATATTTGTAGCAGGATATATAATGCTGGAATATCTACGGAGTATTTTCACTGTTATGCAACTGAAGTTTTTGCAAATCAGCAGCAGGACTGCCACTAATGCCATTTTTAGTTTTCAATTAATTCATCAACTTTTGATCGGTCGATTGTTTAAATGATTGATTTTACTCCTGGAACTTCTATCACGTTTATATCCATCACGTTACAGTGAAGTTTTGCGTTTATTGAATACCACAAGAATAAAATATAAAGATTTGCATTTCAAAGTGTGGAGGAAAGCAGCTTAAACTTTGTCCAGACAAATTTCCAATAAATACGTCAACTAAAACCTTTGATGTCGATTACTGTAGTCGATGTCACTGGTTATGCCGACTAATCGTGGCAGCAATTATCAAAAGGTAAACGAAGATATTCTAAAAACTATCAACTCCTTACATTTCCGCTGATTTTCTACAGCTCACTGCTTCTCTCCACCATCATAGTCAACTATACGTCAATAACTTTGACCTCTGATGCAGCCTCATGTGGACTGTGGCCGTGCCTACACTAAGGATTCTGGGTGCAGCATTCACACACTAAAGGGGGGGACAGATTTATTATCTTACTTGTGTTTCCATTAGCTGGTTCAGGTCAAGCAAGGGTTATCAAATCAATATGTGAAACCATTACGGCAATGATGCTTGGCCCAGTTTCCAGAATTCATGTCAGATTACAGGCGAAGACAAGCAGACAGAGCAGTGAGTGGATTAGTAACAGCTCCACGTCACCAGGCCTAAATCTGAAAGGAAAAACAGGGCTATCATGGGTACGGCTTAGTAACAAACGTATTAGCACACTTTCCTACACTGCAAAACAGAGCCCAACACTTTCGCTTACACCGCTTCTCTCTTTAAAAATCTAAATACCTTTAATTTTGTTCATTTACTTTCTATCAATTTTCAGAAAGATGCTAGTCTCACTTTTCACTATCCCCAAATAGTGATCGAGACCCCGATTAGAGTCAAATGTTTTTAACATGCCATTTATGAATCAGCAGCTACTTGGATATGACTTGATAAATCCACTCGAAACTGGAAGAAAACGATGACTGAAAATAAGAAGCTGCTGTCTCGATAATCAAAGTGCTGAATGGAAAAGGGACCAAGCCTACTGCTGCATCGCCATCTTCTGGTCAGCCACAGCTTTACAAGGTAATTCCCTTCAACTTTTATAGAAAATATAAGTTTTTTTGCAAACTTGGAGGACTGGTGAACAACAACATAAAGTGGTAAAGCAGCTGCGTTGTTTTCATACTAAAAAACTGGAATTATCCTCAATAGCAAAATATCCTCCTTTAAAGCTAAAATGTTACCAAAAGAATCATATACATTGCTGTATTTCAACACATTTGTAAGAGAACGAAGTTGCAGGCCATCTCTGTCATGAAAAATCGAGTTCTTCCATGCATTATTGAAACAAACCCTGCAACAAATCCAAGGATGCAAATTAGCCTGCGACCAACAGGAAGTGTTTGCAGACCTCAACACAACGTTGCATCTGGTGGACGGCCAGGAAACATTGTGTCAGTCGAAACATTGCAAACTCTAAAACAACATTATTGATTGAGTTATTAGTAAAATTTGGACTGGAATGGAGCCATGAAATCACTTTCACTCTTGTTCTGGAGTGGGTTTCAACCGGGTTTACAACAAGTTACAACCAAAAACATAATATTCAGCAAACAACAGATACAACATATACTGAAATAAATAATTAAATGTCAAACAAAATGAATCATCTCCAAAAGGGAGTGGTAAAGTAGAACAAAGATGCCAAAACACAACAAAAGAAATCTGAAAGTTATAAGAGTGTAAAACAAATGATCATTTACAGAAGTAAACAGCAAACTCTTACTCTGATGACGTAAAGAAGATTTTAACAGAGCAACGTCTAAAAAGTTTCTGGCACAGCTTCACCGTGTTGGAACCCTAAGCCATGGATTTCAACATTAAAACTCCGGTACAAACTCTTCTGGAGTTTTCAAAATAAATTGCATTTAACTGACTTTCAGCACAACTTCAGAAGGGGAAAAGGGGGGTAACAGAAGACTTCCCATGATGCCACTGGCTGTATAAAAGCACCCCCTCTCCCACAAGCCGACCTCTCCAAGCCGGTTGACCATCGGACAAGGAGCAGACACAGCGCGCTGAAGTCTTTTTGCTGGCAGAAAGACTTAACTCTTCAAACTGGATCCAAGAGTCTCATATGATCACCGATCATGTGTAAAAGTTGAGTATTGAATGAATTGCTGTTTGTGTATCCGGTATTCATTCACGAACGGGGAATTGAGGCACCAGCATTGTTTGACTTTCTCTCCGAGCCCTGCAGACTCACACGGTGTTCGAGGAAAGTCCCCAGCAGAGACGCGGTCTCTACAATCCGAGTGAAGCGGTTTTCCTTGCCTGAGAAAAGGACGACGCCGCATCACCGGTAACGTGCAGTCTTGCCCGGCCGACAGAACAAGCCGTATCTTAAGCCACAGCCCCGGAGGTCAGGTTAGCCGAAGCTAACCACTTGTTGACTGTGGACGTTTCTTCAAACTTCGCCGCCCCGGACATCTTTTCCTCAACATGGTCAGAGGTTAGGTTTGGGCAGAATAACAGGATGAAATGATCTAAACGTTTTTCATTTTATGAAGTTTGGTTTTGTTTGTGTGAAACTGCTATCTTAGTGCTAGCAGGCTATCTGCAGCAAACGTGATCAGCTTTGTGTTCTGTGTTTGTGTTTTTAAAGTTAAGACAAACTTTATTTAATGAGACACCGTTGAGAATTATTCATCCAGAAGGTTGGTTTTATTCAGCAGATCATTCTTTAAAACATTATTTTATTAAAATAATATTTTATCTGATCTTGCATTGTGAATGGTTGTCTAAAGGTATACTGATTACTGCCTAAGTTGGTTCCAAGACTAATTTCATTTCATTTCCAGATTCTTCAAGATAATCCTTGGTTCTCACACATAAATAACATTGCATGGTAATGTTGCATCACTCCTTTTGGTCATGATTTTCAATCATCTTTAATCAACTTGTTTATATTGTACATAGCCCCTTAGTCTTCCTTGTTCTTAATTCTGCTTGGTAGTTTAGTTGGGTTGTTTTAGCATAGTAAAGAGTTTGTTGATTGAAATATGTTTGACTTTGAGTTGACTTATTTTTGTTAATAAATTCTTGTATTTTAAGAAATTGTGTGAATTCATTCCATGTGTGTGCAGAGTTTATGCTGTTCAATAATGTCAGAGCTTGGCTCACACCTTTCAACTTTGTCCTAATACCATCGCCTTACTGGGCTGGTATTCACAGGACATCCCTTAACAGACCGAAATATTATTTGATAAAATATTAAAATATTAAATAATATTAAATAATATTGTCAGATTAATAATCACAACAACCGACTCCCGAGGTGCGTTAAGAGGGACAAAGTTTTGTTGAAAAAAAAAAACTTCAAACAACCTGCTACTTAGATTCAGTCTTCACACCCAGCAAGAGTGAGGAAACTATGTCTAAGATACTATTTCCGTTATATATCAAGCGTTAGTGTATGAGTTAAAGGCTACTTTGATTTTAAATCTTCCAGTACTGTCAACTCTAAGGTAAAAGGAGGCATGTTAAATTATATGTAGGAATAGTTCTAAATAATCACCTAAAATATGCTCTAAAAACAAAAATAAAGTACCTTGTTTCCTCCAGAATACAGTTGCGGGCTTCAACCACTAGATGGCCTCGTAGCATGGCATGGCTCAATGTTGCTGTGTGTGTCATAGGCCTAAAAAATGACCTCATTACCTATCAGACCTAATGATAACCAACCAGTGTGTGCCTGCTGACTAATCTGCTAAAATGTCTAAAGGATTTGGAGCTATAAAAGACCCCAATCTGCAGTTGGAGGCATTACACCTCCCCCCAAGACAGTATCAAAGGATTCATTATTCATTTTTTTCACCTTTTACATCAATCTGAGATTCACTGTGTGGAAGATTTGTACCATTTAGTTGGGATCTAGTTGATGGTTTGTTTCCTGGGAACAGATTTTACTACGAGTCTTCAGCCCTCTCTTTCTGCAACAAATCCCACCAGCAGGTATGTGACGTAAGACTCCTGCAGCTGCTCTGTGCCCTCAATGACTCTCACATGACTAACTCACAAGTCTCACATGCTGAGGCTTTAAAAAAAAAAAACAGGAACAGTCCAACAGTAGGGTGACATGTCAATGTATGGTTAAAAACATGATGTACTTTTACTTCACCAAACTAACGAAAAACTGCTGCTTTCTCACCAAATAGCAGTGAGGAAAAACAATCCGTTTCACCAGTTGTGAAGCTAGAACTAAGAGAGTTGTACCCTCCCAGCTGGAGACATAAGCTTGCAGGAAAAGCAGCAGCAAACTGCAGAGACAAGACTTCTCTTAGTCAGAATAACCAGAAAATATGCGAATGCTAATAATATAAAAAACAGCATCCACTGCATGCAGCGACATGAGCCTGATGTATATAAGCCGGCCACAGCTTGCTAACCAGCAGGGGGCAGCATAGCACTGTTTACAGAGCTGGAAAAGCTACAAATGTTAAACTGCTGTTACAATGCAAACAGAGGCCAACGGAGGGATTTCTCAGACCTGTCTAAACACTACCCATGTTGAAGGTGTTTATCAAATGCTGTTCTCTGGTCTGAAGACATCCGAATCAGGTGCAGTGTTGCGGTAAGCAGGAAATATATTTTTAGTTACTGGAGAGAGAACTGGAGCATGAGGACGGGGCGCTACAAGCAATGCTGATAACTGTCTACTGCAAAAGCTAACCCGTGGTCAGATGCGCCAAGTAACAATTGGGTATGGAAAGTCAGACATTGCTTATTGGTGTCTGTTTGGATTGCCTATTTAAAAATGAAGAAGAGCAAGTACATCTGACGATATGAAGCATGATGGTGGGAGCATGGAGGAAATGTAACGAACCAGGTGGACTCTTGGTACTCTCACCTTCAGTTAAATATATAATTCCAACTGCTCTACTTTTATGAGCAAATACTGCTAATGGAAACTACTACATCCAGTTATTACGTACAAACTGTGTGCCTCAAGCCTCCTAAATGTGAACAGCAGTTAATTAACGTCAGCTCGGATTCATTTACACACATCACTTCAAACTGTTACTGAATGAAGGAAGATAAAAGGAGCAAGACGAGCCAAGAAATCCTTCTGACCAAAAGCAAAGTCATTCATTGCATTGTCTTCGCTGTGTGTACTGTTCCCTGAGCTGACTGGACACTGCTCTGGCCACAGGAATGCTGGCCATGATTCAGCACATTGCCTGCGTGTTTGGGGGCGAGGATACTAGCAGGTCACTAAAACCCCAAAAGCAATTTTTGAAAATTCCCAACTTAAGATGGAGACACAATTAACATCATTTCTGAGAGTTCAAACATCTTAAATGCCACAATTTTGACAATTCTGTTGTTAACAGCTCTCACTGATTAAAAACTACTTGATTCTCCCATTTTCTCTTGCTTTTAAGTGCCGACAACTAGAGGTGCACCGATCAGGCTTTTCCTGGCCGATACCAAATTATGGTCTTTAAAGGTCTGACTCGATTTTTTTTTAAGGACTATAACACAAGAGAAAAACAAATGTCCAACAGGTTCCTTGATGGGGGTCTTTGTTTCTGAATCAAACAGCAAAATAAAGGAAATAAAAGATGATATATGAGCATAAAAAATCTGCCCACAACCTTATTCCTTTTTAGTTGTCTTACAAATCTGAAAAGGGGGCTCCAAAATACATGATGATGCTTGATGCGTTTAAAGACCAAAATGGTGAGTTTTTAGTCTTGATACAGTTAATGAACTGGGGGGTATTAAAAATTTTCAGTAAAATTTTCTAATTCCGATTAGTGCATCTCTAACGGCATCATTAACACTGACGTTGAGCGAGAACAAATCTTATTGGTCACAATTCTTTTGTTCCCAATTTTAAAGTGAGAGAACAGAGATTTGTTGCCACCTCTGGTCAAGGTGATCTTTAATTGCAATAACATGATACTGTCACACTGACAAAAACGACAAAAACAAAATCCTAATTTTTATTTGACTCCATGTATTTAGTTTGGAAACCTGAAGTATAGAAGTAAGTCCACACTGAGGCCCATTTCTCTTAGCCAGTGGTTACTAGGAAAGATAATATATTGCGACAAAACTAAAAAACCCACGGAGGGAACTGATAAGAGGTCCATCTTGGGGTCACACCCATAAGAGGCCATCGGGATTTTTTGTGGCGCTTGCAGCCTTTATTGACGGTAATTGAACAGAGAGAAAAGGGGTGGAAGACCTGCAACAAAGGTCGACAGACAGCTGTGTTGAGAACCAATATCCTTCATATATGGGCTGCTTGCTCCACCAATACACCACACACCACCCCAAGTTTGCTGCCAATATAAATGAAACCATGAGCTTTGGAGTAAGACTTAGCTTTTAGGCAACAAAAACTAAAGTTGGGTTTAGGATAAATTCAAATTCCAAAGACCCTGGTTACCTTGTAGGAGCGCCTGACATTGTAATCTATTTGAAACACTAGAGTATTTTAAACTAAAACCTGGTAGGGAACTGGAAATGGGTCATTATTGGGTCTTTCAGAGGCATAATTTCAAAATCAAACAACATTTGGACAAATCAGCACAGGGTTCTGAACGAGAGAGACTGTGTCAGCATTGCGACATTGAATTTATGATCATCGGTTGCTTTGCTTTCCAAAACCAAAACAGCAAATGTGTCAAAAAATCTGTTAAACAACCAAAATTTCCTTCCTTAAGCAGGAGGTTCAGAGGTCCATTAAAGCTCCAAGAAGAAACAGCACCTTGGTATTCTCCTGAGCTACAAACAGAATTTCCTTCTCTGAACTAAGTAAGAAGCTGCTTCACCGCAACAGCCCAGCAAGTTGGTCATGCACATAATTACATTTAATTAAACGGTTCTGACGAAGGAGACAAGAACGCACCGCCTCTCTAAAAAAAACTGCACCAAAGAGAAAGCAAGAAATAAGAAAGAACACACAGGTACAAAGAGAACCAAAATAACAACAGGAGCTGTTTCTCATCTAGGTTCTCCTTTTATTATTTATACAAGTGTGTTTAGGTTTCAGAGGGTAATTTTCTAAAAGTTGAAAGGGACACTAAACACAATCCATTACAGACCATTAGTTTTCCCACAGCACTCTTAAGTGAAACAATCCTGTTTATTGATGGGAAAAAGAGCAATCAGCAAGAAGGGGAGCAGACACAAAAAAACACAACAAAACACAACACGACACAAACAAAAATCAATGAGGCATCTGGACAAAGCATATCAGTAGGTATACTACAACACAGGAAACAGCTGGAGAGTTCAGAGACATGAATGAGAGGAGTCTACCTAATAGGCTCCGATAAACCATTGCAAAGACAGTCACAAACAGTGAGATCCCCCCCAACCACCACACACACACACACACACACACACACACACCACACACACACACACACACAGCATGCTGATGCTCTGCTGTGTTCTGGGGCTCTCTGGCTTTCCCTGTGTGGTAAACATGGGGGGTTACGGGGGTGTCAGTAGCATACCAAATACATAACAACTGTTTACTTTAGAGAAGCATTCTGACCAGTTAGTTATGGATACGTATGAGAAAATTATTACATTTATGAACCATATTTAACGATGTGGGAATATCAACTTTGGTACATTTGCAAGCCTTGCTAATGTGACTTGAAAAGTGCGCCCTTTGTTCAAAGCAATAATTTGGAGCCGTCTTTTTGTTCTCGACTTAACAGTATTAATATTACTACAGGGATATTGGTCTGGATTAAAGGCATAACAAATAAAAAAATAGAACTACAATAACTTGAAGTATTTGGTTTTGTGCCCTTTATTTATGTTTTTGGTTTAAAAATGCATGACCTGGTAACTAATCACTAGATACTTTAGGATTAAGGTCACAAGACAACATAAAATAAAGGGTTGATTGGAACAGGACGACAGGAGATTTTAACAATATTTTTAAGAAAGTTAAGGAACCCTTTTTTGTGCTTTCACAAATAACATCCCAACCCATGTTTTTTGTCCTCGATACTGATCTGGTACAACCAAAAAAGTATTAAAATCTATGCAAAGAAATGAAATGCAGTTTGACAACACTATAGTTTTCATCATTATCCTAATTATATATATCCACATTAGTATCGTCTAAATTAGTCTTTCTTGACTGCAACAAATATCAATTAATACATTAATGTTCTCACAACACGTCACTTAAAATGCAGAAAGCTTTATCGTGTTTCTAAAGATACCTCTGAGTCATGTTTTCATGCAAAGCAGTTAGCTAGTAGAGGCTAACACTGACACATTTTCTCTCTGTTTTGATAGGACTTGCTCTTAATTTGCCTTGCAGCATATTTCAATGCACTTCCAAGCTATTTTCAGCTTATGAAACTTTGAATTTTTATTTTCATCATTGCAAAATTCTGGCCAGGTGTTTCAGCTGCTGGCTGCTTAGCTAGTCCCTTTACAAACCGGGATCTGCAGTGGCCAATACAGTTTCTCTTTCACTGTGAATGTCATTGCAAAGGGTGACAACACATTTGTTAGATGAACAAAATAAAAGTCAGTAACAGTTTGGCAAGTACTATACGCCAGTATATGCTAAAACAGGCAGCATTTAAATAAAAAAATTCCCTCATGTTTTGCTGTTCAACTATGGGTGTTGCTGAGAATTATCAACACCCATAGTTGAACAGCAACTATGGGTGTTGCTGAGAATAAAAAATTCCCTCATGTTTTGCTGTTCAACTATGGGTGTTGCTGAGAAAAGGAACTGGGTTATGTTAAGGACTCCTATTATAATGATCATGTAAAAATGCCTTGATTGAGACCCAAAGTTCAGATTGCAGAATCCCTAAAATAAAGCAAAGGTTATACAGGTCAGAACCGAATCTGTGTCAACGTAGAATGTATCAGCCCAGATTTCAAGCAGGGTCCTTTCTAAGGTGGTCTTGAAGCCAAAACTAGCTGTGAAAACACTGCATTTTGTGTTTTCACATTACAAATTAGGGCCTTGCAATTGATCAAATGTATTATTAAATTTCAATTTTAGCTACAAACCATTACAGACCCTATGAAATCATCATAAAAACTGTGTTTCAGATGCACTGTTTGGTCTATTCCAATTTGAAAGTATCCCCCTACGTTTGTAGTGCCTACAGATGGATGCAGGCCTCCACATCACCAAAACTACAAAGGCACAAAATGGCAGAATGACAAGCATCAAAGTACTAAACACTTCTGTCTTTCACTACTGATTTGTTTTCCAGTTGATGAACAAAATACTGCCACACAAATCATTTCAAAGAGTGGGAGCTACTCGTTCAGGCAGGCGAAGTCATGCTGAAAGCCACTGAAGAGCAACAGGTAACAACAGACTTTCTGGTTGAGAAATACTGTCAGGTTTTAAAACGGCAACATCATGAGCCTGAAGATCTCATCACACCCCTGCTAATCATCACAAAAGACAAAACCAAAGGTGACCAACATTTAAGGACTTTGTATCCCAGGTTCACTGAAGAATAAAAGACTGCAACATCTGGATACCATTAGCAGATTGAGTATGAATATTTTTGAGGTTTTACTAAAAGTTAGCTACAGAGAGGGCAGCAATGAAGAAAAGGTTTTTTCTTCAAGCGTTTTTTATTTTTTTTACATCCAAGATACTTATCGACTATGTTCAGACTGGTTTCATCTGGATCTGTCTGTGTCCTCAGCAGACCTGACTAAGTTGGGTCGGGTCAGGTTGGGTCACTTCCGCTGTGTGCTGTGAATTTTGGGGATCTTGCTGATCTCCACACAATGAGCAACAGACCCAGGTCACACCACCTCCCCGCAGTGCCAGGGGGGAGAAGGTTATGTTCAGAACGGCCAGCGGAAGAGATAGCGATCACACTGCCAGCCAGACCACATTCCCCCAAGCTTTCACACATCTGAACACACACACCAATCTAACAGTGTTCGTCACAACAATGGCTCTGCATTTACAAAACGTGCAGCCTGGTTATTCATTCTAAAAAAAGGTCGCCGTCTTCAACTGTACCTTTACCAGAAGGTGCATTATTTTCACACACCAAAACATCTTTATTGCAAACCTATGACAATGAATGGTGAAGGAAAGTGCATCCAACTTTTTTGAAGCAGCACAGGCACTTTTAAAGTTAATACTTATTATAATAATGTGGACATATGTTACTTATCCTGAGGCAGATACAATGGTTCGAAAGGGACAAAACTTAAAGCTACAGTAGGTTACTGATGTAAAAATGTATTTTTTACACATTTGTTAAAACTGTCACTATGTCCTGACAGTGCAATGAGACATTATCTGTAAAAAAACAAGCTCCTTTTGCCCCTTTTCTACTGGCTCGATTTGGCCAGCCCGGAACAGCTCCGCACGGCTCTGCACGGCTCTGCACTTTGTGTGTTGCATTTCCATAGACCCGCTTTTGCTCCGTTGAAGGGAACACCTCCTGGAGGCGCGGCTTTAAAGCGATGTGCGGTGAAAACCTTGGACGGCCATTTGATCGGCTACATCAGCAAACACCTTTTCATTCCTTGTCGCCCCATCCTGCTGCCGCTGAATATTGCACCTCATCGTTGCTCCAAAGGGTGACTTTTCCGGATAACTGTGTGGACTCCATCATGTTCCTCTCACTCGCTTGAATGCACGTTTGAAAATAGCGGTTGTTTTTTTTTTTGCTGGTCGACTCTTACAGCTGGGTGCGCCCACGGCCAATCAGTGAACAGCCGTTTTTTCAGGTCACGTACAGTACCGACTCGGCCTCGCTTAGCCCTGCTAAGAAGGAGGTACCAAATAATAGGTACCGGTAGTGAAATAACAGTAATGGAAATGCTCACGAAACGAACCAAGTGGAGCCGAGTCAGGCCAAATCGTGGATCTCGTCGGTGTGAACCTATCCCGAACCCTGAAACCGATCAGAGAGCTGCACCCTGGCACGGTTACAACTGCTGGTCTTGGCACGGTTTATTCAGACCTTAAAGTGGTTCACTTGCAATGTGAATGCAGGCTGGGCCGGCGTACCAAAAGCAGGAAGAATGATGTAACGTAAGAGCACACATTTGAGTAGAAGAAGTAAAGGAGAAACAAAGAGCACGAATGAGAAGACAAAAGAGTCAAAATGTCTTGTGGGGCTATGTGGAGTAGTGGAGTAGTGAAGAGGTCCTGGAACAAAACTACATTTGAAAACCAAAGCAGCAACAGAAAAGCCCATGAGATGGACTTTCTTCTTCGTGCTTTTTAAAAAAAATTCGATCAGCGCAATAATGCCCCCGAAACAATACATTGCAAATGCATGACTTTGTTTGGTCTGGTCTAAGAATCTAAATGAAAGCAAACCAGGGAACTGTGAATTTTCTCGCTTTTACCGATCCCTGGTCCGGACCAGCAGTGTGAATGTGCCTTCGTGAACTTCTACTTCAACACTCCAAGCATTTTGGACAACTTTATGCTCCCGACTGTAGGAACAGTTTGAGGATAGGCTCTTCCTATTCCAACATGACTGCTCACCACAGTATAGTATTAAACCAAGTAGTGTGTCATAGCAATCCTTTACAACTGCCATTTTGCACACACACCGATATAGTGATAGCGATTTGTGCAGCTTATTCTCTACCCATATATTAGGTAGTACAATGGATAGCATTATCAGCATGTTCATCTCCGTACAGTTAAAAAGAGCAGCCATGGGTGACACAGGTCACCACTAGTTGCCAAGCTCACCAAGTTTAAATGTAGCTTCACAAGCACTAATTAACTGTGAATCAGAGGCTGCTAAATAGCCAAGTTTCCAGTGACAATTTTGGTTGCTGTTGAAAAAGAAAAAAGGCATGTAAAGCAGATAAAAACCCTGGAGCTGCCTTTTCTCTAACTACTGCTGTACACTACCAGGCAGGTATCTGGAAAAAAAAGGCTCCTAACATTTTCTCTTACAAGAAAGACCAATTTAGCCGTTTGAAAATATTTCCAGTTGCAAAACGATGGACAGTCAGTGTAGAAACTACGGAGGTGGCACCTTTCTCCTCAAGGAGCGTGGTTTTCAAACTACAGTTGGCAAGCTAAGAGCAGCCCATCTGTTACAAACAGCCTGGCTAATTAGCAAGCTAACATTAGCTTGTAAGGCTTGTGTTACTAAGTTAAGAGCAAAACAGCAAAAAGTACTAATATTATGGAACTTGGGAATTACTACAACATTTAGGTACATTTCTATATTTTCACTTAAGATTAGGTTTTAAAATCAAAACCATAATATTACAGGCAACATTATTAGAACTAATTATCAAATAATATTTTAGCAGCAGTAATCATACCCAGGGAATCTCACACTAGCCCATGCCCGGCCTCATTAAATCTCTCATATCCACAAGTTCTGACGCACTTCTTTTGTTTTCCTCCCAATGGTTTGTTTCTAGTCAGAATTGCCACTTCCTCCACTGACATACTACAATGATCAACACAGCATATGGAGTCAGCTTTTAGAAACTCCACAGTTCTTGTGTGTTAAACTAATTACCTTAAAAGCTTCTTGCTTCTTTTTGTTGCTGAATGGAAACCCTGCTCCTGACCAACATCTTCTGTTAGATTATTTACAGGTGTTAAAAACTGGAGCAAAAGTTACTCATTTCAGACGTAGTCCTATAATAAAGGATGTTGGTAAGACTTGCATAGGGTTGTATATTTAGAAGACTAGAGTTTCACGTTCTTTCCCAGGTACGATTTCTTGAGGTAAGCAAAAAACAACTCAGCCAACATCCTCTGCTGTACCTTCCAAATCTCTGCACCACGTGTTTGACTCTTCAGTTTGCCAATTGCTCAGTATCTATGCTTGGCATCTTTTGCTACAAAACTGCAAATGTGCAGGCAACCAAAGAATATTTTGGTATAACCGGTCAATACTACCCAAACTACAAAGAGACAGTAACACATGCACCTTTTTATCACTAGTTATGAATAAATATATCTGCAACACTGTTTGTTCACAAGCTTATCAATATGTTAGTACTGACTGACCTGTAGACCTGCTCCTCTTTATACCCATTCCTTGAGTCTTTTTCCTCTAAAACATCCCATCAAACAATAATGGTTCAAATAAAGTATAAACACCACCACATCACAACCTAGAATAAATATGTCTTTATATAACAATCATTATCATTTTAAAAAGGCAACAAGCCAGGGTCTAAGAGCAGGTTACAGAGATGCTAGCTGCTTGTACCACTGTCACACCAGTATTGGTACAGCTGCATATTTTTACAGTGCATGGTGTAACTGCATTTTACAGCACTTTAAACAAACAGAAGTTGGAGGGAAATGAATAGACATAACTAAAAATGATTAAATAATACAACAGAAAACAATAAAACCACAAAGTGAGAATCAAAGTGACCAAAGAAAACAGCATTTCTTAAAAAATACAAATAAATACATAACTATACAAGTTTTATTAGTTCATTATGTAGTACCCAAGCGTGAGTGATTTCATTCTAAATCCCGTTGATTAGCCAAGTTGCATAAACATACCCAGGCTACCAGTCCATTAATGTCCTGTCAGCACTTATGGGGCACATGCACAACAGACACTTCCTTCATACAGACACTGACTGACACACAGAGACAAACACATGAAATGACAGTCTAAAGAGCCCCCTGTGTTTCACAGCCGTACCTTAGGGGGTATGATTAATGAGGGCAGAGACATCCCACACATGAAAGCCAGAGAATATGTTGACAGAAGCCACACAGAAGACCACGGGACCTGCCCAGCTGCTGATGTGGCAAACGCCCAGAACATCCTTGGAGATTTATTAGGACAGTGCAAAGATGAAAGAAACAGGTTTCTCTGCAATACCCAAGTAAGGAAAAATGTCCCTGGATGTTACAATGTTCTCATGATCACGTAGCAGGTGCAGCAACTGAGTACTACATTGACTCTTTATAAAAAGAGCATCATTTTTTAACACAGATTAATCCCACCACAGCTAGAAAAACAACAATCTATTTTTCCTTTCAAAAAATGAGGTAAATAAATGTGTTTCTAAAATATTTTGGTCTGCTATGATAGAGCTGGAGCACCTGAGATAACATAGGGCCACCGTGGACAGGGAAAGTGCTGCAAAAAGAAAGTGAAAGATCACCAGCAACTCTGCTGCTGCTGTAAGCAAAACGAAGGGACTTAAAAATTGTTTTAACACTGCTATAAGTAAGCACGTTTGGCCCAATCCACCAGAACCAAACTGGTCAAAAAACATTCAACTGAGACAGGACCAAGTACAAAACTAGTGATTCACCCATTGCCCAGAGATGGTAAAAGGCCTGTACTTGTATAGCACTTTATCAAGTCAGAGGACACCTAACCGCTTTACATTACAATCATTCACCCATTCATAAACACATTCACACAGTGACAGTGGTCAGCTACATTGTAGCCACAGCTGCCCTGGAACAGACTGACAGAAGTGGCGCTGCCATACAATCAGCGCCACCTGGCCCTCTGACGGCCATCCGCAGGCAAAGTGGGTGAAGTGTCTTGCCCAAGGACACAAAGACCAAGACAGACGGAGCGGGACTCCGAACCATCAACCCACCTGTTGATGGACCGGATGAACCACCTGAGCCACCGTCGCCAAGAGATCAGCCAAATTTCCATTAATCAGCTCTGAACAGGGATCGGTCAGAACTGTATGTCTTCCCTTTTTATCAAATTCATCAAAAATACAAAAAAAAACATATTTTCAGCCTAAAAACACAGACAAAACAGCATTTATTGTAATGTACTTTTTAAAATAAAATAAATAAAAAAATGGGGATAATCTGCTAATCTTCTACTAACTCCTTTAAAGGAGCTGCAACACATTTTATTCCTCTTATGCATTATTGACTTTTGCTAAACATTTTATATCAATAATTAATAATCCAAATGTCTCTCTCAGATTCCGAAGCAGTGACCACCCCACTTTGGCCATACGGGTCAAACAAACTTAACAGGGTGGTGCCATAGGCAATATATGGTAAAATTAATGAATCAAGTCAGAAAGTGCAGAAAGTTATGAAGTCCAGGGTATACATATACCAATGAGTAATCTCAGGTAACTTATTTTTTGTCATGTACATTCTTAATGTCAGCTGTAATAAAGGAATAAATTGCTATTGTGTCAGAATAACATGACCCAAGGTCACTAAAAAGCAGGCCAACAGTAATAAAGATTCTTCAAAACTACTGCAGAAAAGAAAAGCATTTATCGCAAGGATTCATTTGCGTTGAAGAAAGCTGTGGGTTGGTTACGGATGTCAATGGTTCCCAAGGTCCGTAAAAATTCCTCCCAAACTATCATAACGTCGGGCTGCACGACATGGCAATAATATTGGTATATATTGCGATGATGATGATGATATCAGTTGCGAAAGATGTGTATTTTCTTCTTTCTCATCTGTGCTTCCATCACTCCATTACCTTTAGCATTTTAAGCAATGTCAGTTGTTTCTGGTGTGAAAATATGCTGCTGTGAGACTCTGTCCAACTGATTAACTATTACATTAAGTTGAAAAAAATTAACCAACAATTATTGCACTCCAAACAGTCCTTTGAGATATGAACATTGTGCAGCCATATCCTGCCGTTTATATAAAACCAGACTAATTAACAAGCCAGCCAATCAGCTTTTTATACTCCTACTGCTACTCCTAAAAGACAATGGAAAAAAATGTATATTCTGTGCAATAAGAACCTACATAAAAACTAATAAATGTAGCTGTTTGTTATTATAGAAGCAGGACTAATTTCTCCTTTTCTGTTTTGAATTAAAGTAAATTTATAGATTTTTGTGTTAAGCTTCTTTTAAACCTGTGTAAATAGTGTTATAACAGCTCATTTTTCCTCATGCCGAGAGAATCTCAGTCTCTCGCCAGGGAAAGTGTACATCAAGCACAGACTTGGATCTGAGGGTAAACGTACCACTTAAAATGATCATACCTACTGTAAACTTTGTAACTGTGTTGTCAGTTGTCAAGATGACTGCTTTCATCTCGGTTTGCATCACTTTTGTTGAGGCGGAGAAATCAGTGAGCCATTAGCGGGCCATGTTACCATCCCTACATGGACAGGGAGCACAGTGCACCAAAGACAATGGTCCTGTCTGAAACAAGATCTTGGGTTTGGCAAAAACTCTAATGAAAGGAAATAATCCTGTGATCACAGAAGCCATCTATCATCAATTCAACTCTTTCATAAAGAGAAAAGTGAAACAAAAACACTTTTTGAACTTCAGAAGTAATCAACCTTATACATTTTGTTCTTTCAGCTTTCAGAGTGTAAACAAGCTATTTTGGACGCTGAAATATTTAATGTAGGTCTACAGTTTACAGGAAAAAGAGGGTTAGCAATTTCCACATGTTGGAGTGTGATTCAAATTTCTGCTTAACCTAAGAAATAACGTCTTAAGACCTGATGGTGGCACATTGCAAAGCAACCTAAGTTGTTTTTTTTACGGGAAGGGGCAAGAGTTCATACAATTTGCAATTTTTTAAAACGGTAACTCTTTTCACATCCATCAACTTAATATCAAGTCATAAGTTCATTCAAAGGCAGAGGAGCACATTCTTTAACTTTGTATGAAGTGGAAAATAAAACATTTCCACAAAAGAACACAGTTATTATCTATCAGATGTGCATCGAGCACCAGCATTCAGTCGTAAAGCGGTCATCACTCAACTGCCTCCTCGCGTCCAAGTTTTTAACAATGAGCTGAGAGAGTGTAAGACAAGCTGACCACCCGAGCACAAATTGTGCCCTGTAAGGCAGACAGTTGGTATTTAAGCAATCCTGCAGGGAAAAAAAAAAAAAAAAAAAAAAAAAAATGTTGAATCACTGCAGTCACTTGATAACGACAAGAGGCGTCTCATCCGACAGAGTGTAGCAGCTTGGCCACTATCTGCTGATTATCTTTCCTCAATGCAACCCAACCCACCAACGAAGTCAGTCTGCTTGAGAAGGGGTTCCACACTCTTTAGTATAGCCAAGGAAATTGCCAGTAGACAAGTGAATACATATATTAGAGTAAGAAAAGTAAGTAAATGTCTCTTACCCATCATCCTCTCCATCTACAGTCTTGAGACCGGCTGGTGCACCTAAGGCACTGGCGGTGTTGGTGTTGCCCTCGGTTTCCTGACCCAGGCCGGCGTTTGATCCAGCCTCCCCTCCGGACAACTTCAATAAGGACTGATGCTGAAGGAGCAGCCTCTGGGCATCCTGCAGCTGCGTGGTGGTGAAGCTGGGCAAACTGGCATACAGGGCACTGGCCTGGGCGGCATGAACCAGGGCCTGGGCGCTGCTGAGGTCCTGCGTCAGGCCGACGGAAGAAGGCTGGGAGGGCATTCGACCGATGTTGGCGGCGTTGAGGGCTTGCGCCTGTGCCTGATGATCGCTGTGAGCGTTGGGAGGAGGCACGCTAGAAGCAGACGCTTGGCTCTGATGCGCCGCAGCGGGAAGCTGGGCACTCGAAACCGGATTCTGAATTTGAGTCGCAAGCGACTGCGGCTTCTGCTGCTGCTGAACGTCAACGTGGCTTGGGTGGCCGGCTACTCCAATATGCGGAGGCATACTGGAGGTGGGGGCCTGTTTATGAATGAGTCCCTGTGATTGCTGAGGCCCCCCCATCATCTGAGAAGCTCCATTAGCTGAAACAACCGGCACTGAGCCTGCTTGGCTGGAGAGAGGTTGAGAGGCAGCAGTTTGGAGAATACCTTGCTGTGGCTGGTTGTACTCGGGTGGTCTAACCGATAATGGGGGTGCTGGGGGGGATGCAGCCGATTGCTGAGGAAGGGTGGCGTAGCCCATCTTTTGCTGCTGAATGCCAACCAGGCCCTGGGAGGAGCTCGGGGGTTGATTAGAGACCGCCTGGGCATAGGTGAGCTGCTGCGGTGTGACAGCACCGATGGCGGTCTGTTGACCCGGCATGGCTGCAGGCTGATGGATGTTTGTGGGAGCTGAGGGGCCTGCAGTAGTCTTTAAATGAGGATGGTTGATGTCCTGGGTGTGAATGTGAGCTTGGGATTGAGGTGCTCCCATGCTTAGGCCACTTGGGATGATTCCTTGATAGCCCTGAGGAGGGGAGGCATAATCCTGGGCATGCTGGGGTACAGAGGACCCACCAGTCTCTCCACTGCCCAAGTTCTCAATGTAATGGCTCAGCGTACTCATGGTGCTGCTCACAGAACTGCCACTTGTGCTTTCCCTCTCCGAGGCCCCGGCAAAGCTCTCCGTCATGAACTGACGTGAGCTGAGACATGCGGCTTCAGATACAGAGGTTGAGGGTGCAGAGGTCGGCGCGTCCTTGTCGTAGAATTCGGTGCATGTCCACCTGCCCTTCTTAAAAGGCTCGGAGCTAGAGTCCAGCTTCACCACCCTGAAGCGAGAGGTTGTGGCAGTCACTGCAGGAGCTGGAGCAGGAACAGCTGAAGGCACAGCCGCTGCAGGAGCACTCACAGCTGATCCAACTCTTCCCTGGATCCCGCTGGGGACTCCCACGCCTCCGGAGGCACTGACAGCAGCAGCAGTTATAACATTCATGCAGTTGATGTTTTGCTGCTGCTGGATCATGTTGACATTAGCAGCAGACATATGGCTACCTCCAGTTGGAACAGCAACACCCCCACCACTAGTACTGCTTCCTCCAGCGCCGCTCTTCACATTAGGAGGAAAGCCACTACCACCACCACCGCCGCTGCTGCTGCTTGCACCCGTGCTGATTCCCCCTCTGACAGGCACATTTGCAGAGCTCAACATATTCACATTACTAACACTGCTGGTCTGGGGATTAACTATAACTGTAGTTCCTGTTGCAGAGCTGTGCATTCCAGGGATAGATCCTGGGGGTGCACTCCCCACAGGCTGGGAAACTATACTCGGAGGGGCAGCATGGGAAACATTCTCTTGAGGGCCACCCACGTTAGAAGGCATTTTCTGGGTCAGAGAAGTTACAGCTCCAGTCAGAGGGTAGTTCTGAGCATGGTTAATATGATGAGGGTGTTGATGATGCATAGTCCCATTTACAATGGCCCCACCACGCTGCTGTGCCTGGGTCAAGGCATGGGGATGAGAAGGCTGGTTGGGAGAAACGGCCCCGGGGGTCTCCGCCTCATGGAAGTTATTTAGGGTCTCCTCCGAGGAGCTTCTCTCCGCTCCGACTACATCATTTGCCCGTGAGAGAGATACATCCAAAATTTCAGAAGACGACAGATCCTCCGTATGAGACTCATCCAAGTCATCATAACTCTCTGTGTCCTCTGCAATACTGTTATTGGTACTAACCGATATCTGCGCCGGAGTCACACTTGTGATCTGGAAACCACTCTTCTTTTTAATCTGAGCCCCAGTAGGCTGCACGGGCTGGGGCTGAAGGTTCAAGCTGTGTGGAGGAGGGTGATGGGGGCCCGGGGAGGACGACGCAGCAGGGGATTGAATCAACAGGGAGGGCTGGTAGTCATCGGCTGAAACGTGGCTGTTGTTGACCACCGCCGGGTTGGCGGTCGTTGACAGCGCGGAGCCGCTCCCGCTGCTCGTGTTGCTGCCCCTCCTATGGAAGACAGCCGGATGCGACATCTTTCTGACGCTGCCAGAGTCTCCTGCGGGGTCCGGATGATGCATTCCGACTGAATCCGGGCGGTAGTTGGTCTCTGACAGTAGGTAATTAGGTTGCAGCTCGTTAACAGCGCCGTTTTGCCGAGACTACGGTGAACAGACAACCCAGTTGAAAATAACAGAACAAATCTAAATCTGTCCTTAGATTCCAGGCAAAGCAGGGGTGATATTAACCACCTCTCATGCAATTTTCCCCGAGTCAGTTAGCGAGCCAACTGGAGCTAGTGGCCGCTTGCTCAGCAGCTAGCGAGCTAACGTCAGCTGATGCCAGTCGTAGTTCGCCGGTTGATTATCAGACTGCGTCTTTGTTAAACTCAAGCATACATCCCCGATGTTTTGTCACTATATGTCGTCTCTCGGTGAATACAAGCACTCAAAGTGGAGCAGCTACAGAGTAAGTTATTGTTTATTAACTACTAGCTGGAGCTAGCTGCCAGTCTCCATCACCGGTTAGCAGCCTACAGTGAGCGAGTCTTAAAAGCTGAATTAACTCGGAGGGATCAGAACAAGTCAAGTCAATCTTTTCAACCGAGTACAATGATGCGAAAGCGACGGGGTCACTTATCAGCAGACTGCAAAGATTACATCCATGCCAGCGAATCCTCGTTTTAGTTTTGCTGTATCACCGGTCCTCTCCCCCAGCGGTAGCGTCTCCTGCTTGGCTGCTGTGACGGTACTGGAGAGGAGGGGTGCTCCGTAATATGGCGACCGCGCATGGTCCCTGCTGCCAGACATAAAGCAGTCTGGGTGAGGCGGCGAGCTCAACATCAACACCAACGAAGCGCTGCGAGAGGTGACGGAAAGTGCCGAGCATAAAATCACCATAAACGGAACAGCACGAAAGATGGCGGAAAGGACCGAGCTCCACCTCGAGACCAACGGAAAAGAACGAAATGAGACTGAAAACGCGGGAGCTCCAAATTCCAACACAATGTCACGAAAGATCACGGAAAGAGTCGAATGAAGCAACGGCTTTATTCGACTCTTTCCGTGATCTTTCTGTGTCTGTGTTCGACACAACAGCAAATGTGGTTTTCTTATTTTAAAGGTATGTAAATAATATACGTATATACACATTATAGATAGATAGATAGATAGATAGATAGATAGATAGATAGATAGATAGATAGATAGATAGATAGATAGATAGATAGATAGATAGATAGATAGATAGATAGATAGATAGATAGATAGATAGAAATTCAGATGGCTTTGTAAGATTCTGATAGATTACTTCAAACCAAATAAGTTACTCAGAGGCACACTGAAATACACCACTTTTTGTGTGATAATGTGGAAAACATTCAAATTAATCTGGTAATCCCAACTGATCTAAAACAGAAAACGTTATTCTGGATTAATGTTAGAAAGTGAGAAAAAAGGGGACATGTGTGTCTTTTTATTCGGTGTATGTAAATATCTGGTTTCAGCTGCATGTGTTCAATGAAATGGTGAAAATTAGTCATATAGTGTGAGGTCTTTGCTGGATACAGATACTGTTCATCTTCTGCAGAAATTGTTTTAGGCCTGAAACCTGTTTCTTTGACAGAAAATTATTTAAAAAGCGTCCAAAGTCCAAAAAACATGTTTGCAGGACCCTCAGAAAGAATGAGGAAGTATCAATCGATACCAGTTTAAAACATCATGAGAGCAATAAGAGGTCATTTGTACAGTAATGTACAAATAAAGAAACTGAATCAAGGCTTTTAACCACACTGAATGGGAATATAATAAAATGTATTGTTTTTATATAGATGTTTATGATTTTTATAAATGTGGTAAAATTATAAAAAGATGCATTACCATCTGTGATGGCATCTTTGATGCATCACAACAAAAAATAATCAAGTTTATATATCTTCCTATGCCTTTCCAACCATAACAATTAAGATACATGCCTGTAGGCATTTTTCTATAGAAAAAAAATAGTAATTTTAGAAATGTGTAAAATAAATCCAGATTAATCTATTAAAAATTAAGATAAATAAGATACTTATTTATGCATAATTTACCAACACAATTTATTTTTACATAAATGTGTTTTTGGAGAGCTTTACATGCAGGCTGAGCAAAACATCATCACGACAACAGTGCTGGTCTAACAAAGGTAGACAGAGAGTTTCTGGATCTCTCTGCAGACACAAGTGTTGACCACATTGAAGGAATATTCTACACACAGGTAGCGTTTGGGGCTTTGGTCCCCCCTCCACTCGGCTGGGAGAAATGTCCACATTTGTTTGATGCTCATGCTGCCGCTGAAGGTCAATGAACTCCAGTGTTGAACCAGTCAAGCCTGTTCATTTTGACTGTGTTCTGGTTCTGTGTTCTGATCATCACTGGATATCGAGATGCAGTTTTCCTTAAAGCCTTTTTGTTGTTTTGTTTGGAAGACTTACTGTTTGATTTGGCTTTAGATTGTGTAAAAAATATAACATTGATATTTTTTCAACTGTGGAGGCATCAATTTTAGACAAGTAGTTGGGGAGGGGGGGGGGGGTACAGTGCCTTGCTTTTCATGCATCTTCAACTTTTCAATAATTTTATCGCTATACAACAACAACTTCGGTGTATTTTATCAGGATTTTATGTGATACACAAGCACAAAGTACTGCATAATTGTGAAAATGATACATGGTTTAAACTGTTTTACCTAAACGTGGCACACATTTATTTTCATCTAATCTGAATCAAAATGTTATAATGCCCCCTTTCACAGCAATCAGAGCTGTCTCTTCCAACTTTGCACATCTACACTGTGAAACGTCTGTGACTGTCTGTGAACAACAGTTACAAGTCTTCCCGATTCTCTGTTGGATTTAGATCTGAACTGTTGCTTTTGCTTTGAAGCCATTCTAGAGTGTGCACTTCATTTACAGAGGCTATTAGTCCTTGACGTAGCCGTCCAGGATTGGATTCCCAACTTTGGGCCTTTGCTGCATGTCTTCCCTCCTCTCTCTGCCCATTTCTTGCCTGAGTACTGCAAATAAAGACCACTAGTGCCACAAAAACAATAATAAAAAAAGATTGTTTTGTATTTAGCTCCATTCTTCTTACCATCATCTCTTACCAGCTTTTCTGTCCCTGGTTAAGAAAGGCTTTCCCACTGCATGATGCCTCTACCACCATGTTTCACTATGGGATGGTGTGTTCAAGGTGATGTGGAGTGATAATTTTCTGCATAACATCTAAGTTTGCGTCTAGGACAAAAATGTAATTGTTCAGATCTGTGGATCTCTGCAGCTCCTCCAGAGCTGCAATTGGCCTCTTGGCTGTTTCTCTGATCAATGATCTCCTTGTCCAGGCTGTCAGTTTAGATGGAGAATCATATCTTGGCTTTTTGTAGTTGTGCCATGCGTTTTACATTTTCAGATGACTGATTAAACAGTGCTCCATGTGATTTTTGCAGGTGGCCACTGGTTTCTAGTTAGATGACTTCTAAAGGGAGTTGATTACTCAATTTTATTCAGGAATGTCAGAGTAAAGGGGCTGTATACGAATGCACTTTACATTTTTCAGATTTTAATTTGATTAAAAAACCTGAAAATAGGAAACAATGTATTGCTTCACATCCTGCTTTTTTTGTTGATCTATTTCATAAAATCACAAAGAACTACAGTGAAGTTTGTGGTTGTGAAAACATTTAATTAGCATGAAAACCTGCAGGGTGTGCTGTATAGAGATCCATAACTGCACTAATGAACTCAGAGCACATGGTTTTCAGAATAACAATAGGTGATATGCTGTCAGAAAAACACATAGAAGAAAATATTGGGGAGCAAGAGACAGAGGCAGCCTGTTGCAGTGATATCTGTCAGCAGCTCTATGTCACCAGTACTGCTCCAGCAATAATGATCAATTTATATTCTGAATACATTTTATTCCAAGAAAATTGTTCTGTTTGAAGAGAAAGAAATGTTGTTAAGGCATGATGGTGCTTCTGAAAGACACCGGGGTCTTAAACGTGGCCTCAGTTTGATTCACAAGGAACCGGGGAAGCTGCAACTCAGGTGGAAGCTGAGGTGATCATTAAATTTGGACTAGCAGATCAGCCTCTGGCTCTTTGTGTCATCGTGTTTCTGAGCAAGACACTGCAACCCAAATGGTTTTCACTGTCTGCACTGGCAAAAACATCTAGCGTTGAATTTCAACAGAAAGTTAAAATACAATAGTGTAAGTCTGAATAAATTTGTCTCTTGCTAAATTTGTCTTTTGCTATATAAATCCTTAGACAAAAGCAAGAAAAAATAAAATGCTTACAGATAAAAGAATGTTTTTTCTGGACATTTCACCTATCTAATGGACCTTTGAAAGCCTGGGGACAGCTTTAGGAAAACTACCACACTTTTCTCCATGTGTGACCAAGGAAGGGTTGTCAGTGTCAGACTCCCAATTTAACTTTTTGTCTGCTTTAATAATGACAATATATGAAACACCTATTAATCAAAGACAAGATACGCATGTATGACAGGATCAGAAAGCATTGAAAGAGACTGCAGAACACAGTTTTTTCTGTTTGGTTTTGACAAAATATACTGTGGGCTCCGGATTTTAGAAAGAGCTGAAACAACAACATAACATCCATCCATCCGTTGTCTATACACGCATACATCCATGTGTGTGCAGAGTGTCGGGGTGCTAGTGCTTACCTCCAGCTATCATTGGGTGAGAGGCAGTGGTACACCCTGAAAAGGTCGCCAGTCCATCAGAGAGCAACACAGAGACGCACAGGACTGACAACCATGCATGCACACTCGTGCCTAAAGGAGTGTGGAGAGAATCCATGCATGCAAGAGAAGAACATGCAAACTCTATGCAGAAAGCCCCCAGGCCGGGATTGAACCCAGGACCTTCTTGATGCCAGGCAACAGTGCTACCAACTCCATCACCATTCAGCCCTACAACAGAATATGCTTTTACCTATGTAACTTCTTTTTCTATATGTCCTTTGAAACAATCTTTTTAAAGAGCAGAATTATCCAGATAACTTTAACTAATAACAATAATAATAATAATAATAAGACTAGAGGCCCGGGTAGGTTTGGATAGGTTTTTTCTTTTAATAACTTAAATTATCATTTGAAAACTGCTTTATGCATTCACTCCAGTTATCTTTGTTTGATATTAAAAGTTGCTTTATTATATGAAGCATTTAAGTAGGATGAAAAACCAAAAAAACAGAGGACATCTGTATCGGAGAAAATATTTTTTCACAATACTATTATGTTTTTACCATAATCATTTCTTTTGATTTCTGATTATCTCAAAACATAAATTTTGTTAAAAAGCTCTGTTTGCTAGAGTCCAGAGCTATTAAAATCAACACTGGCTTGTACCAGTTCTAGTAAAGTTATACACCTGTTTTAAGCTGCAGGCAAAATATGACATGGAGACACATATGGTTCAGACAGTGACTTTATGGTGTTCAGAGTTCAACCACCAAAAGTACTTCAATGAAAATGGAGGGTAAGAAGGGTCTCAATTAAAAGCTTGCACATTTAAAAGCAGTGATTAAAGAAATTGCACTGATAAAGAAGCATACAGTCAGCTCAATAATTTAAACAAAGAGGTAACCGTAGACATGCACGCTTGAGGGATGAGTAAAAGGGAAACCTGAGAGGTGCCTGTGGAAATGCTGCACTTAATAATGAAGGAGAGAATCTAAGATGGCACCGACTCAGGGCCAAGTTTACGGAGATGATGGTTAAACATCTGCTTTGATCAACATGTTGCCATGAGCCAGTAATATGTTTTTTGAGTTAATCCATGCTATTTTTAAGATGATTTTTGATCATCTTAAAAAAAGATATCACTGGACCTTTTGCAAACAGATAAGTATTTTTACTTTTTTTTCATAGCTTCACATAATGTGTATGCTGAATATGGGACTTTTGATTAAACACATAACAGACTCATAACATTAAATCTCTAAAAGACAAATGGACCTAATGTGAGGCACACCACCAATAAATAATCACAAATAATTGTTTTATTGGAGATTATAGCAAGAAAGAACTTTGATTATAGCACCCTCATCAGGCCGGTCAGTGACATTTGCAAAAATCTGTCAAAAGTGTACATATGTCCTATCTAATAGAGGCAGTGTTATAATAAAATGTATGAACTAAAATATTCATGAAGTTCTCTACTGAGATTACAGCTTTAAAAATAACCCATACAGGATTATCAGCTCACAGCATACTGTTAATATTAATAGCAAAAATTCAGGTTTTAATGAGAATGCTGATACAAAATGATTTCCCAAGAAAATCACCTCAGTTCAGTTTTTATGACCCTTTTAAAACATGAGTGTAAGCCAAAGTGCTAAATAAAGCAATATACAATATTAATAATTAAGAAAAGTAATCACAAAATCATCACAAAGATAAAATCATAACCAAAAATGCTAAAATATACTTGCACATTAATGAGTATGAGTACATGCCAAGAAGAAATAAGTACTGAGGCAGTTGGTAATACACCATTAAAAAAACTTTGAGTGATTAAATATTAGCCAATGCAGTTATTCAAATCTTAATAAAGCTTAATATACATTTAAATGTAATGGTCAATGGAGGATAAATTCTAAAATAAATATTAGCCACTCTTTGGTAACTAAAAACCTTAATTAGATTTTAACGGAAGTCTTTTGTTCAGTCAAACGTTAGTAATTCCGGCTTGTTTGTTTTTGTCATATTTGTTTTTTGTTTCTCTTAATATGGAGGACAAAGCAGATAACTTAATGTAAGAAACAGTGAAGATGCAGGTCCATTCAGTTTATGCACAATCTAATTTGGGCCAAATTCCAATCAGATTAAAAAGAATGTACTCACATGAAGATCCAAATATATTCCTCATTACAAACAGTACAGTCAAAGACACCATATCATATAAAACCCATCAATAAACAATTATCTTTCTACAGAAGCCCAGACAGTTGCAAAGAATCATTGACTTTGCAGCAATCCCTCCTTCTTAGCAAGCATGAGGTGACAGTGGACAGACTCACAGGCTTGTAAGTTAAAACGTGTATTACAAAGGGTGACTCCAGACCGACACATTTTAAATGTATGTCACTAATCCCAATTCCTTTTTTTGGGCAGAATCATATTTACAAATCAATAAAAAAGTACATTTTGGAAGTTTGTAAGAATTTAACAATTTCTTTGATGGTTTTTAGCTGGTACATTTACATAATTTCTACTCGGAAACACTGAATAAAATCTATCTAAAGAAAATGTATGCAGAGTATTACATAGATTTGACTGGTTCTGTTTGAAATCAGCGTTTAATCCCACATTGTGATAACCAGTAAACATTCAGGTCCAGTGCTGGAACAGAAAAGAGGATTTCACAACCTGGGTGCCATAATTTAAGTTAGGGTTAAATGTAAACATCATTTTATTCTTTTTTCCCAAAGCAGCTCCGTTTGCTTCCCTTCTTGGCTTTTTAAGGCTGCATCAACCAGAACGGGTTGCTGTGGCAACGGGTTTCATTCAGCTTCAAAGAGTTTTGGAAACAAAATCAGTGATGTTTTCTTTTGCTTTAATACTAAACCTTGTTAGATTCTCATGAGCATTTGAGGGAGAATTAGGGCATGAAAACATACAATTATCCTTTTTTTGGGGGAAAATGCTTTTTATAGATTTAGTCTAGCAGTTTGTGAGCAGACTCGGTTTTGTGGTTCAAACACTCCTAAGTGGGAATGACCTTGATGGAGAAAGCCAAAACCAGGAGCAAGTCTTTTGCCAAGCTCATTTTATCCCTGATGAAAAGAGATTTCTGAGTCCGTCGCCCATCAGAAGACAGGCAGTGGACTGCAGGAGCTCCATTAAGATTTAACCAGGAGAAGGTAGACTTTAGCTTCATTGTCCCACCAAGTGTATCACACAGCAGTCTTTCTACACTCCTGCTGATGCAGATAAACTGCAAGAAGCACATTGGGAAACTTTAGAAACTGTTTCCGAATGTTGTGACCTTACAGGTGAAAGGTTGATATGAAAGTGTTGATGGTTGTCCAGCTGATTGCAGTAACCATGAGTGGGTCTCTGTGTTGCAGAGATGTCTCAGGCCGTAGTGTTGAGAAATGCAGAATGAACAGGAAGGTATTTTGGTGAGGATTTACAGACCACGTCCCCTTGTCTGTTTTTTAAATATCCATCAATGCATTAGCTGAGAATTGACAGGTACTGTTCCCACGTGTCTAGACACCTGTAATTATGTAACACATTAATATTTATCTTTCCATTTTAAAGGAATGGTATTTACAGCTCAACAGTTTCATAGAAAGTCATAATGGGCACGGGTCCTTTACTATTTTTTTTCAGAGAGGAAATATTACACAGCACATCACTGCAATGATTTAGAAAAACAAAAAAGGATTTAATGCACAAGCTTGAATTTATACTTGGTTTTCTCTTATCCATACAGGGCCAAAAGCATACATACAAGCCTAAACATATTGGTACACCCCTGGTAATGTTTGGTTAAATGTCTAACTAAGCAAGGTTCTCCCCAATCAAACACTTGCCATAAATAAGCTACTGCCGTGATTCTTGTGAGGTATTTGATTGTTCTTGTTTGAATTTGAATTTAAATTGGGTAGTTCCCTGAGAGGGACCCAGTTTCTATTCAAAGGACTCAGTGGAGTCTGGGTTGGGGTGTTTGGAAGGTCATTCCAGATGTCCAATGTTACCCTTCACATTCTAAAACCAGCTCTGATGTCTGTTTGGGATCATTATCCTTTTGAAACACCCCTGTTGTATTGATTTTAGGTGAAGTTCGTCATTATTCCATCCACTATGTGCATTGCACCAATACAACCAGCAAGATGCTGCCACCACTATGCTTGACAGTTGTTGTAGTCTTCTTATGTTTTAAAGCCTCACTTCTCTTTTTGTGACCACTGTGGCCAAATAGCTCAATCTTTGTCTCTTCTGAAAAAAAAAAAAAACATTTCTCCAGAAAGCCATTTGGCTTTGTTGATGTGAGGACATGCACATTTCTGTGGGATTTGTAGAGCAGGGACTTTCTTGTTCTACCCTCTCCTAGTCCATATTGATGTAAAACTTGCTTCACTAGAGACAGGGACACTGGTTCCTAGGTTGATCCTTAACATCATAGCCTAACTCTTTATTTCTGAAAAGACAGTGTTGGTCAAATGGATGAAACCTGTTATAGTTTAGTGTTCCAAGTGAACAATGATCCCAAACAATGCTTTGAAAAAAAATGGGACAGCTTTAGACATGTGATTTAGCATGAAATATAGGAGATCCAAAATCAAAATAACTTGAGCCCATAAACAGACACATCCTGCCATCTTTAAACTCTCTAATTCCCGTTATCTTCCATTTGTAAAACATTCACATTTGTAGATCCCTGAATGGGGAGTTTTATAACAAAATTGTCCATGATGGATGTGGCTCTGGTCACAGTAAATGTTATTAAAAAGTTGTCATTTCGTTTCATTATTAACTAAAAACAATCTACGGTGGTTGTAGAATGAAGATCGAAAATATTTATGTATTTTCATACATTCATTCATTCGTTCGTTCGTTCAGTCAGTCTATGCAGTTTCAAAGTTGTCCACAAGATGGCAATATACACAAATGAGCTGCTGAGGTATAAAAGCTGCCTTACCTACATTGAGAAATACAAAACAGAACCTTTTCTCAGAAAAAGACACATTTTTCTTTGTTTTTTCTTCCTTTAGTCTTAACAATGCCAAGAATTTCAGAAAAGAAAGTCTAATTTGACTTTGCTGCAAAAATCTCTATAAGAAACTGAAATCTTTAATGTTTCCGTTCTTAAAAAACAAGATGAAAAGACAGATGAGGTTGGCTCCATAGTTTGATTTCTGACTTTAAATGAAAGCAAGAAAGTAAATAGTGCTCCACTGAATGAGAGGTATTTCAACTTGTCAAAATATGAAATGCTTGAGAACTGCAGCTTCTGGAGTTACAAATCTGTTTGGATAAAATTCAGTTTTTTTCTTTTTACACAGTGCTGTGATAAAGTATTTAGATTTCTTCAGGCTTTTTTTGTCCCACTTAAAAGTTTCATTAATAACGTGGAAACACAATGGAAAAGCTATGCAAACTAACCTGTCCTATGTGAAAATATAACTGCCACACTTCCCCTTGTTCAATCATGAATTAACTGACAATAAACAATTTATTTTGGTCCAACTTCACAAACTAGACCCAAGTGTGACGATCGCCAGGTCTGCACTAGAATGAAATCACTAAATAGAGCTTGTCTAACAACATGAAGCAATACATCATGCCCTCATCTAAAATAAATTAAAAACGAATTAGAAGCTAAATCAGTCTGGAAATGTTTACAAAATTTCTAAGGCTCTGGGACTCCAGCGAACCCCCTTGAGAGCTGTCTGGATGACCTCCAAGACCTTGGTGAAAACATTCAACCCTTCCTTCCCCTTTTGTAATAACACTCTATTTAATACAATCATATTCAGTAAATTAGAATAGGCCTTCTGATGAGGCTTGTTTGTCAGATTAAAAGAACCTTTTGAAAATAACAACCTTTAAAGAGGTATTAAACTTTTCATTAAGCCCACATTTCTGTATTAAGTTTTTTTGGTCTGATGTAATATTCTAATCCTAAATGTCATGTCTTTATTAATTAGAAGCAGAACATCATCATAGTTAACAAAAATACACCTTTATCTGCATGTGTGTAATTAATCAATATATTGTGTTTCACTTAGTGAATTTCCAAAAAAAAGTCTAATATTGACCATGACTGTACATATTTACTTTAAAAAATAATTGATGATTTCCCACCAAATGTACATATTTATATTTAAAATGTCTTGAACAACATGCAACCCCCTACATCTGATGTATAGCTTACAGAGGATTTCAGAAAAGAATCAAGCATGGTGGTGGTAGTGTTGTGTTGCTTTGCTTCTTCAGGATGTGGATGGCTTGCTGTGATTGATGGAAGTATGTTTTCTACTCTCTACCAGAAAACCCTGAAGGAGAATCTCTGGCCATCAGCTTGTGACCTTCAGCTGAAGCACACTTTTGGGGTTATGCAGCAGGACAAGGATTTGAAGCAAGTTCACCTCTGAATGACTCAAATAAATAAAATATGAAGGTTTTAGAACGGCCTTGTCTGATGTTTTATCTGAAACACAAAATTGTGAACAGAAGAAATCTTTGAGGGGACAGCTAGTTTTTAACAGCATGTCCTGACATCTTTGAGAATATTGCTACACTTGTATCAGAACATTTGGAGATGACTAACACCAGCTTTTATTTTAGACTCACCAGACTCTTTAACAGTAAGGATAATTAAGGAAAAGAACCGACTGCTTTTCCTTTACTGTCTAATCAATTTCAGATTGAATCTGTCCTTACTGACGTCCTGTAACTCATGCTTTTAACGTGGCTCAAATAGTTTTTTTCAAACAATTAAAATAAAACCCCCTGATTTAGATGTGTCTTTTCAGCTCTGGTATAATCATGTGTCCATGTGCACGGCTCTAAGTACCTGTGTTCACACCTGGCATCATAATGCCTCCCACATATGACTGGATCTCTACCACCTCTACACGCTAATAAATGCTTCAGGCATCAGAAAGCCAGCTGCGAGCTGAGCAATAAACAGGACGTTGTTCCTGTAAAAAAAAATCACGAATGCATTCAGTGATCTGATCTTTATCGTTATTCACACATTAACATGCTCATGATTCACCTGAGTCACATTTGTTGCTGAATCTTTTACATTTCATTAAGCTTGGTTATGAAACAGATATGATGAGACACCAATAAATGTCACAGCTGAATTAAGGCATCTATTTAAGGACAAAATTATTAGTCACCCTTTAAAATGTTGTTGTTTTTTAAATGATCTACCTGGTGCTGTTCAACAGAGCAAATAATGTTTAATAAAGCTTTTTCAAACATTCTAGGCTAATTTTTGGGGTTTAAAGTATTTTACTCTGCAAACAGGAAAATAATTCTTCCAAAAAAACTTGCAAGATCAAGAAACAGCCTCCCCATGTCATTGTTTATCTTTCCTTTTTTGCTGGACAGTAGCCTGCGGTGCTTTGTTGTAGTTGTGCTCTGGCAAATCTCCTAAGCTCCTTCAGATTTGATGGCCTTCTGGTATCTTTGGCTTTATGGAGGTCATTCTTCGCCAGCAGCAACGCATGTTTTGGATCATTGTCGTGTTAGATGACAAATTGACAACCCAGATTCAGTTTTGCTGCTTGCTGCTTCAGTTTTTCTTCCGTAATCTTCACATGTCCTCACTTCTTCAAAACTCCACCTTGATGAAATTCTGATTTCCAGATACAATAGAATAATCTCCTCAGCATAATACTCTCACCACCATTTTCCCTTTTTCCAGAGGCTCTGTTTAGGTTGGTTCCACTCCACTTGGCCCGCTTTGCAAGTGTTACCATTACTGTTAATTTCGGTACCGGTACCTACTTTTTTGGTCCCTGCTCCTGAGCAGGTACAATCAGGTATGATCACCAGACAGTTCAGGCTGTTCACTGATTGGCCATGGGAGCAGGAGACATGGGAAGTTATGTTGTGCAAATTAATATTTTATGCTTTCTAAAGAAAACTGGTTTGTTTAGAAATGATATGACTTAGAAAAAAAAGTGGGAAAATAAAATTCAATTCAGTTTTATTTTTATAGCGCCAATTCACAACACATGTTGTCTCAAGGCACTTCACAAAAGTCAGGTACAAACATTCCAATTAATCCTAACCATTGAAAAGTGCAGTCAGAGTTAGTTATTTATTCAAACTGGATAAAAAGTTTTTCTGTCTAAGAAAACTCAGCAGATTGCATCCAGTCAGTGACTTGCAGCATTCCCTCCTCCCAGATGAGCATGTAGAGACAGTGGACAGTCACTGGCGTTGACTTTGCAGCAATCCCTCATACTGAGCAAAACTAAATTTGAAAGAGGTTTTGTCCTCAACTGCACCTAAAAACAACAATAAACTACATGCAGTGTTTTCTGTATGCTGAAAGCTGACATTTTTATATTTTTTCTTTAAACAGACATTTTGTTAAACTATTTTTTTAAGAGAACTAGTATTGAGAGGACTGTCATGTTTAAGGTGTGGTGAGGAACTTCATGCAGGAACATAGCTGGCAGCAGGGAAGGGAAATAAAATTTTAAAAATAAACGAGAAAACAAGGGAGATGATTAACCCAACACGAACTCAACTGGGAATACAGAGAGTGTATTGACCACAAAGCGGTAGGAGAATCTATATGTTGGGGATGCTGATTATTGGATACCAGCAGGCTGCACCTGGGAGGGTAGAGGAGCTGAGGGAACTGAGTCTAAATGACTGAACATAGAAGATTCAGAATACAAGGAAACACAGAGCGTGGGAAGGACCTGACACAACACAAACCAATCTCACAAGTTTAACACAAAAAAGGTTAAAAAAGCGGAATTACAAACTGAAAGGAACCAGAGTGTTTACGAACTTGAAAGAGCAGACTCAGAGCTCTCTGTTGTTTACTGTTTGTACAAAAACCTTAAAGAACTTTAAAGGACAAACTTTGTCCATGCACTGTCCAAAATTAACTAGTATAGAAAGTAAAAAAAAAAAGTCTAGAAGGGAAAAAATGGTCTTTCAGCAAGATCTGGGTCTCCCCTAAGGTCTCTTCCCAGTGGGACATGCCTGGAAAACCTCCAAAGACAGGCACCAGGGAGGCCTCCTCCGATAGCCAAATCACGTCAACTGACTCCTTCTGTTGCAGAGGAGCAGCAGCTCTTCACTGAAATCCACCCGGATCTCTAAGGCTAAGCCCAGCCACCCCTACCTAAGAAGCTCACTGCAGCTGCTTGTATCTGGGACCTTGTTATTTTGGTCATGATCCATACACAATGACCACAGGTAAGGGTCGGAACATAGACGCAAGAGGAATTCAAGAGCTTTGCTTTTTCAAAAGGCACTCACATTACTGTAGACCCCAATCCATTGGTCCTGAAGAAGACACCAAGATACAAGATCCCTGAAATCCTTTGCATGAGGCAAAGACTTTCCTGGCCACCTTACTTTTAGCTTTGAACCGCTCCAATGCACTCTGAAGGTCTTTGCTTGACGATGCCAACAGAGCCACATCGTCTGCAAAAAAATACAGATTAAACACTAAGGTTCTTAAACCAAACATCCTTCTCTAAACAACTACGCCTTGAGATGTGGAAATCACAAACAGCATTAGGGACAAGGGACAGTTTTGGTAAAGTCCAGCTCAAACTGGGAACAAGCTGAATGTTTTGTTGAGAACACAGAACCAGTCCTTGATTTGGCTGTACAAGGATGGAACAGCCCTTTAAAAAGCCATCCTTGCACCCTGCCATCCTCCCACAGCAAAGTTTTAGGAGAAGTTGCACATCTTTATAATTGCTGCTCTTTACTGGCTTCCTATAAACCCAGAATAGTGATTGAAATTCCAACAAATAAGGCTTTCAGAGACAAAGTTATAGCTCCGTATCATCCCAACATTAGCCAGAATTGTCTTCTTAACTGTCAGACCCAGCTCCAGAGGAATTTAGCTGGGGGGGCTGTGGCAATTTTTTTTTTTTGGCGGGGGCAGTAAACATTATTTAATATAGATATGTAAATAAACATTTATAAATATTTATGTAGCCTCTTAAATGAAATAACCATGTTGTTTATTAATACAAAATAAAGAATGACTTAAATGGTAACATGTGAGTGTGCATCAGTCACCAGAAAATGCTGAGTAATTATGTTCAGGTTATCATAAACTTTAGCTCATGCGTTTGAAGAAATCTTAGAAATTATAAAAAAAAACAGCACTGCATTATAATCATTGTATTTAAAACACATTAACTCCTGAAAGGAGATGTGGAAATGGTTTTTAACAAAAACAGAACATTTTAAACATCCACTCTTTTTTTTTTTGCATAAACCGTAAAGACCATCCAATGGTGTCTGAGTTCTGTATCCAAATTCAGGGGCTGCATCCTTCGAAGATCTGGTCTATGTAGGCCGGGTGGCCGCAAAAACCTAGAAGGCCGGAAGTGATCGGCTGTGAATTTTGACGGTCTAGCGTTCAACAGCTGTTCCCGGCCTTACCTCAACCTAACTTCTATCACCTGGCAACCGTGACAGCGTCAAGCACAGAGCTGTGAAGCTGTAAAAATGGAGCCCGAAGGTTAACCCTGCTGTCTCCTCCTGATAGCCTGTAAACTGCACAATAACATATATACACTTTACAACATAATAACTTTTTGAACCAAGTTTAAATAATTTTTTGTTGAGCACAATAACAAATAAACCAAACATTGACATCAGATATATTTTGACTGAATTATATCTGTGTTTAACTTCCACTCATTGGTGAAATCCAGAGACAGCCGTCCTCCCCAAGGACAGCGAACCTCGACCGCCCGGTCTGCTGACAGCTGACGAGGTGAGCCGACTGTTATCGCAGTGGGAGCGGACATCTCCATGTCGATAACATTTCCAACTAAGCGATATCTTGGCGAACCGAACATTTGTTTCAGTGTTACACAGCAACATTCTTGCCTAAAATTCTCACCTAAGTAAATTTTGTTTCCATATAATTTTTTGTTTCAATATATTGAACCTTTTCACAGCTTTTCTCTCTCCTCTGCTATTACTACTTCCGTTTGAACTATGACCAGTATAACTACAACCCGCAATGAATCATGGGATAGGCTGGGCAACGACGGATACACCAGACCCATCCTTCTGGGGAAAAAAGCAGGCTTTGGCGGCCGCATTTAGAGGAGCCTTCGAATTTGCACATTTAATAGCCTACAGCATCCTCTGCTGGTTGTCTTGGGTAATACATTTCACATTTATAGCCCCTTTCCTACAAGAAAGTAAAAACCATTAGAGGGCTTAACAATATTTTACTAATTTGGAGTGCACCTCTCTTCATCTTCTTTCATGTGGTTTCTGGGCTTCATCGCTCTGATTTGACTTGTCATATAAGTTCCTGTGGAGGTTTGCCCTTTTCCATCAGTCCTACCAGTCTGTATCAAGAAACAATACAAGAGTAGCTCTTCAACCAAATGAAGTGAAATGCCTTTCACCATGGTTATATGATGAATACACAAGCTGTTCAGAAAGAATCCAAACACAAAAAATAAATTAGTGTAAAAATCATGGGCCAACGTGCTTTACTCAGTGCTCCAATGAATCCTGCTTTTATCTTCTGTTATGCATGACTGTGAAATTTGCAGTAATTGCGTGTACACCACACTCACATCATTGGTGTTAATTATCTTAGAGCTAATCTTGATTTACTTTGGTCTCAAGCCAGAAATGCAAAATTTCTGTTGTGGAATGATGACTGCAGATGTGAAAATATATATCTATTTTAAAAACATCTTTCGATTCCACATCACTGGAGGTCACCTTAAACGAAGCATCTGCAGGATCAGGATAGCTGTAAACGTCATCAGTCTACAGTAAAACATGAACTTGTATCATGTAGGAAACTAAACTTTCAAAATCCTTCCCTTAGTAAGAGACACATACTTTAAATAAAAGAAAATTAAAACTTAAATACAATAGATGTATTCATGCTCATTGGTTACGGCCACAAATGTGTTTTATTATAATTTCATCTGTTAAACAATAAGCAGTCAATAACTGTGAATTTGAAGGAAAATAAGGTATGACTTTCAAAATTTGTGATTTATACAAATCTCAAAGGTCTGGTGTCTGATACCCCTAACGAAAATCCAACTCAACCATTAGTCTTCCACTTCAGGGCTTTATGGTCAGATGAGACTAAAGCTGAACTGCCTGAACACTAACACTTCACATCACCCTGAACACACCATACCCATGGTGAAACATGGCAGTGGCAGCATCATGCTGTGGGGATGTTTTCCTTCAGCAGGGATGGGGAAGCAGGTCAGGGTTGATGGGAAGATGGATCGAGCTAAATTCAGGGCAATCATGGAAAAAGAGCTGTTAGAGGCAGCAATAGATCTGAGAACAGGGCATGATCCCTAAAATACAGCAAGAGCTAAAATGGATAAGAGCAAATTCATGTGTTAGAATGGCTCAGTCAAAGTCCAGACCTAAATACTATTAAGAATTTCATTAATATAAAAAAAATGTTGTTTGCAGATACCATCCGTTCTGACTGCCCCTGAACTATTTTACAACGAAAAATCTGTAAAAAAAAATGCATTCTCTGTATGTGGAAAACTAATAGCGACATATTGGTGCTGTAATTTCTATTTTTTTATTTTTATTTTAATTCACTTGCCAGGTTTTCTATTACTTTGTCTTGGTCTATTACCTAAAATCTTCAGATTGTGACTGCATCAAAACAAAATGGGACATTTAAAATGTCTTGCTTTTATAGCGCGATACATTCATTACACGCAATCCTCAAACCTTGAATGTTATGCATACATGTATTGAAGTATCAAGATGAGGTTGATTTCTTGATTGACATTGTGTTATATTTTAACTCTTTTGAAAAAGATGTCACAGTTTAGCCACCCAGTCATTGCTTTAAAATAGTCCCTTTAATAGCATTTACATCCCAAACACATATTTTATGTCTTCTGACAGTTTTAAGTCGGTGGTATAAATGTTAGTGATGAAAGAAACTTGTGGGCAATAGAGAGCCACCCACAAACTGGACAAATTATAAAACCATTACTTGACCCTGGTCTTCAGCAGCCTTGCAATCATACTCATCGCGTTATTCTGGCTTTTAAGAACAAACCATAGAGCAAAGCAGTGATTCAGAGGTCCTCAGAGACTTTAGAGATGACAAGTTGTGATGAGCTTCTGTGGCTCAAATCTGATTTTTTTGTCCAAGTGCTGCACTGTTAATATGTTTAGACATTTTAAGCAAAGCAGGATGTTTCTAACCTTTTATTTCCACACTTTTTAAAATTTAAACAAAAGTAAGTTCAAACTAATTTGATAAAAGTGAATTCACACTTAAAAAGTGTAGCTAAATGTGCCCTTTGTCCTTGACTGTGCTCTAATTTTCCTGTTTTTCTGTCAGTACTTTAAATGAATAAACATTAATTGAGAGTTTCAATGATCTCTGCAGACTGAAATTTGGCATTTCTACAGTGTAGGCGTTTTGTCCTCACAAACAGTGATTGAAGTGGATATAGGAAAACAAACCATTAACATTTTCTGGCTATTGCTGTGCCAAAGTGTCAAAATGACTGTTTGCAAGTGCTAATTTGTAAAATGTTGTGTTTGGTGATCTAATAATTTCTTTTTAAAATTGAAAAAATTCTCCAAAGAATTTCAGCTACCGGAAGCCGAGTTTTATTTCTAACTGCTTTGAGTTGTGTCACAACATTTAAAGATTGTGGTGGGGAACGAATGGGAGGCTTTTATTCTGAAACCATTACTGATGTTAAAATCAGAATTGTGTATGTGGATAGGTGGGGAGGTTTTTTCATTAATATTTATGCTGATAGTGTAGTCCCTGAGCCAATGCAACTTCATATGCATAAATGAGACAACACTGGATATTCTGGAAAGCCACACCAGCTCTCTGTTTAAATGAAGCGTACAAGAAAGATTGTTTTATCTGGTGTTGGACTTGGGAGGATTCACTTCTGTTCTAGGTTTGTAGGCTGGATCTGGCACAGATAGATAATGACCCAGAACTAAAACCTAAAACACAATTTACTCTTGTGTTGTACAGTAGCTGAAACATGGATTGGGAAGAAGTGACCTTTCAAACCTAAGCCAGCTACTGAAATCTCACAGAAAATGACAGTAATCACTCATTTGCGGTGACTGCTTTGAAAGGTTGAACAAGAAAACATGAAGTTATGGTTACTATACTTTGTCTCCAGGCTACTGTAGTTACTCTTATTATTTTTAAATTAGATTTTTTTTAAGTCTTCATTATTTGTTTCAAACTAGTTTGGTCGGTTTCACATTATTTCAATAACCAGAACGGATTTTCTTTTTTAAATTAATGGCAGGGTATCAATAAATTTGTCCGTGAAACTATAAAAATAAATGAAAGTCCGATGCCAGGGAATAAACTACGGAAATTCTGAAAAAATAGAAAAAGTCCCTCAAAGAATTACATTTTATTTTATTTTATTCAAACAGATTAAATATACAAATTAACATTGTACTTATTGTTTTCGATAATAAGTACAACAGACGTGCATTTAATATAATCACTTCCTGTTATCGCCCAATCATATGTTGCGCTTGATTTGCTACGTAGCTTCCTAATACGTTCATCTAATCAGACATTGATCTGTAAATACGCCCACAGTCACATGCTTGTCCAATCATGTGCTGCGCTTGATTTCGCTCGTCCAATCAGAGTTCGTGGTGGAGAAACGCCTTAATTTAGACACGCCCACTCCGCGTTTCGATTTTCCCACTTCGTCTGCAGGGAGGTGGAGCCGCTGCGCAGCGAGTCCTGTTAGAAACTACAATGTCCGACAAAAAGGAGGTGAATTTAACTGGAGTCCGACAGAATAAAGGCGTGTGGCTCGTTAAGGTTTGTTCATGCACACCGTGGGAAATTGTTGGTGTGAACGTAAACTCCAAAGTGGTCAAAACTGCATGTTTGCTCAACAGTTGGAGCAAACAGATTCAATATAACTGCCTCTCCGTGTTTATTCGCAATTTTAAGCATTTTAAATAAATATTTTTTTAAGGTGAGCGAAAATAGGACGCTTATAAAAATCAAATAATCAATGTATATTTTTCACCTCTTGTCAGGTTCCTAAGTATTTATCTCAGCAATGGGACAAAGCATCCGAAAAGGGAGAAGTGGGAAAGATCTCAATCGAAAAGTATGTATCAAAAGGCTGTTAGACCTGCAGTGATCTGCAGATTATCAATCATTTGACTCTATGACGCTACGGATTAATTACAAGCAGATTCAAAAACAGTTTCTATCAACAGCAATAGCTAAACTCAACACAGCCAGAATATAAAGGGAGATACAATTATGGGAATTTGCAATTAGGATGAATGTGCGTTTTTATTTTATCCTTTTAACAGCTGCTTCTATTTTACATAAATTATTTATTGCTCGTGCACAGACCAAGTTGAATTTTTTTCTTCATTTCATTGTACTTGGGACAATAACAGTAAAGGATATTCTGATTCTTTTCTTTGTCACAAACTGTTGCTCAATGATGCGGATAATTAAGTAAATGTTTATTGCTTACTCAAAGCAGTGATGCACATTATTTTTCTCTTTTTAACAGAAAACAAGGTAAGACAGAGGTGAGATGACTTCAAATGTTCACATTTCTTTTCACCTCCTGTCTGTGGCTCCCAGCCACATTACAACCACAGACTTCAATATGTTTTTTTTTGGGAAAGACTAACACAGCGTTGCACTTAGCCCAACTGTGAAATGGAAGAAAAATTACACATTGTTTTCTAATTTTAAAAAGTATATACACTGCTCAAAAAAAAATAAAGGGAACACTTAAACAACACAATATAACTCCAAGTAAATCAAACTGTCCACTAAGCAGCACTGATTGACAATCAATTTCACATGCTGTTGTGCAAATGGAACAGACAACAGGGGGAAATCTTTGGTGATTAGCAAGACACACTCAATAAAGGAGTGGTTCTGCAGGTGGGGACGACAGACCACTTCTCAGTGCTTTCTGGCTGATGTTTTGGTAACTTTTGAATGTTGGTGGTGCTTTCACACTCGTGGTAGCATGAGACGGACTCTACAACCCACACAAGTGGCTCAGGTAGTGTCCAGAGCCTGGAGGCGCTACCAGGAGACCGGCCAGTACACCAGGAGACGTGGAGGAGGCCATAGGAGGGCAACAACCCAGCAGCAGCACCGCTACCTCCGCCTTTGTGCAAGGAGGAACAGGAGGAGCACTGCCAGAGCCCTGCAAAATGACCTCCAGCAGGCCACAAATGTGCATGTGTCTGCACAAACGGTTAGAAACCGACTCCATGAGGATGGTATAAGGGCCGAGGTCCACAAATGTGGGTTGTGCTCACAGCCCAACACCGTGCAGGATGCATGGCATTTGCCAGAGAACACCGGGATTGGCAAATTCGCCACTGGTGCCCTGAGCTCTTCACAGATGAAAGCAGGTTCACACTGAGTACATGTGACAGACGTGACAGAGTCTGGAGACACCATGGAGAGCGATCTGCTGCCTGCAACATTCTTCAGCATGACTGGTTTGGCAGTGGGTCAGTAATGGTGTGGGGTGTGAGACCATATGCTGGTGCGGTTGGCCCTTGGTTCCTCCTAATGTAGGACAATGCAAGACCTCATGTGGCTGGAGTGTGTCAGCAGTTCCTGCAAGATGAAGACATTGAAGCTATGGACTACCCCACCCGTTCCCCAGACCTGAATCTGATTGAGCACATCTGGGACATCATGTCTCGCTCCATCCACCAACGTCACGTTGTACCAGACTGTCCAGGAGTTGGCGGATGCTTTAGTCCAGGTCTGGGAGGAGATCCCTCAGGAGACCATCCGCCGTCTCATCAGGAGCATGCCCAGGGGTTGTAGGGAGGTCATACAGGCACGTGGAGGCCACACACAATACTGAGTCTCATTTTGACTTGTTCTAAGGACATTACATCAAAGTTGGATCAGCCTGTAGTGTGTTTTTCCACTTTAATTTTGTGTGTGACTCCAAATCCAGGCCTCCATTGGTTAATAAATTTGATTTCCATTGATAGTTTTTGTGTGATTTTGTTGTCAGCACATTCAACTTTGTACAGAAAAAAGTATTCAATGAGAATATTTCATTCATTTAGATCTAGGATGTTATTTGAGTGTTCCCTTTATTTTTTTGAGCAGTGTGTATATATATATATATATATATATATATATAATAGAAAAGTCAGGTATATATTAGTACTCTAGTATACCTTTATGGTATACCGGCTTTGCATATTTCTACCCTCTCCTTTGCAAAATAGCTTAGGCTAAGTCAGACTGGGTGGAGAACTTCTGTGAAAGCTAATTTTCAAGTCTTGCCACAGATTCTCAATTGGACTTAGGTCTGGACTTTGACTTGGCCATTCTAAATAATTGAATTGCAGCTCTGGCTATATGTGTGGGATTGTTCTGCTGGAACATGTGAAGTCTGCTAACAGGTTTTCTTCCAGGATTGCCCTGTATTGAGTTTGAGCTACCTTCTCATTACATCTGACCAGTTGTCCCGTTCCTGATGAAGAGCAGCATCCCCACAGCATGACGCTGCCACCCCATGCTGGGGATGTTGTGTTCTGAGATTTGCAAGGTTACTTTTCTAATACAAGAAAGTTCAGTTTTAGTCTCATCTGATCCTTTTGCTCATGTTTGCTTTCTCCAAAAAGGCCAGATTTGTGGCGAGCACAACTAAAAGTTGTCCTGTTGGCAGATTCTTTACCTGAGCTGTGGATCTCTGTACCTCCTCCAGAATTACCATGGCTTCTTCTCTGATTAATGTTCTCCTTGCCTGGCCTGTCTAAGTGGACCTCCATGATTTGTAGGCTTGGGGTTGGGTCGTATTCTTTCTGTTTTCAGTTGATGGATTGAACAGTGGTCTGTGAGAGGTTCGAAGCCTGGGATATTGCTTTATAACCTGAACCTGCTGAACTTCATCACAGCTTTATCCCTGAGTTCCTTAGTCTTCATGATGCTGTTTGTTCACTAACGTTCTCTGACAAACCACTGAGGCCTTCACAGAACAACTGCATTTAGATTAAATTATAAACAGGTGAACTCTATTTACATACTGACATCCAAAGGCAAATAAAATCCCAATAAAACACATTGAAGTTTGTGGTTGTATTTTGAGAAACTGTAGAGTTCAAGGTGTGTAAATGCTTCTGTACGGCTCAGTATGAAACTCTCTATTACTTTGGTTTCCTGTAGATATCCTCTTTCCGCTTTGTTGCACTCCTTGGCTGTTTGTTCTTTCATGACTCAACTTCCTCACAGGAATCAATAAAGTTTCACCCCATCATGTTTGACCCGATTAAGCAGAAAGACAGCCGATAATATGACTTGTCAGTTGTGTATTGATTGAGCTGGTTGTTTTTTCATGTTTCTTTTTCAGGTATGTTTCACTCTAAATGAAGAGCTGGCTGCCGTGGCTGCTGCAGGACAGAAGGAGGATTCCTGGCAGGTCCCGAGGGAATATCCCATCACGATGCACACAGTAGGTGCACAGACCATGGCTGTCTTCAGCCAGGGCGAAGCAGGTCAGTCCCATTCTCAGCTCTGTCTGCTCACCTTTTCCCCTCTGACTTTATTGTGCTGGGTAATGGTGTTTGCAGCATTTGGTAACTGCCGTAGGTGGCTACAGGGTGCAAACTGAAATAGATGTGAGCATTCGTTTGATGTAACGGTCCGCAGGGCCCTGAGATAAACTAAAACGTTAATCAGTATTTTCACATTCAGACACATAGAGCAAAAAGCATTTTGCTCAGCTAAGATATCGCAAAACTTGGTTCTTCAAGTCTCTTTCTCATATAACTCTTCTGTGATTGCACTGTAAAATTCATGAGAATACTCAGACCAGCTCCTTATTTGTGGAGGACATTTTGCTGCCAGGCATAATGTGTCATACGTCCTTTATGAGCCAGAAGGATTTGCATCAGATCAAGAGCTTAAAAATAGCTGTGACTGTATTGTTGGGGTGCCTGTTAATATGTGACCAAAGAATTACGGAAAATTACTAGGGGTTTGATTGTAATGCCTTAGCTTTGTTTGATTACAGGAATTATATTTATAATACGTAAAATTATGTTGAGGATTAAGACATTTCTCTAAATCAGTCATCATTGTAATAAATAAATAAATAGCAGGGGACTGGGTGTTCAAGAGCAGTCCTCTACCAGCCAGGGTTCCAACACTCTGTGAGACATGATTGATTTCCACTTATACAGAAAAAGGCTGTGAATAATTGGCTGAGGTTGGCTTTAAAACAAAAAGCATATTTTGGGCTTTTTTCCCAAGGCGGGCCCGAATTAGTTTAAAGCACGCTCTTTTAACTGCAGACCAGAACTGGGTCCAGAGGGGAGCGTGTGAAAATGGAGCATTGCACAGATTTCTGATACAGTTTAGTAAGCAGTGAAGATGAGATGAAGAGGAGGGACAGCAACAGGGCAATGACTGTTCATTACCATTTGTATGTTTTATTAATATGTCTTTTTGAAGGTGCTGCTGCAGAGAAACAATCATTGTTTTTAGTCATCGGTTAGGATTGTTTTTATTTGAAATAGGTTTCTGTTTAGTTAAAAGGTATATGAGTCAATGACTACCTAATTAACCAACTGACTGCATAGACGTCTGTATTTAAATGCTTGTCTTCATACCTACTCAATGACTCCATGGATCTCTCCACCTGTTTTCAAATTACTATGTATGTACATTTTTATATAGGTACAAAAAAACAAGCTTTTTCTACCAAAAGACAAATGGGAGGAATAACTTATCCAGGGTAGTTTTTAGGGTTCTCCAGAGAATCTTCATAAGGTTCATATCCAGAATCAGGATCGATTATGAGAATACTTTGATTAGTATTTTAAGTAGTATCCACAGTTTTCTTTTAAACTAAGCCTGAAAAGCTGAGTTTTCAACTAGTTTTTTAGCTGCCTTTTACAAAGAAACAGTTCCACAGCATAATACCACCATGGTCGTCTTTTATTGAAGAGATGGTATTAAATGTGGAATGTCCCGCCTTTTCTTTTTTTTTCTTTTTTTTTTTTTTTTAAAAACCCAAAAACTCAGCAGCACCTTAGCAGCAGACTGAAACTCTGAAACCAACTGAGCCGAATGCAAATTTTAATCTAACTTTTGCAAAAGGACTGACAGCGCAGCAGTCATTTTTGCACTCCTAGCAGTTTCATTTTCTTGGAAACCATAAACGATACTTATTTGTAACTTTCAGCTAGTTTGGTGCCTGTTTTTATATTTGTTTCAGTGAAGTAAAAGGGAGTATTACCCAATTCTATTTTCAGTTGGTAGCACTGTTGCCTTGCAGCAAGAAGGACCTGGGTTCGACTCCCGGCCGGAGGTCTTTCTGCATGGAGTTTGCCTGTTCTCCCCATGCATGCGTGGGTTCTCACCGGGTACTCCAGCTTCCTCCCATAGTCCAAAAACATGACTGTTAGGAAATCAGTCACTCTAAATTGCCCTTGGGTGTGAATGAGTGTGTGCATTGGTTGTTTGTCCTGTATGTCTCTGTGTTGCCCTGCGATAGGCTGGCGACCCGTCCAGATGTACTCCACCTCTCGCCCGTAGACACCAGCTCCCCCGTGACCCACTATGGAAGAAGCAGTATAAATAAATCAATAAATTCATTGTCAAAAAACCTATAGTTAATTAAAATTAAATATACCAAAATAATCAGAATGAAGAAATTTTCCAGGGAAGCTTTTAGGTTTCTCCTAAAAAAGTTTTATGGGGTTCAGCTCCAGAACATTTGTTTTACCAAAACAAAGTGTTTCTAAGTAGGTTTATTGGTTTATTGTCTTTTTAAACACAGATTGAAAAACTGAGGATTTTTCCATACCATAAATCATTTCTTTAGCTGCTTTTTTATAAAACAATCCAACAGCATGATGCTGCCATTATCATGTTTTTTTGAAGAGAGCACATTGTAAACTAACTTAGAAGTCCAATCTATAACTCATGAATCTCTTTATGTTCCTGACCTTTATGGATGGAAGTTGTTCCCATACTGTGCAAAACTCTTGTCATCTTAAAGGCTGTGTTATTAAGTTGGAAAACATAACTCGAAAACACCTTGATATGCCATCGTATGCTGTGCCTATCTATGTTAATATCTCTAACTCAACGTTCTGTCTTGCCAATAACCTGCCCCTCATTACCATAGGGAAAACAGGCATGGAAAAAGACTGGGGTAAATAGAAATGAGTGTGGATGAGTTCATAGATGAAGGCTTAGATTGATCAGGAATGGTGATGTTCAGTGCCACGTGAAGGCCATTAGTTTAAAGAAAATTATGAATATTATTTTTTTTAACAAATATTGTTTTACTAAAATGGAGTACATGAAAATAAAACTAGATTTAAACAATATGTAAAAAGGACAGCAAATAGCGCCCTTTTTTGCTTTTACAAATAGAGTAAAGGTTTTCCAATTAACAAATGGAGTCTGAATTTATGGAGGACCAGGAGAGTTACTAAAAAAGAAATACAACCATTTCAAATTTAACATTTAAATGATACAATTAGAAATCCAATTTGAAAAGCATTTTGTAATTGCACATTTTAAATGTAATTATTAAAGAGGAATTGTAAATTGTATTTATTAATCCATTATTAAATACTGCAATTTGAAAATGTATTTTTAAATCCAATTTCTTAATGGAGATTTAAAAAACAAAATTCATACATCTGATTATAAATACCTTTCCTTATCAAACATTTAAAAAGGCAATTCCTTTTTCCATTTCCGTTTTCTTTTTCATCTTGCATTTTCAAATCCTTTTTGCAATTACAATGAATCAGTGTGAAATAGTTCGGCCCAAATTTGACTGTAAATCATGTTTTCAAGCCTGTCTCATCTAACATTGTCACAAACAAATACAATGTTTTGTATTTTAACATGTAGAATAAAGTTTCATAAATCTGAGTTTAGAAAAAATCTGTCATGGTTTTACCAGACTGTGTTTTGTTCGAGGAAGAGCAGATGATCAAGAAACTGCAAAGTATCACTTTTGCTTCTGAATCTGGAGCTTTGAATCGGATACATACTTCAGCATTACTACTCAGTCATGGTGTACAGTAGCGGTCCCCGAGTCCAGTCCTCTAGAGCTACTATGCTGCAACGTCTCGATGCGTACCTTCTCCAACACACCTGATTCAAATGAATGGCTCTCACCAGGCCTCTGCAGAGCTCAATGATATGCTGATGATGGAATTCAGCCGTTCGATTCAGGGCTGTTAAAAACGGTTGCAGGATAGTAGCTCTCGAGGACTAGACACCCGTGGTGTACAGGTACATTTTCTGAAACTATGCCCAACACGGGGCACCCAGTCCTTATGCACTTAACTTGCAAAAAGGCAAAAGAAAACACAGCTGGGGAGCAAGTGACAGATGAATATAACCTTTTTTTTGTTGAGGACTTGTGCCATCCCTCACTGGATCCCACCCTGGGTGTAAGCCATACTGATCATATAAAAAACCTCCAGAGTGTGCTGGATTCATTTCTCTTTAAGACAAACTTGGATGTATTTAAGTGCATCTTGACTTGTGTTTTATTCTGCTCTGGAATAATTTGGTTGTAAATTATTTGAAGTTAAACATTTTTGAGCTGAATCGAGGGAAGTCACAGCCGGATGAACAGGGTAAGGAAGTGGAATGAATGTGGGGTTTAGAGCATCACGTGGAGCGGGTTGAATGAGTGCACAACTCCTCTCTGTTGATTTGGTTGCAAATTAACTTCATAAATCGCCTAGTTTTAATGGCATCCATCAACTTTTTTCAAGAATCTTTTTTTGGCCGTAGTCATTTTCTGATCAAAGATGCAACCTCGTAAACTGTTAGAAAACCCTGAAGAATTTTATAAATATTACAAGACCAGACACATTTATTGAGATCTGGACCTGGATCTTCTCTTTTGGTCGCTTCCCTTCAGCTCATCCTACAAGTTTTTTATAGGATTTTGGGTCTCCTTCAATTCGGGCATATATTTTGGACCGTTACTGTCCTAAAAGAATCAATAACCACCCATTTTCAGTTTTCTAGTCCTCCAGATACTACCTTAAAATGTTTTGTTCATGAGAGTTCATGATATGATGAAAGCTTCCCGGAACCTTTGAACGAGAAACAGGTCCACCGCCATTCTGAACAGCTGGCGTAAGGTGAATAAATATGGTCCTCTTCCAGCCTTGTAGGTTGTTATTAAAAGAGATGGGGTCTGCGTGTGGCATTATATCTCTACCTCGGGATAGGACAGAATCCTGGAACACCAATTAAAAGTATTTAGAAACTCAGACCAACATGAAAAAGTATGCAGTAAAATTGCTTTAGTTGTGTTTATTTTAAAGGGCTTGTTAGTGGTGCTCAAAATTGTGCCAATAGTGATTTTTTTTTTTTAAAACAATTATTTTTTTTAACATTACATTTTTTTTGTGTAAAATTGTGGTTCTGCAATAAAAGATGAAATAATTTTAAGGCTTTTTGAACATCTTTACCATGTAGTCAGTGATGCTGACTTCACCTGTTGACTGTCAGAAACCTGAGCCTGAATTGTAATTCATGTTTTTCCTGCTATCACCGCCTTCGTACACTTTAGATGCTCCCACACTTGCAAGTGCTTGTTAATACCTCCTACATGTGGTAATGGATTTTTCTCTTTTCCAAGGGTCTTTCTTTGCTCTTTTGTTAAGTACACTTCCACATGCTCTGCTCCCTGGAAATTTGCTGGAATTAACAAGGTTTTAGTCAGAAATAAATCTAGGTAAAGCAGTGTGTGGGTGAAAGTGTCACTGAAGGTCGCTGGGTTATAATCTCGTGTTTGTGGATGTGGAAACACAGCAGCCTGGAGGTATGAAAGCCTCTTAGTTTTTTCCTCTAAATTGTAACTGCTGCAGATGGATGGCTCGAATGGTGAAAGTGCGATGCTGGAAACAAGAAGTGGGATAAAGTCCTCTGAGATGCGGTGGTGTGTAATCTGTTATTTACCTGACCGCCGCTCAGCTCCTCCCTCACTCGCCTACAGGAAGGTGTACTGGATGGCACTGGTCTCCCACACAGTCCTGCTCTCTGGCACACACACACGTTTTACACAAAAGCAGCTGTCTTACATTTCCGTACCTGTACGTTAAAAGTTCGTTTGATTTGCCCTTGAACTTTCCATGAATTCTTTCACAGAAATAAATATACAGTTGAAACCATACTTTGTTTAAAAAGACAAATAACAATTTTTCTCCTCTGACTGACATTAAATTTGGCAAAACCTTTCCTATTCAGGTCAGTTAGGATTACCAAAGTAATTTCTATTTTCTAAATGTCAGAATAACAAGAGGAGGTTTTGGATATGTTTCCTAAACTTTTTTTAAATTCAAAAGTTTATCTACATTTTGTTTGTTTTTGTTAAAATTGCCTTTTAAACTGTAGGCAGCCTTCCTCACCACACTTTTTCAGCTCTGTCCACAAATTTTCTATGGGATGCAGATCAGCGCTTTGTGTGATGGCCACTCTCCATTTATGTCCAAGCTTAAACTTCTTGGCTGCGATCTTGAGATGATTCCACCATATATCAGATAATGTTCTTTCCTCTTGATGCCGTCTAATGTGTTAAGTGCGACAGTTCCTCCTTTTGCAAAACACCCTCGTGTAATGGTGCCATCCCCACTACTTCACAGTAGGGATGATTTTTCTGAGGCTTACCAGCTTTCAGCTTTTTTTCTCCAACGGTAACAATGATCTTTATGTCTAAACATTTCAGGTTTACTTTTATCAGAAAACAGGACATGTCTTTAAACATTAAGGTATTTGTCCCTGAGTGCATTTGAAACTGAAATTTAGCTTTTCGTGTTGCTGTTGGAGCAGTGGCTTCTTCCAGTCTGAGTGGCCTTTTAGCCCAGGTTGATACTGGACTTGTTTCACTGTGGATTTTACTTTAACCAGTATCTTGAGTTTTTGTTCTAGTGTTGATTCGCGCATTTTCACGTCCAAAAACATCTTTGGGATACTGAACTCATGTCCTTCCTGACCAGCATGATGGCTGGACATTGCCAGGGTGTTTATACTGTATCTGGTCACTGGGAGCCATGAAACCAGTTACTGTATGCCTAAATGTGTTTTTAAAGTATGAGCAAAATATCCTGACTTGTTTATCATAGAAGACATACAGGGGTTGGACAATGAAACTGAAACACCTCGTTTTAGGCCATAATAATTTATTAGTATGGTGTAGGGCCTCCTTTTGCGGCCAATACAGCGTCAATTTGTCTTGGGAATGACATATACAAGTCCTGCACAGTGGTCAGAGGGATTTTAAGCCATTCTTCTTGCAGGATAGTGGCCAGGTCACTACGTGATACTGGTGGAGGAAAACGTTTCCGGACTCGCTCCTCAAAAACACCCCAAAGTGGCTCAATAATATTTAGATCTGGTGACTGTGCAGGCCATGGGAGATGTTCAACTTCACTTTCATGTTCATCAAACCAATCTTTCACCAGTCTTGCTGTGTGTATTGGTGCATTGTCATCCTGATACACGGCACCGCCTTCAGGATACAATGTTTGAACCATTGGATGCACATGGTCCTCGAGAATGGTTCGGTAGTCCTTGGCAGTGACGCGTCCATCTAGCACAAGTATTGGGCCAAGGGAATGCCATGATATGGCACCCCAAACCATCACTGATCCACCCCCATGCTTCACTCTGGGCATGCAACAGTCTGGGTGGTATGCTTCTTTGGGGCTTCTCCACACCGTAACTCTCCCGGATGTGGGGAAAACAGTGAAGGTGGACTCATCAGAGAACAATACATGTTTCACATTGTCCACAGCCCAAGATTTGCGCTCCTTGCACCATTGAAACCGATGTTTAGCATTGGCATGAGTGACCAAAGGTTTGGCTATAGCAGCCCGGCCGTGTATATTGACCCTGTGGAGCTCCCGACGGACAGTTCTGGTGGAAACAGGAGAGTTGAGGTGCACATTTAATTCTGCCGTGATTTGGGCAGCCGTGGTTTTATGTTTTTTGGATACAATCCGGGTTAGCACCCGAACATCCCTTTCAGACAGCTTCCTCTTGCGTCCACAGTTAATCCTGTTGGATGTGGTTCGTCCTTCTTGGTGGTATGCTGACATTACCCTGGATACCGTGGCTCTTGATACATCACAAAGACTTGCTGTCTTGGTCACAGATGCGCCAGCAAGATGTGCACCAACAATTTGTCCTCTTTTGAACTCTGGTATGTCACCCATAATGTTTTGTGCATTTCAATATTTTGAGCAAAACTGTGCTCTTACCCTCCTAATTGAACCTTCACGCTATGCTCTTACTGGTGCAATGTGCAATCAATGAAGACTGGCTACCAGGCTGGTCCAATTTAGCCATGAAACCTCCCACACTAAAATGACAGGTGTTTCAGTTTCATTGTCCAATCCCTGTATTGGCTGGTGTTGCACTGACCTGATTTTGGTTTGCAAATTACTCAAAACTAATTTCTTCCTTTCTTGTTAGAATAAACCAATAAACCGACAGTATCAAAAAAAAAAGTTACGTCATTCATTTTGGAGAAAAGAAACATAAAAAGACCTCTTTACCCCTTGCAGCTCTGAGGGTCATATCATGGGTGAGGTGATCTTTTGATTCATTCGGGAATATGTTTTTCTAAACCGCTGCTAGCAAGAGAAGTTTAATGAGTGTTATGTTATTGACATCAGATCTTGATACTCGGTAGTATTTAAATTAAACCAGCCTCTCCTCTGTCTAATGAGACATTTTATAAGGTTTTTGTTGGATCCTCTCATTAGCCACATCAGTGTGCTCCATCTTTTGACTGATGCTTTCCAGACTCATCTGCAAAGTTTGAATCAAAACAGCTTAACAGCTGAATGAAATGGGGAAAGATGCAACAACAGGGCTGAAGTGTATCTGTCTGAACCAGATTTAAGATAAGTAATGATTTAATTTAACATAAAAGAATATCTGCAAATTACTTCAAAAATCTTGCTTTTCCTTACACACGTTTTTATGAAGTTATTTGAAACCATGGATAGTAGGAGTGCAACAGTTTGGTACTCCTGTGCACCAGCAGTCGCTCTCCACTACTGGTGGATGACCAGAAGCTTGAGAACCACTCTGTATTTTCTTCATTTAAAGACAAGCAAGTGGTTCTCAAGCGGCTGCATATAAACAATAACAACAATTCTTGCACTTCTTCACCATGGAGACCTTTGATAGTAATAAAAAACAGGTCTGTTTTTTGTCTTCAATAAGAAATGAGAGTGGTGATCAGCTGAGAGTGACATCTGTACTCTGAGACAGATGGTAAGCATCGTTATGACCTAATGAATAAAACCTCATTGCCATGTACTCTTCATGGCATGTTCCAAAAGCACAAATTTGAGGAAATTATTTATTTTTGTGTATAGAATAAAGTTACATGTAAATAAATTAGAATATTGTTGAAAAGTATTATTTTTACATTAAATTAAAAAAAATTAAACTCTGATGTTGTATTTTTGGTGTTGCCAATCAGAAACCTACTTCCTTTCCTTTTTGACTGAGCCAGCTTATGAGTTTCACGAGTTTGGAAATACATGATTCAGATGTTGCCTCCAGTGGCTAATCTCTATAATCCAAACAGATTCACATTCGGTGCATTTCAACCCTCCCTGTTGTGTAAGTTTTAAATTAGCCGACAGCAACAAGAGGTTGCTAAAGGAGACTGTCGGTGATTGATACGTACACTCGTAACGTCTGACTTGGCTTTTGTGCTCCGAGGCCGCTAGCTGAATATTCCTCCGTTATTTCCTCTCCCGTGGCTCTGCATTGTTCCAGATAAGCACCAGGTATTGATTAAGAGGTTGCTAAGGAACAGGGTTCGCTACCGCTGAAGCATGCAGACGAGAACAGTAAGGAAGATTTAATGTTCGGCTCTGTCAGTGTGATCTTTTTTTCCCCTCTGCTGCCTGGGGGACTTTTCACTGAAACTTAGAAATCCTTGAGTGCATTGAAATGGAAAACACAGAGTTTGATGTCTGGTTTCATACAGTCAGTTTGTGCAGCTAATTTACTTGGTGACATCTCACCACTTTGCATCACTCGTTCCAATTATTTGAGAAATTCTTTATTTTTTAGTTTAACATTTTAGCACTATAAAAGGGTTGGGGGTGTTTGAAATGTGTTATCTTATTAAACATGTTACATACTGTTAGCCTTATGAACACTGTATTTAACCCATACTGGTTCTCTATGTCCTGAAAACCTAGCATAGCCTTCTTTTCAACCAACTCTCGAAATAGTTTTGGTCCCCTTGCCCACCTACTGAACACTTTGTCAGCTGCGTGCATCATGTGCAATCCATCCAAATTACCTCTGCTCTATCTAGATGTTTTTTACTATAATCTCAGTTCATATGTTAAGGGATGGACCCAGTCATGGATTAATATCGTCTCTAAAAAGTTTTTATCGTTTGCTGTCCTTTTATTATGGCTTGTGATACTATGTTGGGTGGCCTGCCAGATCCTATGTCCTTACCTATAATAAACTGCATATGTTTAAGAAACATTTTATCTGCGCATTATAATGTTAACTCTTAAAACAATGTAGGGCTTCAACCTTGGATAACTCTAGGGTTCTGAATCTAATCTGTGCTCTTCTCTCTTCATATCCCATTCTGAGAAGTCTTTGTCTATCAATTCTACTGGAAGAGTTGTGAGTTGAGACAGCAGTCTTGGAATAACATTTATTTTGATCATTTCTATTCTGAAAGGGTCTAAATTCTGTCTTCCTCTATCTGATTTTAGTTCAACAATTAAAGCATTGCAACTTATAGATTTTAACTCAGATAAGTCTTTTATTGATGGTCTGGTGCGTAGTTAAAGGTAAGGTGTGTTTTTCTTATGGCCAAACAGGTACTGAAAAAGACCGCGGTGGTTGTGAGGAATATATTATTATCTGCAAATAATATTATTTTCTTTTTCCCTCCCTCTGTCTGTATACTCTTTATATTTTCATGTGTTTTTATACGTTGCCTTAGAGGTTTCTACCATACAACAAATAGGAGAGGGGTAATCGAGCAACCCTGACTTTAAAAGATTCCCATTGATTTTGCTCCTAGCTGTGGGTTTAAAGCGATTGTAAAGTTGTAATAAATGTTTTTTAAAGCCAAAGTGCTCTACCACCTAATATAAGAAACATGCTTTGAAAAAAACATTTTATTGCAGCTCTGCTGGAATGTGATTGTTCGCCCCAGTCTTACTGCCACCTCCATGTTTCACCCTTGGATTAGCGTATTCAGGGTACTGTGCAGTTTTTTTTACCACACACATCATTTTCTAGGTATCCCACAAAGTATCGTTTTGGTCTCATCTGACCAGACTAGCCTCTGCTACATATTTGCTGTGTCCCCTACATGGCTTTGGCAAACTAGAAAGGGGTTTTACGTGGCTTTCTTTCAGCACTGACTTTTTTTCTTGTTACTCTTCTATGAATCACAGCTTTTTGGGAATGCATGATTATTTGTTGCCTTGGTTACATATTCTCCTACCTCAGAGGTATATCTCGCCATCTCCTCCACAGCTGCATAGGCTTCTTGGCTGCGTCTTTGCATAATGTTCTCATAGCCCAGGGTGTCTCTTTAGGTGGGCGGCCATGTTTTGGTAAGTTTGTGGTTGTGACATACTCTTTCCATTTTCGTATGATGGATTAAACAGTGCTCTGAGATATTAAAAGCATGGAATATTGTTTTATCATGAAGGCAGCGCCAGAGGTAGGCGAAAGAGTACAATGCACACCTTTCAGCGTTTGGTCGGTCAACGATGTATCGCTGTGTGATATTTTTTTTTAACCTGTTCTGTCAAGAATGAAGCACAAATGGCACTACATTCTGGCTTATGTCGCTGCTTATCTTCTGCACTGCCTTGGTAGTTTTTTGTCAATGTTCCTGTTGTAGCGCCATTTCAATAATTCGAAATGGACGAGGAACGATTCATTTTTAGGTTGAAAAATAACCAGAGATACATGACCCACAATCTCATCATTTTAGGGACAGCGGCAGAAAAGATTTTAGCTTGCGATTGGTTTCCCATGAGATCGTCCATGCTGGTGCAAAATCTAGTTTAAGTGAAGATATTAACAAGGAATTCTGAAATAAAAATTTGAAGTCGTTTTAAAATATTTTCATAGTGAACATTTTATGCTATATTAAATTAATTTCAATGTATTAACTCTATTTATTTACAGTATGTTTCTCATGATGTGCGTTCCCCTCAACTCTGATTTCAACTTGTCCATAACTTTATCTCTGACCTGTCTGCTGTGACCCTTGGTCCTAAAGATGCTGTTAGTTCACTAATGTTCTCTAGCAGTCCTCTGAGGCCTTCACTTGAGGCTGTATTGATACTGAGGTTACATTACACTAAGGTGGACTCTATGCCAAATAGGTGAAGAGAATTGCCTGAACTGGATTTAATTTAGGGTATCAGAGGATGCAAATCCTGAATACATATCCAAGCCTCACATATTAGGTTTTTATTTGTAAAAGGCTTTAATATTCATGGATTATCTTCCGTCCACTTCAGTTTTAAACTATTTTGCATTGATCCCTGACATAGCATGCTAAAAAAATACTTTGAAGTTTGTGCTCGTAACATGCCCAAATAAAAAGGAAGAGACCAAGCATTAAAAACACCAAGAAGAGTGAATTACTAAGAACAAAAGCATGTTTTCTCCTATATGCACTAATCTCCTTCACCACAAATAAATTTTTCTAATACTTGCTCTGCATACTCTAATAACAGTTATTTTTTTGAGTCTCATGAAGACTGGCAGCATACAGTATGAGTCACTGCTGGTAAAACTTTATAGTTGTACCTTATGGAAGTAAAATAGTCTCATTAGAATCAGACATTTTTTAGACATTGAATTTATAACACTGAATTTTTATCCTGTGCAATTATGTATGTGAATTTTTTTTGTACTTAAAATTTGCCTGCAGAAATTCACCTGCAGAAATTCGCCTGCAAAAATTCGCCTACAAATGTGTTGCCGCTTCTTCCGGTCACTTCAAAACAAGAGCATCTGCGGACAGGGTTGGGGCACTAGCTGTCATCAGGTCAAACATTTCATTCAGTTCCATTAGATGAAAAAAAAATACCGAATCTCAAATGGGTGTTAAAGCAATCAGCACTCGATCGAGTCGAGCGTCTTTTAGCCAATCAGATTACGCTTATTTGATCACGTGACACACCATTGCCTTGGGCAGAGGCGAGTCTCTTAACAGTTTGCTGGATAGTGACTTAATAAGGATCAGTGATGAGACTTTTCTGCCAAAAATATATTATTAAAAAACGGCAGGTAATTAACACCCATTTGAGATTCGGTATTTTTTTTTCATCTAATGGAACTGAATGAAATGTTTGACTGACCTGATGACAGCTAGAGCCCCAACCCTGTCCGCAGATGCTCTTGTTTTGAAGTGACCGGAAGAAGCGGCAACACATTTGCAGGTGAATTTCTGCAGGTGAATTTCTGAAGGTGAATTTTTGCTGGCAAGTTTTAAGTACAAAAAAAATTCACATACAGAATTGCACAGGATAAAAATTCAGTGTCATAAATTCAATGTTTAAAAAAATGTGTGATTCTAATGAGACTATTTTACTTCCATAGTACCTCTTCAGGTTTGCCAACTGTCACTTAAAATACCGAGATTTCTCTTATGTGAAATTTGAGATATGCTTTCGTTATCAAATGAATGAATTTTGAAGAGTCAGTGTTAATCTGTCTAAAAGTGCTGTAACTGTAAGGACTGTCTTGCTTTACCTATAGCTCTCCGTTAGGTTTCAGATTAATAATCTATCACTTTTCCGACTTAAATCACAAGTTGTATCGTTTGCCATCAAGGAGAAGCCATGCCCTTGTCCTCAAAGCAGGCAGATTTCTTCGTTCTAAAACGGTTTTTTAAGCTTTCCGATATAGGCCTGGGTGTGCTTTTCTGGAGAGGCATGAGACTCTAAAATAGATACATGTATCACATAAAGACTTGCAGAGCAATAATTTGTTGGATTCCTGAGATTCTAGCTGTGCTGCACTGCTAGAAATAATTTCTATTGTCAAAAACAAGTTTGCTTCATCAGGTTTTTCTTTAGTTTAAAAGAATTTCATAGATTTTTCAGATTACACAAACAAAACAGTCCAACAACAGTCATCAGTTTTGGTAAAGCAGTACAAACATTAGCACAAAGTGTTGGCCTGTTGGAAAACTCCATTTATGTTGATAAGTCAGTAAATAATTTACTAAATATTTCTGCAGCTAAATAAATGGCCTTTCACATGCTGATTCATCACTGGATACATCTAAAGCACTCTCTTCAGTGACAGTGTTTTGAATCTCATATTAGTCACGACTTTGGTAGCAACACTGTCTGATGCACTCCTGCCACTCTGCGTTGTTGGTGAGATAATATTTACTGTGCCAGAAACTGTATTTTAGATCATCAGGCATTTGGAAACAAAATGATAATTATCTCAGAGCGATTAGTGCCATGCAAAAATAGTCATACCTCACTAACTTTTATACATTTTGTCACGTACAACCACAAAGCTCAATGTATTTTATTGGGATTTTGTGTGAAAAACCAAAGAAGACAAAGTAATTGTAAAGTGAAAGGAAACAGATACATGATTTTTGAATTTCTTTATAAATTTTAACGTGCCTTACTTTGACACGCCTAAACAAATTCCAGAGAAACTAATTGCCTTCAGAAGTTACATAATTAGTAAAAAGAGTCCAGCTGTGAGTAATTTAATCTCAGTAGTAATACAGCTGTTCTGTGAAGGCCTTCAGAGGTTTGTTAGAGAACGTTGGTGGAAAAAAAACACGTCACCGAGACCAAGGAGCACAGCAGGGATAAAGTTGTGAAGAAGTTTAAACCAGGGTTATAATATAAAATATTATCTTTTGAACACTGTTTATCTAAAAATGTAACCTACCTACCAAGACATGACTGTCAACCCAAACACACACCAGGAAAGTCGTGTTATTCAGAGTAGCAGCCATGAGGCCCATGATAACTTTGGAGGAGCTACAGAGAGTCGAGTGTCAGGTGGGAGAATCTGTCGACAGGGCCTTTTTGGATAAAACGCAAAATCGTTATTAAAAGAGCCATAAGAAGAGCCCTCTTCAGTTTGCCAGTTTGTGGACGCTTTTATTCAGCAGGAACAAGGAATTTGGTCAGAGCTGATAAAAAGGTGGATGAGGTTTTCTTTTGTTGTTATGTATGCATCTGTATATATGATGCCTTTTATGTGACATCTTAATATTTAGTATTTTATTTATATGATGTTCAGTATGATGATGTTTTCATGGCCTGGAAAGTGTGCCAAAAAGTTTCTTTGTGTTCTGCTTTGGGACTGTTGTGATCTTTGATTACCATTTAGATTACATTTTGTGATTTATTGGTTCATCAATGCACCTCATCAATGCACCTCCTTCTTGAGGAAATAAAAGAAAATCAATACATTCGTTAAATGTTTATGTTTGTAACATAAAATTTGGAAAAAGTGTGACAACTGTGGAGATGATGGTGGACCTTCAGATAACACCACCCCCACACACCCCCCTCACATCCTCAATAACACTGTATCTGCTAGTGGACCACTTCCAGTTCCTAAGAAACACCATTTCTCGAGACCTGAGATGGTCCTCACGCATGGACAGTGTTTGGAGAAAGGCCCAGCAGGGACTGTACTTCCTGAGGCAATTCAAAAATTACAACCTTCCACAGGATCTGCTGGTCATCTTCTAGACTGCCATAATTCAGTCTGTTGTGTCTTCGTCCATCTCACTGTGGTTTGGCTCATTCACAAAACAGGACAGGTTCAGATTTCAACAAACAGTCAGAGCTGCAGAGAGAATCATCAGGGCTGACCTTCCCTCTTTCAGGACCTTTACAGGTCTAGGGTCAGGAAAAGGGGAGCTAAAGTCTTTGCAGACCCCACACAACCTGCCAAAATCTGTTTAGGCCTTTATCTTCAGGTCGGCGCTACTGAGCGCTGTCTGCTAAAATCAGCTGCCACAGAGACAGTTTCTACCCCCAGGCTGTTTCTCTGACAAACACTTGACAGTCCAGAACAACACCATGCATACTTGGACTGATTCCACATTATCTTTGCAAGTAAAGTCAGTTGTGTATATATGTCAATTTATTATATATATATTCGACTCTGGTACACTTTATATATAATAAAAAAAAGTCTTAACTAAGAGCAAAGTGTACCAGAGTCGAATTCCTAGTTTGTTTCTGTGCACAAACTTGGCAATAAAGCTGATCCTGATTTTTTTTTAAGACTATAATAAGTATAAAACTAACAAAGACAATTGATAAATGAGAATTTTAAAACCTATATAATCAGCCCGATAAAACAAACAAGCCAATTGGCTCATCATTTGATTTATGTCCATTATATTTGTTCAGTAAATTGCGAGATTTTCCGATTGTATATCTCTCTCACTTCATATAATATTCTGTCACGACTTCTTGTCTTGCAAGCTGCTCCTTTCTGAAAAAGGATGACATTGAGCTGTCTACTATAGAGGAGAGGGGAAGGTTTGAGATTACTGACAATTTCATCAGATCTTAGAAAGAACTGCTTACAGAAACTGTGATTTTAGTGTAATATAAGACCTCTATAGAAAGACTGAACATCTGAGGTGACTGTTTCTCTTCTTGAAATCCTTTCTGTGCTGTAGAAGGACTTTCTAAATCTTTGAAATGCTCTGGTTGGTTCTTGGATGCAGTGTTGTAGGTGAAACATGAGGTTATTCAGAAAGATTTCACAGGTATTTAAATTGATGGCACCTTAGCACCTTCTTGTCTTTAAGTTGGAGCTTGGTTGTGTTTTGTTGGAACAGTTCAGACCTTTGTTAATCCATAGGGATGCTTCACTTAATGCTTTCAGGGAGCTCAAACCTCCTGGGCACCTCGCTGTCAGAGCTGATGGAAGCTGTCTGCGCTCTCCTGCTGCACAGTTCGTTGCTCTCACAGCATAACTAGAAACTAATGAAATATTTTTTATGGCATTTTTATATTTCTTAGATTCCCTCCTCATTTATTCGGGTCATGTTCACACCAGCAGCGCTTTTATTGTTTTACAGTCCACAGCATTAGTTTTAAAGCCTCCCCTGTTCTGTGCTGTACCGAGCTACAATGTTGGAATAACAAACACTGGTCAGTCACCAGCAGGCTACACAGAATCATGACATACAGCTGCAACTACTGTATATGCACACAGCTGCCAGGTTTGAACAAAACAAGCGAAACTGTGTGATCATTTTTCTAGGTTGATTTATAAATATTTAACATTTTCAGTGGTAGTTGGTTTATGATTATGGTGGTAGTTGTACAGGTGATTCTAAGTGTTGTATGCACTTTGGTTTTTGAGACACAATTAGATAAAGGTTTGGTTTAACAGCAAGAAGAAGAAAAAAACAAACCCAAATAGCGTGTTTCTTTCCACTTCTTTTTCTTTTTTTTTTTTTTTTTACAGGAAATTACCCTCACAGAAACAATAACAGAAAATAAAACACTCTTTTTGAAAGCGCTCTGTGATATCAGGCTATGTACTCCAAACACAGATTTGTGAACTAGCAGCTTCACTTTAAAATGAAAAACTTTTTAAAATGTCCACCCAATTTGAACCAAATAGTGCCTTTAAGGTTATATGTCAAAAACTATATTAGGTTTCAATTAATTTGGCTTTAATTTAATGTTAAACCACATAAAACTGGTGTTACAATGTTGAACACTAGGTGGTGCCTACTTGGCGTTTAATGATAATGACAAACTATATTAGGCAAAAATGCCACCTGATATCAATTATATCAAACAAATACACAATTGCTCCCCATTGACAAGTAGCTATATGGCCACTGGGCTTGCCATATATCGTTGATACCACACCACCACTGCGATATTACTAGAAACCTGCGCACTGCACAAAATAAGCAGATGACGCTTCAACCTCCTGCTCAGCATTCATATCACTCTTTCTTTGGTGTGGAGTGCTTTAGAAAGTAGCTTAATCTACTCATTTGTGCCATGAAATTTAACACAATCCATTTAAAAGCATGTGTGTGCTCTATTGGAAGTAAGTGGTGATTGCCTGGGAATGAAATCCTCTTTGCCTGACTGGACGTACCTGGAGTAACATCTGTATGGTGATGGTTTGGTCGGTGCATCCCTGCTGCTTTGATGTGGGTTAAAACTGATGTAGTGAACTGTGAAACACATATGGTGAACATGTATTTATCCTCAAACAGCTTGAATTTCTCTTAGGTTTCTTGAGGATTAAAGGATTAAAATGTGCTTTGACTGGGTGAGTTATTGCTAAAATCTTATGTTTAGTTCAGTTTATTTGGGTATTGAACACCACAGAATTGCAACAAATCCAGAGTCAAACATATGAGCTAATTTAGCTATATTAATTACAACATACAACAGTCCAGTTTCTAATGATTAGAAAAATGTATAAATTATTTCATCATTACAGTGAAGTACTTTAGAATTAGACAGCATTTTCTGCCATTATGATCAGATATGTTGTTTCTAACATCTTTTTTCAGTAGGAGGAACAACATTTTGGAGAAAATCAGGTACTGTTCCATCAACAGTTTTTTCTGACAGCAATTATCCAGCATTAACACAAAAGTTAAAAGCACCAGCAATATCATATGGTTCGAAATATTCTCCAGTTTTATCATTAGACTTTGATAGGAAAGCTTCTTTACATTGTTTCTTTTTTGTCTCCTTATCATCACACCTCACCAAACACATGTGGCAGAGCAGATTTTAGATGAGGTTTTCTGATTCTCATGTGTCAGAAAAAGGTTGCAAGAGCTTTTTTCTTTTCAGCACAGCTTGGAAAAAGCAGCTTCTCTCCAAAGAGAGCATTTCTATTTTTATGCAGCCAAAAAGCTTTTTGAAACATGTTTTCTTATCGGACAGTACAAAAGAAATCAGAGCTTCCTTTCTCCATGAGAACTCTAAATATCCATGAAACATGGTGGTATTATGATTTCAGACTGCTTCAGTGCATTGAGCAAGAAGGATTTGAGTGGAGGATTGAGCAGGAAGATGTGGGTTTGGATCCAGAAGGCAAAAGATGAAGGAAAATTTACGGATGTCTGACAGAGAACTGAAACAGAACATAAATCATGCAGCAGTAAGAATTGGTTTAAGAGGAATCAAGTTTTCTTTGGTAATGGATGAATCCTCATTATGAAATGATAAAGTCAGGGTCATTTGCTTATTTTCTTCTGGAGATGCCCTGCCAGAGGACTGGCTGCGACAAGTCTTAAATTTGCATTTCGTATACTCCATTATGCTTATAAGTTACCCTCTCTTTCATCATTTCTTATGTTTCTTCCTTAATAAAGCTGCAAAAAGACTTTATTTTTCTTGTAGACTGGAAAGGTTGTGATTTCTTTGTCTTCCAATGGGAGAGTGGTACATTTGTCAAGATAAACCCATTTAAAATAAGAGGAAAACTCACTTAATGCACCTAACATATTAAACATTGTTACGCAAATGACCCCAAACTGTAACTGTTCAAACCCACGTTAAAAGGTCAGTTTTTTCCACTGGTAAAAAAATGACACCATAATAAATCATTTTAACATTTTTCCACATCAGTGTAACATATATCCTGTATAATTCGAGTGGAAAAACAATTTTTTTAGAGGGAAGTATAAAAAAACAAAAAAGCTGTAGTGCCATGGATGCAAAACCAGACTTCAGCATGCAACGTCTTGACTTTGCAATATTTTCCCACTCCATTTTTCAAAGATTCTTCAAATTTGTCAGATTGTGGACATCTCTTTTTTTTTTGGCAAAGCGTTTTTTTTCTGACTTAGATGTGTACTTGGATTTGTTGTGATGCATAAAAATGTAAACTATCTCCATCTTGAGCTTTCTAGCTAATACCAAAATATTTTTGGCCACACTGGTATTTGGACAATTTTTTTTTTTATCCGCTTTGACAGAAACTCCAGGAATAGAATAGAATCTGTTTGTCCCACAGTTGGAAAATTCAGGTGTACCAAGTAAAAGGCAAATAAAAGCATGCAGATAATCACAAAGGTTAAAAAAATATAGGATAAAGACGAGATAAAAAATATGAGACTGTACAGTAGAGGAAAATTTACGACATAATTAAAAGCAAGTACTATAGGGTTATTAGAAATAGCATATTCAGATTAAAGAAATGGGCAACGGTGATTTTAAAAACTGTACAAATTGTGCTTGCACATCTGTGCACAGCAGACTATTTCCAAAAAATCAGCAGGAATGTAAACAGCTTATTAAGTTTGAGCTTGTTGATTGAGCAATGATAGTTATAAAGTCATGTAACCCCAGATCATGATGCTACCCCACCATGTTTCACTATAGGTATTGTGTCCTTCCTGTAACACAGTGTATTGTTTTTATGGCCTAAAACTTCAGGGTTGGTTCCATCAGACCGTAACACATTTTCCAACAAGGCTTTTTGAGATTTTAGGAAAGGATTTAGGTTTTCCAAAGAAAATATGCAGATTCTCTACTCTGTGGTCCTGATAAACATCCAAGACAATTATTCCAATGTAGAATGTGACTTCTAAAGCTGGTAATATTCAGTACTGGTAAAAAAAATAATAATTAAGGACACCCCCTTTCAGTTTTTGGGTGCAACAAACTATTTCTTTTTAGAAAATAAAAACATTTTCTGCTTTTTTTACACTTGAGGTTAGATTAAAATAATTAGTGGCTAACAAAAATCCTCCAGAAACAAATCAAAACTGAACAAGCAGTTTACAATAAAGAGCTTCATTGTCATCTGATTTAAGAAATGGACCTCAAAGCATCCAAAGGTGAAGTAAAATAACCGATTCAGAAAGAATAGGAGGGTTTTTAACATTTGCTTGATGAATGTAGTTGTTTTAATTGATTCAGTGCGTGAAGACAAGAGCAACTGTGTTACTATAGAGCTGAAATGTGTGAAATGCTGCCTAAAAGCTTATCAGTGCGACACATCTTGTTGAAGTGTTTATACCTGAAGGTGAGAAACGGGACCATGTAACCTGCACCCAGAGAGCAATGCGTCAGGTTGAAGTTAGTAGGCAGACGGATCCTTACTGAATGTTAACCCACAACTTGGTACCTTTTCAAAAAATGTTCACATAAGTCTACAGTTGGAAGGAAAATGTTTTTATTTAAGTCCAATGAACTGCTGAATCACTGCCTTGCTAATCTCCAAGATGTTTGTTTTTCTAAGGTAAAAAAACACAAGGGTTCATCCAGCAAATGTTAAGCTGTGCTCTCGTTCCTATTCTGCCTTCTGAAATAAAGGGGGGGGGGTGAGGCTCCATCACCAGTGGACACGAGGTGCAACCTGGTCAGAGGGCTGCTGAAAGGCTATGGACGTTTTTGGCAAGAAAAGGTGTCATGAAAACGTCTGAATGGTCATCTTTTAAACTCGTGTTTTCTATGAAGTTGCAAAAGAGTCGCCAAATTTTTTCTTTTTTCTCTTATTTAAATTTTCTAATGTAATAAAAGTTTTTTTTTTCCATTGAACTGAGGTTTGTTCTAGCTCTTCTGAGCTCATATTGCAAGAAAAAAATGGTCTGGTCTCTTTCGAAGATGTTTTCATACCCCCTGAGAGTTTCTACATTTTGTCACATTACAACCGCAATCTGTTATATTGGGATTTTATGTGATAGATCAACACAAAGTAGCAGATAATTGTCAAGTGGCAGGTATCAAACTTTTTTTAAAATTAAAAATCTGAAAATTATGACATTTATTTGTCTTCGACCCCCTGTTCACTGAAACCCATAAAAAAATAGTGCTATCATTGATCTTTAGAAATTCCAGAGTTCACCTTCCGGGAGTAATTTAATTTCAATATAAACCGCATCATGAGGACCAGAAAAACAGCAGACAGGTCAGATAAAGTTGTGGAGAAGAATAAAGCAGGGGTTATGTAAAGACATTAGCATCCACCTGAACCAGGCCAGTCAAGGAGAGCATTAACCAGAGAAATGCCAAAAAGAACCGTGGTTACTTTGTAGGAGCTTTACTGATCCACAGCTCAGGTAGGATAATCTGTTGACATGGCTAAGACTGGCAGGACAAAAGCAGTTTTTGAAAGAAAGCCACAAGAAGACATTTTCTGTTTGCTACAAGCCATATAGGTGACACAACAAACATGAGGAGGGAGAGGTTCTGGGAAGATGATTATTAAACATTTTGGCCTATTTGCCCTAAGCATACGATCAGAGCTACAGTGGAATGGGCAGGAATTTCAGATTATTTTTTTATTAAAAAAAAAGAAAATCAATGGAATATAATGGAAGAAGGATCAAATTTTTACTGTAGAGAGGTTTTTAGTAACATAATGTTTTATATAGCAAGGTAGACCCCCCTTGCTATGGAAAACCAAATTTGTTCTTTCAAAGAACTGTTTAAGAACTGTCCTAAGCAGCGGCCCTAGTGAAGCACTGGTCCCAGTTTGGTATGTAAACCCTAACTTGTTGGGTGGTTCTGGCCTCTAGACACTTTTACTTTGGAGGTTTGTAAGACGAGTTCCCCTCTGAGGAGATACCAGGGTAAACCCACAACTCACTGAGGGGGTAATCTGTATCTTCATGCCTGGGAACTTCTGAGGACACCCTAGAAGGGCAGATGGATGTCTCAGTTTCCCTCCTGGACCCGTTACCGTCATGAACCAACCTTGGATAATCAGATGGTAATAGATTAGTGCCTGGTCTCAGTATCCAAGTTTAGCGAGATCTGGTGCTGTTCAAATGTCAACGTCTCTGCAAAGACTGTAATTTTGGCTGCTAGTCTAGAGAGAAAGCAACACACACTTTTAGACATATGCCCACACACACACACACACACACTTGTCAGCTGCAGCCTTTATTTTTATGTTATCTCAGGGTGCACATCCAAAAAAAAGGTGTAGGAAAGGTTGGTCTCTGCCTCTGCACTTACTTCTAGTATCTATTTTCAAGCCTCCCTCTATTTACTGCCTCCTTTCAGCTTTGATCTCCACTTGTTTGTTTGCTTATTTTCTACTATCCATGTTCCTGTCATATATTTTTTTTAACTGCAAGTTAAAAAGAATACTTTTTTCAAAGCCCTAATGTAGTTTAATTTGTTTCTCCTCCACTGTAAAAGATATTAGTGGTTGCTGCGTCTGTAGTCTGAGCCTAAAAGTTAAAGTTAGGAGCCTGGCATTTCTTCCCCCTCATCTTCATCATCTCACCTCTGCTCCTCCATCAGAGCTGCTGGTGCTCCCTTTTTTGGAGTTGACAAATGAGAATCGGGGCTATGTTAGTCATTTTCTGGCTCAGCAATGCCACACGACTGAGGCCACGCGATAAGGAGGAGTTGTTTGCCTGGCAACAGGTGGAAAGATTGAAACAGCATTGTCAAGTGTAGTGTGCCTGCATGTCATGCTGCCCTTATCAGCCCATTTGATTGCTTCTGATGAGGTGCAGCTAATAAGTAAATCAGTCGCGGTCATAAAAAATGCAACAGGTCGGATGTTGCTGAAAGTTTCCTGCCAAGGCCTTTTATCCACTTCATCTGATTACGTCTCATGATTTGATGTGCGATTTTACATCGTTGTTGCCTGTGTTGACGCGGAGTGAACTGAGCATTTAGTTCACCTGATGTTGGACACCAAAGTGGCCGTATGAGTCATGAAGGAGGAGGCAGTGGTGGCTGCGCCGCTGGCTTGACGACATTGCTCGCGGGAGCAGACAGTTTCAGTCGGCATGCAGAGAAAGCACAGTTAGCTGTAAAAATGAGTGATGCTGTTCATTTCACGCCAGCGGATGGCTGCTCCCCATGGGGATAAGCTCTGCAATTAAAAAGTTCAAAGGGGCATCGAAAAGAAATGTAACTTCCTTCATAACGGTTTCTCTTTTTTCTTTCAAGTGGAGAAAAGGAGATTAGCCCTTTTCAATGCTCGGGATAAATAAATTTAAAGGTTTCCACTCCCACAAGCCTTCCATAAATGGATCATGACACATCCTTGCTACACATTGTTTGAGAAAAAGCCAGACTAGACTTGTTTTCTCATTTGCTCTGGCACAGACGGCCCACACAAACACACACACAGATTTCTTCTATATTTGCTGTTCACTCCGATGTTTCAAATCATCAAACATATAATAATGTTGGACAAAAATAAGTAAATAGGAAAATGCAATTTTCAAATGATGATAATTTCATTTAAGGAAAAAAGCCAACCAACCCCTGCTTGGTAATTCATAAATTAACCTTTCACTTTTTTTGTTCAGTTTTATGAGCCAGACCCTGGCCTAATTGCTGCCAGACCTGTAGGATCAAGACATCACTTAATGAAACCTGTCTGACCTGAAGTAGGCTAAAAGATCTCAACAAACAGCACAGTCCCAGTCTAAAGAATACATAAAAAAACTAATTTGTCTTGGTGTCAATCAGTCTGGAATGAGCTACAAAGTCAGTTCCAAGGCTTTAGGGCTTTATTGTTATTGTTTTGAGGAAAATGTTCTGTGGACTGATGAGACAAAAGTGGAATATCATCATATGGACGGTCAAACCTGTTGGGGGTAGTGTGATGGTCTGGGAGTACTTTGCTGCTTCAGGACTGGGACAAAATGCTGTGATTGATGGGAGTTTGAATTCTGCTCTCTACCAGAAAATCCTGAAGGAGAATGTCTCCAGCAAACTTGGGTTATGCAGCAGGAAAATGATCCAAAGCACACAAGCAAATGCAGTTCTAAATGGCTCAAAAAGCAAATTGAAGGTTTTGGAGGGGTTTAGTTAAAGCCTAAATTTAAATCCCATTAAGATGCAGTTTAATTAAACTAAACTGGCCAATCATGCTCCAAAACTCTCCAGTTTGCCTGTGTTAAAACAATTAGGCAAAGAAGAGTTGGCCAGAATTTCTGCACAGCGATGTCAAGAACTCAAGCATCGACTGCTGCCAAGGATGGCACAGTCAGTAATTAGGTTTAGGGGGAATTGCTTTTTCACATAGGGCCAGGTTGGTTGTGGTAAGGTTTCTCCTTACCTAAAAATCATCATTTAAAACCTACATTTTTTCATTTTCTTCAGATCATCATTTCCTTTAAAATGATTTAGATCTGAAATATTAAACTGTGACAAAGTTTATTGACAAAGGCAAACACTTTTTCACAGCATTGTATTTTTTTGTTCACTTATACCCTGAAGTTGCTATTTAGATTATGTTTTTCATGGTATATTGTTGAGTGTTTAAAAGGGAGTTGCATGAATATTACATAATGTCAGTTTAGATGTCAGCAGCTAAAAGCGGTTGATATGCCTGCTGCTTGTTCTGTAAATAGTAAATAATGTTTGGAGCTGTTGTTGGTCCTTCTTGTTGAAACCTTCTTTGAAAGCCTCAAGGCTAGCACAAATGGTCCTATTTTGGAGTTTAAAGTGCCTGTGACATCGAATTTTCATGATAAATCCAACTACATTTATGGAAAGGAAACATTGATAAAATATTTTAAAAAGTAAATTCATGCCACTGAAAATAACAGTTGTTGAGATATATGGTCCAAAATTTCACTAAAAAGGCATTTCCAGACTCCTTTGTGATTTTATGGCGCTCTTTTATGACGTCAAAGAGGAACCCCGACACGTGAACTGACTGCTGCTACAATGGCAGCAACACAGACAGCAGCAAAGAATCTGATATTTCTTTAGAAATATTTCAGTCACTATCGGAGAGAGACGCAGCAGAGTCAGGAGAAGAAAGTCAGCTTTCATCAGATTGCATTTACCATGCCTTTGTGTTTAACAATGTTTTGGTTAAAGTTTTTACTCCTTCAAGGCACCAAAACAAAACCTTTTGTATTGGTGATGTCACACTTCATTGACATGTAACCATGGTAACATGCAAAATGTGAGTGCTTAATGTTGCTAAATATCCCTAAGTGCTTCATGATGTCACTGACTCTCCATCCTGTGTGGTTTCACAACCATTTGGGATCTAAATATAGCAGCCATTGGTAAACGTGATTTTCTGTATTTTCCTTGTGATGATTAATCAGAACAATATCTCTGCCTATAGGACTGGAGAGTGCAACTGTAGACTAGCAATTCAACCCCTGATTCAAACTGATGCAAAACTAGTTTGAATATGAGCATGTGCATGTTGGCAGGGTCTCTGGCTTTATACATGTGGTTGGAGTGTTTATAATGTCCTTAGAAATTATTCAGGTTAAATAAAAGCTAAACTTTAGTTTAACAATACTAAAACTGGATTTAATCGCAGCGTCACCTCTCAGTAGTAGGTATATCGAATGCAACCACTACCATTGATAATGACACACATTGGGGTGCTGTGCAGAGATATAAAAAGAAATCCTCCTTGAGGGAAAAGGGCAGCATTTATCTCACAGACTGACCCACTTTAGAAATGCCAAACATGTTCACAAGATCTGGTGGGATTTAAAGGAGGGGCCTCCCTAAAGGCTTCTGCAGGTGAAGCTACTGCACTGACAGTCGCAGCAAATTAGCTGCATCAACAACTATAGCAGGTGATGTGAAGGCGAAAATAAGACTATAAGGTTAATGTTGATGCAACATGTTTGGTAGATGTGAAAAGAGAAACAAGGATGAATGCTGGTACCAGCCATGGGCTGGCCTGAGAGGGTATAGACCATAAAAGAAGTACCACACAAACCTCAGCACTTTGACTGAGAGCGTGACTGAACGGTGCAGTTATAACTAAATGGTTTATGGTCAGATGAGACAAAGATTTAGCTGTTTGGCCACAATGACAGGAAGAAAGGTTTTAGGAGTCAAGCAAAGCAAGGGAAGTTTATTTGTGTAGCACAAAGCACAAGAAAATAAATAAAATAAAGAAAAGTTGGACTACAGGCTGAAATTAATGTTGTTTCAAGTCATGATTTAAATAGAACAATCAAAAGCAACTCTTAGCAAATAGGTTTTAAACCTTGATTTATAGAAACTCGGGGTTTCGGCATGTTTGCAGTTTTCTAGAAGTTTGCTCCAAATTAGTGGAGCATAAGAACAGAATGCTGCTTCTCCATGTTTGGTTCTGGTTCTGGGGATGCTGAGTAGATTTGAACCAGAGGACCAGAGTGGTCTGGAAGGTTGTTATATCAACAATACATCTTTAATGTATTTTGGTGCTAAGGCATTTAGTGACCTATGAACAAACAGTATTCTCTGAGATACAGGAAGCCAATGTAAGGATTTTAAAACTGGGGAGAGGTTCTCTACTTTCTTAGTTCTAGTCAAGACGCGGGCAGCAGCCTTTTGGATCAGCTCCAGCGGATTGACTTTTTAGCCAGACCTGTGAAGACAATGTTGCAGTGATCAATTTAACCAAAGATAAACACAGTAATGGGTTTTTCAAGATCCTGCTGGGACATTAGTCCTTTAATGTTGGAAATGTTCCTTAAGGTGATAGAAGGCCAACTTAATATTTGTCTTTATGTGCCTCTAAAGGTTCAGGTCTGAGTCCATCACTACACTCAGATTTCAGGGCTGATCAGCAGTTTCTAGCTGCAGCAACTGAAGCTGTGTGCTGACTCTTGATTGGGGGTTTCTATTTCATAAACGTTGATGATACAGTGAAAAGGGAGAATACGCTCAGATTCTTCACCTCAAATCAACATCTAAATAATTGAAACTTTATTGCAAGTTGGGTGTTCCACTAAGAGAGTGATTGGAATCACATATGGTTTTCCAGTGGACAAAGCAGGCCAACAATAATGGCCTCGACCCTACTGAAAATGTATGTAAACGTCAGTGCCAAGTGCTTTACAGATAAAAAACAATCTGTTAAAAGCCGGGTCCCTGCCAGGAAATAGTAGAGTTAATTTAAAGAAACGACTTTTGATATGAAAGTTCAAATAGTGGAAGCTTGTTAATTGCTACAAAAATGTGCCATTTCACTGCATTTCACAGGGGAACATTGTACCAAATTACTGGGCTGGTATGTATGTATTTGAGCCTGTATGTATGATTCAAATTTTGTGATGATTAAAGCAAATTCGGGGCCAGACTTCCTGTTTTTAAAAATGCACTGAAGTTGTGCGTCAAATTATCCCTCCACATTTAAATTAGACCCATGTAGCGGCATAAATAAAAGATAAAAGACGTTAAGATATTATGGCATTCATGCCTGGGATGTGTGCACGTAAAATTAAGCCTTTTTTAAACTCTCCGATGCAGATCGCTGCTGCAGGATTGTGAAGAGTACATTGCTTATAAAGCAGCTGCTGTGATGATGCTTAAATAGACGGTGTAGCTGAAAAAGTATTGGTAGTTTCTATAGTATAAGGTCTTTTTAAAGAAAATGAACAGTCTGTATGTTAAGAATAAGAACAGAGGCACTCAGGTAAATAACACCCTCTAGTGCTTTGCTGAGATGCATGTATGTTGACTGAAAACAAAATGCCATACACTATCCTGTATGGTCCCTATGTGTAAATGAAACAACAGTAGTGCTCTTCAATGGCTCAGGGGGCTGCAGTTATATTTTGTAGGTTGGTGTCAGGATTAGGTGGTTTTCCGCTGGATGCCACGAACAGCAGTCTTACTTTCTAACTTTTGCAGAGACACTCGAGAGAATAGTTTAACACTCAATTTTATTTGTAAAATATTCACATTTAAAGGTTATAGTTGGCTTTTACAGAGGCTCACAGCGCTGACAAACACAGGGTTTATTCAGTGCACATGCATCATGCTGGATTCAAAGCCCTTACATTCATCACAGTTCTTTGCTCTTGAACATTTGGTGAAGTTTTGTTTTCTCAGTCTGGATGAACTTTAATGAGCTGTGCTTTTTTCCGCTCTTCAGGCTCCAGAGAAGCTAATAAACTGAACACAAGCTATTACGCCAGCGAAGCACAGCACACACACTTTCACACACACACGCTCACACAGGGACTGTTATAAAAGCTGAATGGCACAACAGTGCACATCACGGCTGGTTGTGAAGGCTTTTGCAGCTGTCGATAAGCAGAAACAGACCCACTGGTAAAGCTGTCGGTGTTCAGAATGACTATTTGCGACTATCTTCTGTGAGGATGATCTGGATTATTCTGAGTTGTGGAAATGAGGAGTGCAAATTTTGATGTTGAAATGGAATTCTGCTGTAAACTTTGTTTATAAGTCACCCGGTGCAGTAGGCATGGGCTGGTTACAGGTTTCAAGGTGTTTTTTGAATATTTCATCACAGTATACATGCAGTTTAAAGTCCTTTTAATGAGATGCCGGAGAGAGTGCTATAGTGACAACAGTCTTGTAAAAGCTGCCCCTCCCCCACATGTTGCTGCGAACTGCAGGTTAGCTTGCTGATTAAAGGCTTATGCACTCTTCCCTTTTAAACTAAGACAAACTTGGATGTTTGGAAATATTTTCCATCATGAAAATGCAGACAGTCCAGGTGTGGAGCATTAACCATCACTCTGATTAGGGCAACAGTTGGCAAGCAACGTGCAGCCGACTGCTGGCTGGTTGTTTAATCTGTAACACTTATATTTGAAAATTTGTGTAATTACCATGAAACCTGATTGTTTTTAGTCAAAGTTATCATATGATGAGAATCTCATACCGGCCCATACCTGCTGTGTAGTAACTTTATAAACACCGTGAGAAAGTCCAACCCACTGTTTCTCTGTGTTCTATCACATTGCACAGAACAACATCTTACAAGACTTTCAAACCGATACCTTGTGGTTCTTGGGCACCACACTTAACTGCTTCCTGTCTATCCTCTCCTCTTTTCTTTCCCTTCATCCTATTTTACAAAGTGGAGGGCCTCAGCCGTCACCACGGAGCCCTTGCTGCTGTCTAGGGCGGTGACCAGCTTGAAGCCCGACTTCAGCGCCAGCATCACTGTTTCCAGTTTCAGACAGTCCAGTGTGCACAGGAAGGTGCTGTCCTCCTTCAGGACGAGTCGTGAGCCAGGCTCGGATTTGATGAAGTGACGGAACTGGATCACGTTCGAGGACACGACGAATTCCTCCGGAAAGCCATCGAGCCGACTCTTGGAGATCTGCACCAGTCGCGCTTTGACCTTCTCAATGAAGACGGCGTCACTGCAGTACACCTTGAGGCCCTGCGATCTCTCGTGGCTGTCTGTCACCTCCAGAAAGGCTGGTTCCCGCTGAGCCACCCTATGGTTCTCCCACTCGATCACGGCCTCTGCCAGTTCACTCAGCCGGTAGAAATCAGCCTCCCGCCGCAAGAGCCCTGCCTCCCGGAAGTCATCGGGCAGCTGCAGCTCTCCAGTTCTGAGATAGTTGAGCACATGGCGGAAAACCGGGCCATCCCTGTCGATAAACGGGTTGCCCATAGAGTCGGTGTGCTGAACAGCCTTTTTCCCATTGGCCAGCTCTTCCAGAAAGGACCCCAGGTGTTTGGAAAGGGTGGTCCGGTGGGCGGTGTACAGGAAGCCCCCTACATTGAGGGTGATGGTGCCTGAGGAGGGTTTCTTGAAGCTCTTGCTGGGCTGCAGCAGGTCTGGGTTGATATGCCTCAGTTCACTTTCCATCCTTCTGAGGTTCCATTCCATTCTTCAGTCAGCCCCTCCAGCCTCGACCCAGCTTCTTCCCCCGGAAAGCTGGTGTTTTCACTCTGCTTCGTTCAGACTGTGCGGTCTGGCGTGCCGCTGGAATGCAACAAGAAGGTGCTGTCAGCTGTCGTGCAGTGAGAGCGATGGTGGATGGGTGAGTGCTGTCTGGCGAAGGAGCTCCAGCAAAGTGGGAGCTGAGAACAGAAAGGCTCTGTGTGCCGCTCCGAGTCACTCCTCCTTCCCTCTGTCTCTCTTTAAGAGTGGGTGTGCAGACAGCGTCACATTCAGGGAGGAGAAAGAGGGAACCAGCAAGCAAATAACAGAAGAGTGTGGACTCTGGGAGTTTTTTCTTTCTTCTCATCAGTCCTAAATTATCTTTTTGGGCAGTGAAAAACAAAAACAGTCTCCTTTCAACAGATGAAGAGGGGGCTTCTGTAAGTTTTGAGGTGTGAAACTGTCAGACTTGTGTGAATCTGAATATAAATCTCCTTTTTTACAGCAGAATCCATCTGTTTACCACACATTACTATGTGAACTTGAATCTGTTTGGGGGGAATGCCATTTTAACGTAACGAGGTTTGACACGTTTCTCTGGCTTTGACAGGCAGAAGTGGGCTTCTAGCACTGCATAAGTAAATGAGAGCAACTGGAGATAGATTTATGTAAATATGCTGTTTTTATTCTTGGACGTTAACAATCGGTTCTTTGTTTCAGAGTGTGCTCCCTGTGTATAGATGTTTTTTTCTGAGCAATACTCTACAATTAGAGCCGATGCTTGTCAGGCGTTTTCAGTGGGTTAATGTTTTGGCTGGTAGCTCCTTGTTAGGGGGACTGCAGAAGACTGGCCTTTTGCTGCTATTGCCTCACGCCACCCCTCTCTTTTTTTTCTCTGTGTGTTTCAGTCTCCCAGTACGACTGCAGAAATCACACTTCATATAAAACGTGAGGAAACACACAGAGGGTCCAGCAGTGCTGTGTGGTTGTTTAATGGTTTTGGTTACCGACTGGCAGAAATTTGTGACAAAACCTAGAAAAATGCACGGGTAGCCTGAAGGAGGTTGTTTTTGGTGTTAGCCAAGTGCCTGTTATTTGGCAGGTTTGTAAATGTCTGAAGTGTTTCTGTTAGCAGCTGATGTCTTTGTTTCCAGTGAAAGTGTGAAGCTTTGGTCATTGGAGACTAACAATCAATGTGTACTGACTACATGCTTCATTGGACACATGTTGGGTTAATGATTTTTTTTTTACCAATAATCCATTTTAGAAAGCCCATCTTTGAAATTGTGAATTAGGAAGGAATTAAGTAGTAATTAATGAATGAAAAGTAAATTAATGTACTAATAACAATGTAATAAGCAGAGTGGCTCAAAAATTAAGAAAGGCATACGTGTTGTATAAACCAACCATTTCTACTCTATCAAACCATTTTTTGTTACTGACATTTTATATGAACATTTCCCAACAAAACACACTGATCTCTAGTTGACTGAGAGTGTGCTACTGTGATGAGGGCAATCTGCAGCAGATGGTTGCATTACATCATGCTAAAAATGTCAGACTACACATTTCATGTGCACGTGTGAGGGTGGTTTCTGCTTGGCCTACCTCTGTTACACGAGCAGGAAAATCACTTTATTGATTTAGTGTTCCAAGAAGTCTTAGGAAACATGATGAAAAGGATATTTACCAAACTAGTCAGCAGAGCTCTTTTTCAGATAAAAATACCTGTGTGGGACTGAGACTCAGATTCTCCAAGGAAATTTGTTGGTTTTATTTGCTTTTTAAAGCATGACACTCTTTTGAGTTTCCTCTGCTATGAATTGTATCTACTTTGAGCTCTAAGTTGTTTTGTCTTGCAAGTGATCTGAAACTTTTGGATGATTTTATCAAGCTAAAGATAATTTTCTTAGACACCCGATAGCAAATAAATTATACCCTTCAAAATGCTCCTGACTAATACAATCTGTAGTGTTTCTGGTAACTTTTTCCTTCCTGTGTATGCAGATGCACAAACAATCATTTTCATGGCCTGTGCATTAAATCTACATTCATGCTAGAATCTGACCCCAAAACCTGTTCTGCTGCAGGAATATTCCAGTGCAGACATTTTGTAACCTACTTAAATGCTGTTTTTACACCAGAGGGGCAGGCCACGTTGGTTTGTATAGTTTATCAGCACTTTCAAAAGATACCGGCTGCTTGCTCTGTAAGGATGCTTAAATTCCAGGCTTCATTATTTTATCAGCAGGTAGTTTTTCTTTAGCTTGTTGATGGCAGATTTAAGGGAAAGAATCCAAATGAATTACTCTTTTGCCAAGACCCAAAACCGGAAGTTATGACATCATGGGAAAACACTGTTCACTATAATTGTATTTTAAATGTGTATTTTAAATTGAATCTTAAAAAATCCTCAGCATAGGCATTAGCTGATATAATTTTGAGTAAAACATAGGTGGTTTAATGGTATCTAAACAAAATTTTAAAACAAGCATGGATACCATGATATGTATTAATTTAACAAAAAACTAGCGATGGACCAGCTTTCATCACCATTATCAGTTACTGTTTTTCACCGAGGTCAGGCATTCTGAAAATGATTTTGATCAATTTCAAATATTTTTCTCTCCTATGGGCTATAATGTATAGTCGAAAAAATCCGGCAGTAGCTTATGAGAGCAAAAAATGGGGATAAAGTAGTTCGCTCTAGAGGTGGGCGGATCGATGCAAAATATCGATATCGATACCAAGTCTGGATCAGTTTTAGATCAATACAAGCGTGGTGAGCTCGATACTTTAGTTTCAGATTCTCTTCTGCGCATCCACCATAATTTCTTGAATTTCTTCCCAGAGTTCAGGGGACCGCAGCTTCTCTCTCTCTGCTGCTCACTGCCCCTTCCCTCCCTGCTTTGCTGGCAGAGAGCACTGACAGCAGCCCATGATGGCGGAGAGAACGGGAAGCGCTTTGCCGACATTATTCACAGCAGCTGATAAGGACACTGCCACATGATGTGTTCAGAAAAATCATTCGTTGATGTGGGAACACCACTAATTTATAGAAACATATAAAACTAGTTCACATTCGAGAGAACTCCAAGCTGCAGAAAGAAGTTGAGGAAGGGGGAGGAGAGGGGAGATCCCCAAACCAAGACCCCCAGCACAGAGCCTGAGCTCGCTGGCCGAGGCTTTTCAGTCAAAAATCAGGAATATTCAGGTTATCTCCAGCATAAAGAAATGTTTCCTGCAGGGTAATTTGTGATCAGAGATGCAATTTTAGCTCACTGTTATCAACTATTATATATTCAGGCAGTTGAAAAAAATCTTAATTGTTTTTTTGGAACTATATACACTTCTATAAATATATATACCTCAAGCCTGAAATCTGAATATGGCTATAATAACCCTTTGTGTTAACTGTTGAAGGAAAAATTGTGTATTAGGGATCATTTTAGGATTTTTATACATTCTTTTATATTGTTGTAGGTAGTTAATAAAAACATATTTATTGGCCTAAAATCTTTGTCCTTTGTTTTATCATATTAATCAACTAACTAAAGGGAAGATCATAAATTATTCAATGAACATGACATTTCAAGTAAAGTATCGGTATCTTTATTGGTATTGGTATGCAGTTGGAAGCCCAGATCACATGCTGCTTGTAGTTTGCCAACTGTAGATTTAAACAGCATTACCTTAATGGGAGTGATGATGGTGCTCCTTTAGTTCTCACACCATAACGTTGTTTTTGTGACTACAACACTGGCAAACAGCAGAACTTGTCTTTCTTGTGAGGGGAGGAAATGGTGCTGCATCCTCCTTTCAGCCAGATGACGAGCCATGTTCAGCAACAGGTTGGGAGGAGGCTCATTAAAAGACAGTAAGAAGACAGTATGAAGAAGCATTTTATTGGTTTAGAAACTGTGGCCCATGCCTGCCTTGAGGCCTTTCAAACCTGTTTCAAGCTATGACCCTTTATATACAGGGGTTGGACAATGAAACTGAAACACCTGGTTTTAGACCACAATAATTAATTAGTATGGTGTAGGGCCTCCTTTTGCAGCCAATACTGCGTGAATTCGTCTTGGGAATGACATATACAAGTCCTGCAAAGTGGTCAGAGGGATTTTAAGCCATTCTTCTTGCAGGGTAGTGGCCAGGTCACTACGTGATACTGGTGGAGCAAAACGTTTCCTGACTCGCTCCTCCAAAACACCCCAAAGTGGCTCAATAATATTTAGATCTTGTGACTGTGCAGGCCATGGGAGATGTTCAACTTCACTTTCATGTTCATCAAACCAATCTTTCACCAGTCTTGCTGTGTGTATTGGTGCATTGTCATCCTGATACACGGCACCGCCTTCAGGATACAATGTTTGAACCATTGGATGCACATGGTCCTCAAGAATGGTTCGGTAGTCATTGGCAGTGACCCGTCCATCTAGCACAAGTATTGGGCCAAGGGAATGCCATGATATGGCAGCCCAAACCATCACTGATCCACCCCCATGCTTCACTCTGGGCATGCAACAGTCTGGGTGGTACGCTTCTTTGTGGCTTCTCCACACCGTAACTCTCCCGGATGTAGGGAAAACAGTAAAGGTGGACTCATCAGAGAACAATACATGTTTCACATTGTCCACAGCCCAAGAGTTGCGCTCCTTGCACCATTGAAACTGACGTTTGGCATTGGCATGAGTGACCAAAGGTTTGGCTATAGCAGCCCGGCCGTGTATATTGACCCTGTGGAGCTCCCGACGGACAGTTCTGGTGGAAACAGGAGAGTTGTGGTGCACATTTAATTCTGCCGTGATTTGGGCAGCCGTGGTTTTATGTTTTTTGGATACAATCCGGGTTAGCACCCGAACATCCCTTTCAGACAGCTTCCTCTTGCATCCACAGTTAATCCTGTTGGATGTGGTTCATCCTTCTTGGTGGTATGCTGACATTACCCTGGATACCGTGGCTCTTGATACATCACAAAGGCTTGCTGTCTTGGTCACAGATGCGCCAGCAAGACGTGCACCAACAACTTGTCCTCTTTTGAACTCTGGTATGTCACCCATAATGTTGTGTGCATTTCAATATTTTGAGCAAAACTGTGCTCTTACCCTGCTAATTGAACCTTCACACTCTGCTCTTACTGGTGCAATGTGCAATCAATGAAGACTGGCTACCAGGCTGGTCCAATTTAGCCATGAAACCTCCCACACTAAAATGACAGGTGTTTCAGTTTCATTGTCCAAACCCTGTACAATGCTGTATTTTTTTCTTAGCTTTTGGAAAGTAAGAATATATCCACAACCACAGGCACTTACTCACATCATAGGGCAGTTTAGACTCACCAGATTACCGAGCATCCATGTTTTCAGTCTGTGGGAGGAAACCGGAGAGCACAGCTTCGCACACATAGGGACATGCAAGCCCTACAAGCCCTAGATGAGATCTGAACCCAGGATCTTCATGCTTTGTGACAAATTTTAAATGCAAGACATACATTTGGCCATTCACTTTTAACAAACAAATCATTATTCTACTGTTGGCTTAGTAGATATTAATTAGAGCTGCTCGATATTAGAAAAGCATGTAACTGTGATACTTTTGCTAAATACCTTTTTATACATTTTTTTCATGCACTTTTCTTTTTCCTTTATCACAATGCTGCACCACACTCTGAGAGCTTTGGCCTCATATTCAGCACCCCCAAAGAGCTTGTGCTGCCCCCATGGCGTGTGCTGCAGCCAAGCAGTCCTTCGCCATTGCAATATTGCAATCATTAATATTGTCATGGTGATTGCTGTTGAATGTATTTGTGCAACTCTAATAATCATGGTTTCTAAATGATGTTTGAAGTTTGCTTGGCTCCTTGATGATGGTATGTGTTAACTGGAGCTCCAGTGTGGCAACGCTTTTAACGAGGAGATCAGAAATGTTCTGTTTTCTTTACATTTCTAAAAAAAGAGATGAAGATTTTTAGAAGAAATTTTCAGTTTACTGACCATCTGATAGCTTCAGGCAAGGATCATGAAAGGGATGTGTCTCTGCTTGTGTCAAAGCAAAAAGTAACTCATTAAACTTTTATTTAAAATCCAGCACAGCCAGGAAATTCCCACCTGCCCCTTTGCCCTACAGCTAAGTGAAGGAGTATTGATGGATTTGTTTCCTAAACATTAAATGAATAACAGTAACAGGTGTGTTACACTGATCCAACAGGTTATAAATCACTTTTACCCCTCAGAGCTGCCATTATGAATCAAGGACTGAAGATTCACTTGAACTGAAGCTCTAAATTTCAACATCTGCTGCGTGAATTACTTTAGGTTACAGCTTTCAGCTCCCAGAGTGACAGCTGTTTGAATCTCCGCAGTGATTCTTTTAAATCATTAGTGATTCGTGGCATCATCTTTAACATCACTCGATTGGAAATGCAAATGAGGGCAAAATGCAACCAGCATAGGATTCTAGAAGGTTAGGCCTGGGTTCTACCTCCTGCTATTTAAAACCATGTTATTGAGGATGATCACTGTCTTCGTTTATCTGCAAGAATGGGTTTAATCTTGAGTTCTTGTAGGCAGGTTTGCATGTTGAAAAGCCTAATTTCCAAAAATGCTGTTAGGGAGGACTCTCTTCTCCTGTTAACAGCGGTGAATTATTCATAGCATGGCTTTAAGAGCTTGTGGTTTAACATGGAGTCACTGACTGCTGTGGAGCTGGCATGGCAACCAGTTAAATAGAGCCTTGTATGAGCTCAGAGCTGTCAATCTCATTCTTCATTTATTATGGGGATCTACGTGCTGCACAGTCGATCCCAATAGCTCAAGTTCAGGAATTATGCTGTTTATGAAATCTGTTTTTCCCTTTGCCATTACAAGCATGTGTTGCCAAGCTCCACAAACATATTTAGCATGACACTAAAGCACATATACAATATCAGTATTTTCTCATTTTTATTTATTTTGGTATTTACAGTTGCAGTCAGACATGTACATATACTCATCATTTTCAAAACAAGAAATAGGTGCAAAAGTTACATATTCAATTAGGTTGAAAACTTAACTAAAAATGCAACCTAAACAAAACCTACAAAACCTAAAGGCATTATCTCATCACTATCCACCTCTTAACAATGTTTTGTGTATTTCCAACCTATGAGTCAGATTTTGACATTAGTGTGAACATTAAACAGCTAGTGAACTGGTTTTTAAAAAAACGGCAAAAATTTGACAGAGCAATGGAAATAGCCAAATACTCACCTATGGTTGGTGTTTCTGTCATAAAGATAAAAGGAGAGTTACAGTCTAATCTCCATAGGCATTTAAGAAGGAGGTAGTCACAGGTATTAGGTATTATGCGATTGCTGTGATTGCTTGAATGTCCATCAACGGGGTCCTATTTGGGCTTAGCGTCCCAAGTGTGCAGTGCACATGCAACTCTTAAACTGTGACGGTGTGATGAGAAGTGAAGAGGCAAATTTTTAAGCTTGGTCCAAACCATTGACCTCTGAAAAATCAGATGCCGTGAGCATTAACACACAAATTATAAAGTGATTTAAAGGGTTAAAATTTCAACCAGGGGTCCCAGGAGGGTTAAGATGCTAATAAAATCTTAAAATCTAAAACTGAAATAATTCTTTACGACTTGTCATAGTAAAACCCTGCTTTAACGCAGCTGCTCTCTCACACAGACGGCCTTACTGTAGATCCTAATTAATGGCCCATCACAGCAGGATTAAAATCATTGGAAAAAAAGTTCTTATTTCATCTTTTAGCTTTGAAAAAGAAATAGTGTTCAGTTAAAATCAGTGCAGACAGGTCAAAGCTTTGAAAAAACCTTCATATTGGAAATAAGACACTAAAATCTGATCAGAATAGAATAGAATAGATCAAACTATACTTACAGACTCAAAGTTTTATATTGATTTGACTTACAAGTATTTATTGACTTATTGAAGATTATGACTGAGTGGAGCTGGTAGATTGTTTGCCGGCACTCGGATGGATGGATGGACGGACGGATGGATGTGTTTTTTATTTGTTTAAGCTAAAAAGGAGATATTTGAAAATATATCTTCATATTTGAAGGAACCCTCTGTAGAACTATGTTGGAGCAAATGCAGGTAAGTGGAAGACAGTCACATAAATTGAGATTGTTATAATATACACACGTGGACAAATTTGTCTTTTGTTACCATTTCGCATTATCCGTCTCTTTGCTTTGTCATCAATTTTCCTCCTGCGGCCACGTCCAGGAAGTTGGCTACAGTCCCATGGATCTTAAATTTCTGAATAATATTTGCAACTATAGTCACAGGAACATGAAGCTCCTTGGAGATGGTCTTATAACCTTTACCTTTAACATGCTTATCTATAATTTTCTTTCTAATCTCCTGAGACAAATCTTTCCTTCGCTTCCTCTGGTCCATGTTGAGTGTGGTACACACCATGTCACCAAACAGCACAGTGACTACCTGTAGTCCTATATATAGGCCCACTGACTGATTACAAGAATGTAGACACCTGTGATGCTAATTAATGGACACACCTTGATTTAACATGTCCCTTTGGTCACATTATTTTCAGGGGTATCATCATTTTTGACGAGTTTATTTTTTTAATAATTCTGTTGAAGCATGTTTGAAAAGCAATGTCTGACTTTCATTTGTTCATTTTCATAGAATTTTTATTAACTATTACCTTTGTCAGATTCATTATTTCTGTGACCATTGTGGGTTTTTCTTTCATTAACGGGGGTACCAACAATTTTGTCCACGTGTGTAATTTTGGAGAAAAAGAAGAAAATTTAAATATTTTCAAAAAAACTTTTTTTTTATTTCCATTTAGAAGTACACTTAAGTAGACGGGTAAATAAAACCAGAGATATATTTTGCAGAAACTCTTACTCATTGTCGTGAAAATAGTAACTAGCAACTGGCATTGAAGGCTACAATGTTTATAGGACATATTGTTTTAAAAGAGGGGGGGGGGGTGCAGTTTATAAAAAAAAGGTATCATGTAAATGATTTAATCCAAATCAGTGAGAACGAAATTTGAGTTCCTAGCTCTGAATCTTGAGATCTCCATAGCATTGTACACAACTGTGATTGAAACTGAAATAGTCTGTTCTCACTATAATCTTTTTTGAGGCCATTTCTGGGGGCCATTATTATTCAGCTTTCATATTATTCAGATTGATTATGTAGCATCAAACAATAATCTGTTGGATCCACACCTCAGCACTTCATCAGCTCCAACAATCTGTTCAGCTCTAAATTCTCAATGCCAAAAAACAGAATGTATTTTGTTTTCCAACTCTAAAGTAAATTCTTTGAATTTCAATCTTCACCACTCAGATTGTTTCAGTGTAACAATTTAAATACCTTAGAATCTTGATTTGATGATTCTCCCTCTATATCAAACAGTTGGTAAAAAGCTGAAGCTGAGATTGTTCTTTTGAAATAATGTCGTTATTTTGAGTCTAAGATACTTCTTTCGCTCAAATACGGACATGTAGTTTAAATGACTGCTTTGTCAAACTGCTTCAATTCGTTTTCCACCGAAATAACTCTCATTGTTGAACTGGTTCGGTTCAGGTACCTTCGAACTTTGGTGTTTTGTTGAGCATTGACATGCACTTCCACCAGTTTTCAGAGCCAAGCATGCATCATCAACAGTGGGCATTACACAATGCGGGGGGGGGGGGCGTGGCGTTGTTATACAATGTGTGTTTATATGGTATGTTATTTGTCTTCGCCGCTGTACATTTTGCTTCTATTGTCTGCAGCTATGACTTGCCCATGGGTGTGATGTTGGTTTCGCACTGAAAAACCAAATATTCTGTGATAGCAGAGTTTAACCAAAGTCGTTGGTGGAAACACGTCTCACCTGTTCAAAATCACGCTCGGGAACCGGAACGTGCTTCAAAACGTGTTGGTGGGAAAGGGGGTACCTCGTAGCCTTCATTCATTACAAACCTCGATAGTTTGACTCATCATTGTATGTTTTACTCTACTGTCGGATTGTCTGCATTGTTGCTGCAAAGATTACATTGGCAATCTTCAAATCTAAAGCTATTCTTGGCCTTCTTCCCTTGTATATAGGGTCTTACATTATAAAGAAAATTGCAGGATTTTATTCGTCCACAAAATCTGTTCCTGCTGATGATGCCAAGGGCTCACGCTGAGTTGGAGAAAAAAGCGTTCAAGTATCTCGCCCCTTATGTATTGAATCAGCTCCAAAATGAGCTACATTTAAAGGAACTTGTGTCTGGATGAGTTAAAACAAATGCTTAACATTTTAAATTGCAAAGATCTGAATGCAAACGTTTACTCGTACTCGTCGTCTCCTGCTTCATCCGGGCCCAGGTCGCGGGGGCAGCAGACTCAGAAGAGACACCCCTGATGTCCCTCTCCCCAGACACCTCCTCCAGGTCCTCCGGGGGGAGTCCAAGGTGTTCCCAGGCCAGCCGAGAGACATAGTCCCTACAGCGTGTCCTGGGCCATCCTCTGGGCCTCCTCCCAGTGGGACGTGCCTGGAACACCTCCCGAGGAAGGCGTTCAGGAGGCATCCGGTATGGATGCCCAAGCCACCTCAACTGGCTCCTCTCGATGTGGAGGAGTCGCGGCTCTACTCCGAGCCCCTCCTGGATGGCCAAGTTTCTCACCCTATCTCTAAGGGAGTGCTCAGCCACCCAACGGTGGAAGCTCATTTCAGCCGCTTGTATCCGGGATCTCGTTCTTTCGGTCATGACCCAAAGTTCATGGCCATAGGTGAGGGTAGGAATGTAGACGACCGGTAAATCAAGAGCTTCGCTTTTCGGCTCAGCTCTCTCTTCACCACAACAGACTGGCATAGCGTCCCCATTACTGCGGAAACCCTGCAGTAATGGTCAATCCGTCCGTCGATCTCCCGCCCCATTCTCCCCTCACTCGTGAACATGACGCCAAGCTACTTGAACTCCTCCACTTGAGGCAGGAACTCCCCTCCAACCTGAAGAGGACAAGCCACCCTTTTCCGGTCTAGAACCTTGGCCTCGGATTCATCCCAGCCGCTTGAACTCGGCTGCGAACCGCCCCAGTGCATGCTGTAGGTCTTGGCTAGAGGGGGCCAGCAGGACCACGTTATCCGCAAAAAGAAGAGACGAAATCCACTGGTCCCCAAACCAGACCCCTCCAGCCTTTGACTGCACCTAGAAATCCTGTCCATAAAAGTTATAAACAGGACATGCACTGGGAACAGGTCCGACTTAGTGCCGGCAATGCGGACCAAACTCCTGCTCTGCTTGTACAGAGACTGGATGGCCCCTAATAAAGGGCCCCCGATTCCATACTCCTGGAACACCCCCCACAGGGCACCACGAGGGACACAGTCAAATGCCTTCTCCAGGTCCCCAAAACACATGTGGACCAGTTGGACAAACTCCCATGAAGCCTCAAGTACCCTGCAGAGGGTGTAGAGCTGGTCCAGTGTTCCATGCCCGGGAGGAAAACTACACTGCTCCTCCTGAAGCCGAGGTTCGATTATCGGCCGGACTCTCCTCTCCAATACCCTGGCATATGCCTTACCAGGGAGGCTGAGGAATGTGATCCCCCTATAATTGGAACAAACCCTCCGTTCACCCTTCTAATGAAGGGGAACCACCGCACCAGTCTGCCAGTCCAGAGGCACTGTCCCTGACCGCCACACAATGTTGAAGAGGCATGTCAACCATGACAGCCCCACAACACCCAGAGACTTGAGGTACTCAGGGCAGATCTCATCCACCCCTGAAGCCCTGCCACCGCGGAGCTTTTTAACCACCTTCGTGACTTCAGACAGGTTGATAAAAGAGTCCAATCCCGAGTCCCCAGCCTCTGCTTTCACCAGGGAATGTGTGATGGCAGGATTTAGGAGATCCTCGAAGTACTCCTTCCACCGCCCAGTAATGTCCCCAGTCGAGATCAGAAGCTCCCCACCCCAACTGTAAACAGTATTGGCGAAGCACTGCTTCCCCCTCCTGAGGTGCCAGACGGCCTCACCGAACTCCTCTTAGGCCCAAGTTTTAGCCTGTGCCACAGCCCGGGCCACGGAACGCCTGGCCTCATGGTACCCGTCAGCCGCCTCAGGAGTCCCACAAGCCAGCCACAGCCGATAGGACTCCTTCCTCAGCTTGACAGCATCCCTTACTGCCGGTTTCGACCACCGGGTTCAGGGATTGCCACCGCGATAGGCACCGCAGACGAGCAGCAGCATTAAACACTGAACCCCGCCCCCCGGAATCTGGTCAAAGAACTTTCGGATGTGGGAATTGAATACATCCCTGGCCGAGGGCTCCAGCAGAAAAATGGAGACGTTTAGACTTAATTATTTGACTTCACTGCTCAATATATTATTGTTTTTTCTTTTTATTCATGTTTTGATGATCATTGATGCTTAATGACCTGTAAAATTGCGTGTCTTATTTCTTTTTAGTACTGTTTTTGTTCAGGTTACCCTCGTAAATTAGTTTAAATCTCAATAGATCTTTCCTGGTTAAATAAAGTAATGAAAAAATAAAGAGTGAACTGGAAAATTACTAAAACCACTATGCATAGGTCAATAGACAAAGATTCATGTAATCCAACAAAGGACTGCAAATATAACTGAAAATAGATATCTCCATGCAGGGATGAAAGGATGTTGCACTGTGCCTGGGTGTTTGAATAAAGAGTGCTATTTATACTGGAAAGACGTGCCTCAGAGCTGTCAGCTCCTCTGTTCATCTTTTATATTGAATGATGTTTTGATTTGAAAGGTTCCAAGTCTGGAAATTATCTGCTTCTTCTTGTTAGAACAAAATGAAAAAGATTTAAATAGAAAGAAACATTTACTGTTTTGTTATATCACTGATACACAGATGAAATCAGTCTGCACTACCAGTATTTAAACATCCCACCAGATCCCTTGTTATTGTGCATCAAAGGCTATTTTGTTGCATATGGATGCAGCTTTGTCCCTGTTTAAAATCAAAACGAGTGGGTGGAAAAACGGCTACAAAGGGTCGGCAAATCACTAATGTTAACGAGTGGAATCATTACATTTTCTTAATTAATCAGCCTCTGGGCTCAGAAAAGATGAGCTCTAATGGAAAAATTATATTTGGAGATCTAATCAGTGTGACTCCCCCCACCTAGATTGCGGCCTTGTTGTCATTATGTGAAGACAAACTTATGTGACAGGTCTGTACATTGTAGAACGATGTTTGTATCCTTTAATTAGAATTTGTTAAATCATTGTGGTCTTGTGAATCTTTTAGATCAGATGCTTTAAGAATAATGGGCTTTAAGGCAGAGAACTGCACCTGAGTTCATCATCTTGTATGAATCTCAATAATGATAGAACTGGATGCACATGGACACAGTTATGTATAAAGCCGTTATTTCATTTAGTTGTATTAGTCTAATTTCTTGAACGAGCCTGGAGCTGCAGTCATTATGTGAACAGCAGTGGCTTTTTATAGCAGCAGCATCATTAACTCGTCAGAAAGCATGGTAAACCATAATCAGCCGTTCAGATTTCAAAGGGACGTCACACTAGATGATCTGGAAATACATGTGTGCCTCTGATATGAATGTTTTCAGAATTATTTTTTTTAATTGTAGCATAAAGTTGTAATTTTAAATCATAAATTTAAGGGCTTTCTTTGATTCATTAGCTCTGCTGCATGTGGAGGAAATTTGGATGCAGGTGTGGCCAAACAGTACTCTGGTGAAAGATGTGAAGAAGTGGGTCTTTCAGCAGGATGATGATCCACAGAACAGGAGATGGACGCTGAAAGAATATTTCATGCAGGAGAAATCAGTTTCAGAATGGTTTTCCCAGACCTGATTCCCAAAAAGCCCCTAGGAGATGATTCATTTACGAAAAATGGGAGCTTTGTCATAAATAGACTAAAAGCTTCTATGTTGAAATGTGGTGAAAAGTTGCACCTGAACTGCTTGAGAAACAGACTGATTCCAAGCACAGATTTGTCATTTCTGCAAACTGACTTAAAGGACAAGTGGGTTTTTTTCCCCAGCACACTTAGAATCAAATACTTTGCCTAAGAAATGTGTTTGTGCCATTCTGTCTTAAAATAAATGCCATTTGCTTTGACATTTAGTGACTTGATGCATTGACATTTATGCATCTTTAAATGTGGCAGAAGTGCTCAGATACATTTTGGGCCCCTTATCGTCAGGGTTTACCTTTATTTAACATACATCATAAATCAGGGACAGCAATATGAGCTTTTTATTTAATGCATTTCATAAAATGTGTTTTAAAATGAAAAGGAAGAGGTCAAAAAAGTATTGAAGAAAGAACAATATAAAACTGAAAACAATTGCTCAGTTTTAAAATATCTGTTTATTAGACATGGCTGTCATAGAGTGATGAGGATCTGTAAAGGACACTAAACTGTAAAGGATGCCCAAGACCAAAGTATTGATAGCAAAGTCTCTAGCTCAAATTTAAATTCATAAAGTGAAAATTTACAAGAAATCTGGTCCAGCAGCAATTACTTGGAGATCTGACAGGGTGGTACTCTGCCAAGGGATTTAGAAGTGCCGGCCTACTTGTAATTCTCCACACTAGACAGAAATTCAAATAAAATAACAGAACTCTGGCAGCATTCAGATGGACATTGTAACCGTGATGTACATAGGTATCAACGCTCAAAATGTTCTTTATAACTGTGTGACCTGAATAGCTCATTTTATATTTTGTAAAACATAGCGGTAGTAAATGGAATTGGATAAAAGCCTATTTTTCAACACACAATTTAGTTCATTGTATTTGAGGGTTTAACTACACTTTTGGGATATAGCTGTTAAAACGTTGTTCTGAGGAGACCGTCTGTCACGCCACTAACATTTGTCTACAGCTGGTTTTCGAACATGTTCTTTGGTCTAAAAGCCATTTCATACTAATGCTACATGTGATGGTTAGAAGGAAAGTCAAAATACTCTTGTACAATTTGTCATTAATTTAGCTCAAACACTGAGAAAAAAAAGTGAGTTATTGCTGCAGATAATCATCTTGGGAAACATGTAGGAAGAACGCATGAAGAGAGTGGTTATTGGTTTATTTACCAACATGATCAAGATACATCAGCAGACATTTTATACAGTCTGGCTGCTATCAGTCATACCTTTGACAAGGACTGTGTTGTGCCCCCCAACCATTGAATTTGAGTCGTTCCTTCCCTTGAAGCCAAGATTTTAATTTCATTGTTCTTGGGCAAAAAGTGTTTCCAACTGAGAGATCGTTTACTTGATCAGTGTCACCCACCTTTCCTGAATAGAGGATCTTTGGGAAGAGTAAGAGCGTTCACCCAAACTGAGAATAAAGGGCCGCTCATTCTCCTTTAAAATGTCGATGTTGTTAAGAAAACAGTACATTTTCTTTATACTTTGTTACGCTATGTCATCATCCATATATGGTAGTGTCTTTCAGTTTTGGAGATGCATAGATTTGAAAGGCTCTTTTTGCTTTAAAGATGTGTTTTAAATGTACTTATCTGCTTTAAAAAAACATAGAAATGGTCAATTGTAATTTAATAAGGATTTTTAGAATATATCATCTCCTTGAATATCTTAGGTTTAGGAAAGGATTAATATATATTTTTAAAAGATAAACTCTAAATGCATTCACTCCAAAAATTGGCTGAGATTTTGTGTTGTTGATTTCACGACCAGGTTGAACCTTTTTATATTGAAGAAATAATAGAATCATAGAACAGAGACCGTATGACCTGCCTGAGGCTCGCTGACAAAGGTTGCTTATGCAGGCGGTTTGATGTTTAAAAAGATGCTGAATGGAGTTTCAGAAGAAAACCTGAAAAATGAAAAAAAAAGGATGGTTTTACCTAAGTGAAAGAGCAGTGTGAATGTTAGATGCTGATGATCAAATTTGTACGTATGGCCCTAACTCTATATGTTTCCTTGATGAAGCATGAACGGGAACTGACAGTTGGAGAAAGTGATGGCTGATGGGAGCCCTGGTGGGCGGCGAGCTGTTTGTTGTTTTAACATTAGGGAGGTCGGAGCTTTGAGGAAAGCAGATGGAGGTAAGAGATGAGCATGAGTGGGTGGATGACTGACCTCCTCAGCCTCGCATTCGCCTCCCTGTTCTCCAACTGCCTTCACTTCTACGCTCTTTAAGAAATGTAATTTAACTGCATTTATTGCTCAGATTGCTTCTTTATTGGTCTGTTTACTCATATTCTCCTGATTTAATGTTAATTAAGCAGCATTTAATGTTGTAGGTCCTCTGAATCTGCTTTGTTAATCAACAGCTTTTTTCAATGAATCAATATTTTCTTTACTATTTTACCTAATTGTTTAGGAAGAGGAATTGAAATTGTAAAGAAACCAAAGACTAAATTTAGTACATTCTGCTTTTCTTTCTCTGTTTAAATTTTAGTGTCTGAATAAAAACAGAATGTAACCCTTCTATTATTCATTGAATAAAACGTAGGCAAGTTGAACATATAAAGTAAAAGCGCTTGTGTGAACGCAGAAAGCTTTTTCTCCTCTCTGCCATTCTGCGCCGGCTCTATTCAAAGCTCTGTTTCTGACGTGAAAATGTGTTTTATAGTTGTACGTGGTACAATAGAGGAGTTTTACTGAGGTCAGTACGAATAAAATATCTATGTGGATTAAAAAGCCGATTAAAAGCAGGATCTATTTCAACAAAATATTGTCTGATTCACAATTGTCGCTAGCCCTGTTAAAGATGTGTAAACCTTCAGAAAAGGTACTTATTTTGGATATGGGGAAAATGTTTTAGGCACCAAAATTATTGTTGCTGTTTATTTCTTTAATATTTCTATTATTTCTCCTCTTCTATAATATTTAACAAGGTTGGAGCCAACAGGAGTCATGGGTTCTCTCCTTTGCTCTTTTTTTAGTTCCCCTTTCAGGTTTGCTAAAGGATTTAAGAGAGAGATTAGAGACTGTAATTGTAATGGAAAAATGTTGATTTTGTTTGTAGAGAACCACTTCTGTGTCTGATTTTCTTCTATATTTTACATCATTATTCTGCTAAACGGCTCAGTAACATCTGTTTTTCAGTTTACTGGCAGAGGCCAAAAGAGTTTTATTTAAAATTTCCTGATATTTCAAAGAGTTTATGATGTCATGCAATCTGACAGGTTTACAGCTCCTTAGGAAGAGAAGCAGGCCCACAGCATCAATGATCCTCTACCATACAACAGTGGGAACAGTTGGAAGTGTAGGCTTCAGTTACATTTATCTTACTTTTATTTCACAGGAAGTGTTAGGAGTTGGTGTGGAACAGGTAATTTTGTTAATTATTTGTATAACCTGGAGTAACTGGCAGTGAACCTTTTTACATCGCTGTGGATCAATGTTGGCCCACTCTTCTTTGCAGAATCGTTTTAATTTAGCCACATGGGAGGGTTTTCCAGCATGAACTGCCTGTTTAGGGCTTATCTGATTTAAGTCCAGACTTTGACTAGGCCACTCCAAAACCTTTATTTTGTTCTAGTTTTTTGAGCCATTAGAATGTAGGCTTGCTGATTTTCTATGGATCTTGGTCATGCTAATTATCCCAAGCGCTCTCAATCTTGAGATCACAAATAGGTAGCTGGACATACTCCACCAGGATTTATTTGAGAGGTTCCATCACATCAAGTCATCCAGATGCTGAAGCAGCAAAACAGCCCCACATCATCTTCCCCCACGTTTGACTCAAGGTGTGATGTTGTTCTGATATGGTGTGTTAGTTTTTTGCCATATTCAACAGGACACCCTTCAGCAAGTTGCTCTTTTTTTCTTGCCAGCTCACAAAAGGTTTACCTAAAAGTCTTGAGGATGATTAAGATGATTAAGTTTTTTTGAGAAACATGCTTTGTGTTATTTTTGGTCATCAGTGGTTTTTGCCTTGAAACTCTTCCACAGTTGGGATTTTTGCTCAGTCTCTTTCTCATCGATGAACACTGACCTTTGTGCTTTAGGATGTTGTTCTGGGTCCCTTTGTGACCTCTTGGGTGTTTTGTTGAAGCTCCCTTGGAGTAATTTTAGTAGGCCTGCCTCTTGGGAAGGTTCGCCACCGTTCCGTGCTCTCTCCATTTGTGGACAATGAGTCTTGCTATGTATGTTTCACTGTTGCCCCGAGGTCTTCCAAATGGCCAGATTTCTGTTTAATGAGTTTCTCTATTGTTGAATTTCTTTAGATTGCTGCATGATATGTTTGGTTTTTTAAAAATCTTTTAGCCTTCTTCATGTTGTCAGACTGGTTCTTTTTGAGGGATTTATTAATTCAACATGGGGAGCAATTATATTTTCACATAGGGCCAGGTTCATTTACACAGCTTTTTCCCCTAAGAAATGAAATGATTTGAAAACTGCTTTGCGTATTTGCTCTGGTTTGCTTTCTAAGTCAGTTAACTTTATTTAGTTGGCACCTTTTAAATGGATCTGCTTACAAACGCAAGCTTAGGATGAAATATGCATCAGTACTGTGCTAATAGGAAATGAATATGAATATCCTCTAATAGTGCTGTTTTCACCAGGAATAGATTGGCACAAGAGATACATTTCATCTATACAGTATTTTACCAACAGTTTACATTTTCGCTTTCTAATAATAAAAAAATGTGCTATGAATTACACTTTCCTATCAGCCTATTTGATTTTTAAAGAATAAAAAAACAAATCAAGTGCATTTTTATCACCATTGCCTCTTGAATATATAAGACGAGCCGCTTGCTGTGACTCTGGATCAGCTTTGTCTGATAATTGTGCCGTTTACAGTGTGTTTGACCTTTTAAGCTGCTGCCCATGACTTCAGTGAAATCTGTTAATGGCCCACCCAGCTCATAAAGCCTTGCGGTGCCCTTTGGCTGAAGCTTTGTGTTTCTGTTGAACCCTTAATCCTTTTAGAAGGTCTGCAGTCAATTAGCTCAAACACAGCAGTAAAAGATGTCCAGTGTCACATTTAAGACATCACTTACAGCACAAATCACTTTTCCTAATGAGGATTAACTGGCGTGCGTCTGCACTGGTTAGGTCCTTTTTTTTTCTGTTAACGTCGAGCTTCTGTAATTCAAAATATGACTTGATGGGCAGGCAGAAAGCAGGTATGTGCCTACAATTACACAACAATGTGGTAGAAATGTTAAGTGCTTTGAAAAAAACCACACACAGTTAAATGTACTTGATGTTTCTGCTCTTTGCAGGTTTGAGTTTACAGGCATGAAGCGCATAAATGGACAAACACTAGACCTTTGATCCAGATCCATTTGAAACACGTATGACTGCAGTGTGGCTCTTTTTGTCTCACACTGAACAAGTTGATAAATAAAACTCTCAAAATTACTGACCGCCAATTAAACCACACATTAGAGTGCAGATCTTTATAGATTAAAAAACAGACCTGTACTTTTGAAGATAGGAATCAAAATGGTTTTGTTTATAATTTGTCTTTCAGCTTTGGTGGTATGCAGCCATGCACAGGTTTGTGCTTCAGTGTGCAGAGATCGATAGTAAGATCTCGGCTCTTACTAAAAGAGGAAAAGCTAAAGGTTGCTTCTGTGAGCTTCTTTTTCTTTGGATTTGGTCAAGGAAGGCAACTATTTTCTCTCCTATCACTGTATTTAGTTGAGAAGTAGAAGATAAAGGGCCTAAACTTACAGTGAGTGGTTGGTTGGTTTTCTGTCTTTCTTTGCCAGATTTTGGCATTCTTGTAAATCTCCAAGTCAACATTTTCTAGAATATTCAGATGGAAACTGTTTTTATTATTGCTAGTTGTGCTAATTATGCTTAATGCTAATAGAAGATGCTAAAGACAGTTTAACAGGTCAACTTTGTAATCATTTTGTCTTTGTTAAGAATGAGTAAATTTATAATTGTAGTATTAAACTATTTAACAAAAGAAAATCTTGTCAGAGTGTTTTACTCAGAGAAAACCATCAAAGACATCCAAACCTGTTTTTTTTTTTAAATAGATTTTGTTCGTTATAACTTGTGCCTGAATGTATGAGATGGCACTATCAATAGAAAGGGCAACTTCTACGTCTGCTGGAATCCTTTTAACACCACTTTAATGCCTTGATTTCTGTTCTCAAGTCTGTGTTTGATTGCAAAGCAGCTCTGTGGGCTTTCATTACTAAGACACAAAACTCGTGAGGAGTCTGTTTGATTACATGAAGCATTCTGTACCACAGCTTAAAATATTTCAATGCTGTGAGAGCAAGAACATAGTTTCTTTGCTCTGCATTAACTTTTTTATAAAAACGTGCAGTGAGTAAAAATTCAGTTTATTTTAATTTCTTCAGACAAGCCAAATAGTTGTATTGTTATAAAATGTATTTTGAAATATTCATGTTAAGGTTTATGTATGAAGCCTTGAAGTCAGTATACAGTATGTCACAAGAAATATTTATACCTCTTAAAAGTTTCTACATTACAACAACAAACTTGAATGTGTTTTTATTGGTAATTTACATTATAGATCAACACAAGGTGGCACAGAATTGTGCCGTAAAAGGAAGCTGGAAATTGTGCCATTCAAATGTAATTAGCTCCCTTTACTCTGATTCTCCTAAATACAATTTTTATGTTCCACTTTTTGGCCTACATGCAAAACAATGTTTTCAAAAACTAGCGCTAAACATCACCCTCCCTGACGACACTATCCCTGTGGTGAAATATGGTAGTGGCAGCATCATGCTGTGGGGATGCTTTCCTTCACAAGGGGTGGGGATTTGGAGCACAGCTCTATCAAATGACGGGTCTATTATCAGGCATGTGCAGAACCTGATGACTTGTTCTTGATGTGGAGCTAATGCAGCTATTTCAGTTAGCTGTGCTGGAGCAGGGGCAAATCTGGAACATGCAGGACACAGGTCCCTGAGGACTGGAGTTGGACACCCCTGATCTATCAAATAAAATCCCAATAAAATTCATTTTCGTGAGTTTGTGGGTGTAGCAAAACATATTGTGAAAATTGGTTTGCACAGTGCGTCATCTTTTCCACTGTATTTCCACTGTAAAAAAAAGTAGAATATTGTGAAAAAGTTTGAGTGAAATATTTCAAGCATTTCTTTCTTGTAATTATGATGCGTATTACTTACAGATGAAAACTCATAATTCAGTGTCTCAGGAAATTAGAATATTACATAAGATCAATAAAAAAGGTTATTTGAAACAAAAATGTCTAAAAAAAGGCTAATGCAAAGTATGTTCATTTCTATGCACACAGTACCTGGTTGGGCCTCCTTTTGCATTAATTACTGCATGGATTCAATCAGCCTGTGGCACTGCGTAGGTGTAACTGAAGCCCAGCTTGCTTTGATAGCGGTCTTCAGGTCATCTGCATTGTTGGGTCTGGTCTCTCATCTTCCTCCTGATAATAGTCCATAGATTCTCTATGGGGTTCAGGTCTGGCCAGTTTGCTGGCCAGTCAAGCACAAGAACACCATGGTCACTGAACCAGCTTTTGGTACCTTTGGCAGTGTGGGCCGGTGCCAAGTCCTGCTGGGAAATGAAATCAGCATCTCCATAAAGCTTATCAGCAGAAGGAAGCATGACATAGTCTAAAATTTCCTGGTCGATCACTGCGTCGACTGTGAACGTCAGAAAAGCCAGTGGACCAAAACTAGCAGATGGCATGGCACCCCAAACCATCACTGACTGTAGAAACTTCACACTGGATTCTGTGCTTCTCCACTCTTCTTCCAGACCCTGGGGCCATGATTTCCCAATAAAATGCAAACTTTGCTGTCATCTAAAAGGAGATTTTAGACCACTGAGCAAAAAAGGCCAGTTGTTTTTCTTAGCCCAGGCAAGACGGTTCTGATGTTGTCTCTGGTTCCCCTAAATTTTGATGAATTTTGTCCGCCAATCCTCTAAAGGCTGCAGTTATCCCTGTTGCTGGTGCACCTTTTCCTTCCATTCAACTTTCTATGAATATGTTTGGATACAGCACTCTAAACAATCAGCTTCCTTATCGATAACCAGTGGCTTACCCTCCTTGTGGAGGGTATCAATATCTGTCTTCTGGACATCTGTCCAGTCAGCTGTCTTACCCATGATTATGTCGCCTATGACCCCGACTGAGAGACCATTCAGAGGCTCAGGAAACATTTGCAGGTGTTTTGACTTTCACAATATTCTAATTTTCCGAGACACTGAATTGGGGTTTTCATTATCTGGAAGCCATAATCATAAAAGTTACAAGAAATAAAAGGCTGGAATTATTTTAGCTAATGTGTTATGAACCTATATAATATGACTTTCACTTTCTGAAATGTTTTTAAAATATTCGAATGTTTTGACTCCACTGTCCTAAATCCCAGTTTCTACACCTGCAGCAAAGCGAAAGAGCCTGATGAATGATAAGTGCGTAGGAGAATTAGGATATTGAATGTCTGCTGAAGGTGTTGACCACAACATTGATGTAGTATTTAAGAGTTTCAATTCGAAGCCACTCAATTGTTTGTCTCAAGTGTTCCTCCCACACACAGAAGCCTTGAGCTACTCTTGGCTGTGCCATATCTTTTCTCTTGTTTCTTTCGTTTTGTTTAGAAAGAAAACATTTCTCCTAGATACCATGTCCATCCAAGCTTTGGGAACCAGCTTGAATGGAAACCAGGGAAGCAGATCTCTTCTCCTTGAACCTTCGTGCTGGCTGAAACGTTGTGCAGCTGGAACGAAGGGTTAAGACATTAGTTGCATCTCTGCATACATGTTCTTTGTGTGTGGGTTGGTTTTTTTTTCAGGCTCTGGCACTTGGCAGCCAATAATTGAACATAATTGCCTCCATTTGTGGAAAAAGGCAAAGATGAACATTAGTGAGATCAGCGACATGTACTGCGAAGTGTTTGCTGCCTTTAAGAGAGTCTCACAGGCGGTCGATGAAATCCTCTACACATGATGTTTGGTGGTTGCTTAGCACTGAATACCTTCAATATACATAGATGCATTTGTCATTCTGTTAACTAACCTTTTCTAAGAGCTTCTATTTTTTCCCTAAAGACTTTAGTATCACCGAATTGAATGAGTCTTTCTTTACCCCCAAAACTTTCCAATTCTTTTCTCACCAAATTCACCTTTTTGCTCAAATGTTGAGAAATAAACATGTCACACAGGTAGATGATCTCTGGATGATTTTCGTGTGCCAGTATCAGTATTTTTACACTGCTCCCCCCCCCTTTTCATGGGCTGTCAAGTATGTGAAACTTTTTGGAGAACAATAATTGCAGTTAAATTACATCCGCTTGGAGGGATCCTTTTATTTCTCCTCCACCGAAAAAAAGCTTCAGATGTGGATGTCGTCAGCTACTTTTCTAAACTGAACCGTTTCCATCCCATCTGTCCACAACATCTGTGCATGCACTCTTATAAATATGTTTGCCCACATTTGTAATTCTTGTCGGGCAAATTAAAGCTGATGTGCTGCTCTCATTGTGTAATGCTCTTATAGTTGTCCTTCCCTTGTACAACTGCTTGCAGATTTTTATGCTTAAACAGATTTCCTGACCAATTCTACTTCATCTGGGGTGACATGGAGCTGCAGTATATTGAACTGCAAATGTCATCACCATGTTGCAATCACTAAGGTCTCATAGGATAGTAATACTTGTAACATTCAACAGCCAGTTTAGCCAGAGAAACCCTCTTGTTGAGGTCATTCAAAATATAGCCATTCTCTTATAAGCAGTCATTATTTATTTTAATAGCAGAGGCAGAACCACACTGTTTGAGGGAGCTGTTGCTGTAAAAAATGTTTTATTAAAGTGAGAAGATGAAGACAAAACGGTTTGAAGTCCAGAAGTTTATATAAGCGAGTTTCTTTTCCTATTTCATAGAGAATGTAGATTCTACCTTGACTCTGTGATTCCCAATTGTCTGTCAACATTTCCAAATAAAGAATGTTCCTTCAGAAACAGAAATTGAAAATTCAAAAAGATGAAACTGAGCTAAATTGCTGTGCTTCATTCTGCCGTCCTGTTATCTGCTGAAAGTCTTGCTCTCTCTCACAGCCATATAAACTGCCATGTTGTAGAAAATAGTTTCTTTTAAATTGCCTCCTCTGACTTCATTTTAAGTGCCTTAGTAATACTGAAAATAGCTAACCCTAAATCTAAGCAGCGTCCACCCTCAAGACTGGTGTCGTCACCTGGTAGCACCTACGTTTTTTTTTTTTCTATGATCGATAAAAGATTTATGTTTCTGACCAGTCAGTCACACGTCAGGGTCCATTAATCTGAAAATCATCTACCGGTTTTTAAGTATTGAAATATAACACCTGAAGCAAAGGTCAGAGATTTGTGGTCATGTCCCATTTACAGTTTTTGTAAAGTTTTAACGAGTCGAACTTAATATGTCCAGCTATAATATTTGAAAAGCACTAAAACATTTTTCTAGTGTCCCTTCTGTGCATGATTCATAATCTTTTATATTTGAAGCAGAGGCTACATCACACTGCCCGTAAAACAGCATTTTCATTTTGTCTAGCATTGCTAAAACATCAGTATCTGTGTGTATTTCCTAGAGAACGTTGATCCATGCCTTAACTCTGAGCTCCAAATGATTAAGAGCAGAGCTATTTTGTTGTACTCTGTTTAGCTATAAGTAGCTAAGCATCTAGGTGCATTTCTTAAAAAAAAAAACATAATGTCCTGTCTGATATTTCAAATATCAACTATGAAATTATTATTATTGTGATGGCATTAATTATTATTATTATTATATTACTATTACCATTATTATTACTATTAAAAATGTTTAATTGGGGTTAATAATAAGCCTTTTAGATTTAAGAACTATTATTAAAAACTAAGGACCAAAATGTTCTGTAAATACAGAAGTGTTTCTTGAGCCGATTGTGGATAAATTTAACTTGTACTCACACTTGTATACAGAGAGAATCAGGTCAACAGTGTATGTTTTGATGCTTCATGGGGCCAACGTGCAAGCACAAATATTTTTTTACACTGTTTTGACATGTGGGAGGACATCTGTAAAGCAGCAGTGACAGGCAGCCTTGTTATTATGTGGACAATACTCCACATCATCCAAGCAACAAAAGATGCTACGCAGCAGCGGATGCCGAGTGACAGGTGATCCTGCTGTGCCTCCGTTGTCAGACACTGACGTCGCTTTGGATGACGACTGAGGAGCAGAGACGGATTCATTGGATTTTATTCTCTTCTCCCACATGTTTTAAGCGGGAGAGGTTAGAACAAAAACCAAGGAAATTGAAAAGGACTCAGCTGTGACCAAGTCTCTCTCCTTCATGGTGTTATTTGAGCCAGCCGGCCTGTTTGTTATCAGAGCCGCGTCACCGTCTGTAGGATCACTCTCTCTGTATTTGCCCCTTCAGCCTTTTTAACACTTTCTCTTCTGGTGTTATTAGATGCTGTGCCCTATATTTGTCCACATAAAATAATAAAAAACGATGCCAAATTACACAACAATGCACAATAGGCTAAGCTGTTGCCAAAGTAACGCCAACGCTCACCAACTGGACTCCACAGTTTCCTGCATAGTTTATTGAAAATGAGAGAAATTAAAAATAATGATTGGAGAGGAGCAGAAGCGCTACCCGAGGGTTTGGATAAAGCTTGTGGGCTGAACGGTTGAATAATCGCCCGAAACACCTTCACAAAAGCACAGCGTGGAAAATTTTTATTTTTCAAGGTGATTCAGAAGTGACAGAAAATGTCAGGATGTGGGTTTTGATGGTTTTATCACAGCCGGTTTGAGCCATTACTGGTTCATAGCTGGGAACAACAATGGCTTCATCCTTTTGTGGTGGACAAATAGCCAAGAGCCTAGATAGATATTTTAATAGGCGGAAAATATTCATATCTTAGTTGAGCTTCGTGCATGACATAATTCACTGACAAAAAATATACTAATCACCAGCTTACAGAAGGAATGATCTGTGGACATAATATCTACAGGGGTTGGACAATGAAACTGAAACACCTGGTTTTAGACCACAATAATTTATTGGTATGGTGTAGGGCCTCCTTTTGCGGCCAATACAGCGTCAATTCGTCTTGGGAATGACATATACAAGTCCTGCACAGTGGTCAGAGGGATTTTAAGCCATTCTTCTTGCAGGATAGTGGCCAGGTCACTACGTGATACTGGTGGAGGAAAACGTTTCCTGACTCGCTCCTCCAAAACACCCCAAAGTGGCTCAATAATATTTAGATCTGGTGACTGTGCAGGCCATGGGAGATGTTCAACTTCACTTTCATGTTCATCAAACCAATCTTTCACCAGTCTTGCTGTGTGTATTGGTGCATTGTCATCCTGATACACGGCACCGCCTTCAGGATACAATGTTTGAACCATTGGATGCTCATGGTCCTCAAGAATGGTTCGGTAGTCCTTGGCAGTGACGCGCCCATCTAGGATAAGTATTGGGCCAAGGGAATGCCATGATATGGCAGCCCAAACCATCACTGATCCACCCCCATGTTTCACTCTGGGCATGCAACAGTCTGGGTGGTACGGTTCTTTTGGGCTTCTCCACACCGTAACTCTCTCGGATGTGGGGAAAACAGTAAAGGTGGACTCATCAGAGAACAATACATGTTTCACATTGTCCACAGCCCAAGATTTGCGCTCCTTGCACCATTGAAACTGACGTTTGGCATTGGCATGAGTGACCAAAGGTTTGGCTATAGCAGCCCGGCCGTGTATATTGACCCCGTGGAGCTCCCGACGGACAGTTCTGGTGGAAACAGGAGAGTTGAGATGCACATTTAGTTCTGCCGTGATTTGGGCAGCCGTGGTTTTATGTTTTTTGGATACAATCCGGGTTAGCACCCAAACATCCCATTCAGACAGCTTCCTCTTGCGTCCACAGTTAATCCTGTTGGATGTGGTTCGTCCTTCTTGGTGGTATGCTGACATTACCCTGGATACCGTGGCTCTTGATACATCACAAAGACTTGCTGTCTTGGTCACAGATGCGCCAGCAAGACGTGCACCAACAACTTGTCCTCTTTTGAACTCTGGTATGTCACCCATAATGTTGTGTGCATTTCAATATTTTGAGCAAAACTGTGCTCTTACCCTGCTAATTGAACCTTCACACTCTGCTCTTACTGGTGCAATGTGCAATCAATGAAGACTGGCTACCAGGCTGGTCCAATTTAGCCATGAAACCTCCCACACTAAAATGACAGGTGTTTCAGTTTCATTGTCCAAACCCTGTACAATGCTGTATTTTTTTCTTAGCTTTTGGAAAGTAAGAATATATCCACAACCACAGGCACTTACTCACATCATAGGGCAGTTTAGACTCACCAGATTACCGAGCATCCATGTTTTCAGTCTGTGGGAGGAAACCGGAGAGCACAGCTTCGCACACATAGGGACATGCAAGCCCTACAAGCCCTAGATGAGATCTGAACCCAGGATCTTCATGCTTTGTGACAAATTTTAAATGCAAGACATACATTTGGCCATTCACTTTTAACAAACAAATCATTATTCTACTGTTGGCTTAGTAGATATTAATTAGAGCTGCTCGATATTAGAAAAGCATGTAACTGTGATACTTTTGCTAAATACCTTTTTATACATTTTTTTCATGCACTTTTCTTTTTCCTTTATCACAATGCTGCACCACACTCTGAGAGCTTTGGCCTCATATTCAGCACCCCCAAAGAGCTTGTGCTGCCCCCATGGCGTGTGCTGCAGCCAAGCAGTCCTTCGCCATTGCAATATTGCAATCATTAATATTGTCATGGTGATTGCTGTTGAATGTATTTGTGCAACTCTAATAATCATGGTTTCTAAATGATGTTTGAAGTTTGCTTGGCTCCTTGATGATGGTATGTGTTAACTGGAGCTCCAGTGTGGCAACGCTTTTAACGAGGAGATCAGAAATGTTCTGTTTTCTTTACATTTCTAAAAAAAGAGATGAAGATTTTTAGAAGAAATTTTCAGTTTACTGACCATCTGATAGCTTCAGGCAAGGATCATGAAAGGGATGTGTCTCTGCTTGTGTCAAAGCAAAAAGTAACTCATTAAACTTTTATTTAAAATCCAGCACAGCCAGGAAATTCCCACCTGCCCCTTTGCCCTACAGCTAAGTGAAGGAGTATTGATGGATTTGTTTTCCTAAACATTAAATGAATAACAGTAACAGGTGTGTTACACTGATCCAACAGGTTATAAATCACTTTTACCCCTCAGAGCTGCCATTATGAATCAAGGACTGAAGATTCACTTGAACTGAAGCTCTAAATTTCAACATCTGCTGCGTGAATTACTTTAGGTTACAGCTTTCAGCTCCCAGAGTGACAGCTGTTTGAATCTCCGCAGTGATTCTTTTAAATCATTAGTGATTCGTGGCATCATCTTTAACATCACTCGATTGGAAATGCAAATGAGGGCAAAATGCAACCAGCATAGGATTCTAGAAGGTTAGGCCTGGGTTCTACCTCCTGCTATTTAAAACCATGTTATTGAGGATGATCACTGTCTTCGTTTATCTGCAAGAATGGGTTTAATCTTGAGTTCTTGTAGGCAGGTTTGCATGTTGAAAAGCCTAATTTCCAAAAATGCTGTTAGGGAGGACTCTCTTCTCCTGTTAACAGCGGTGAATTATTCATAGCATGGCTTTAAGAGCTTGTGGTTTAACATGGAGTCACTGACTGCTGTGGAGCTGGCATGGCAACCAGTTAAATAGAGCCTTGTATGAGCTCAGAGCTGTCAATCTCATTCTTCATTTATTATGGGGATCTACGTGCTGCACAGTCGATCCCAATAGCTCAAGTTCAGGAATTATGCTGTTTATGAAATCTGTTTTTCCCTTTGCCATTACAAGCATGTGTTGCCAAGCTCCACAAACATATTTAGCATGACACTAAAGCACATATACAATATCAGTATTTTCTCATTTTTATTTATTTTGGTATTTACAGTTGCAGTCAGACATGTACATATACTCATCATTTTCAAAACAAGAAATAGGTGCAAAAGTTACATATTCAATTAGGTTGAAAACTTAACTAAAAATGCAACCTAAACAAAACCTACAAAACCTAAAGGCATTATCTCATCACTATCCACCTCTTAACAATGTTTTGTGTATTTCCAACCTATGAGTCAGATTTTGACATTAGTGTGAACATTAAACAGCTAGTGAACTGGTTTTTAAAAAAACGGCAAAAATTTGACAGAGCAATGGAAATAGCCAAATACTCACCTATGGTTGGTGTTTCTGTCATAAAGATAAAAGGAGAGTTACAGTCTAATCTCCATAGGCATTTAAGAAGGAGGTAGTCACAGGTATTAGGTATTATGCGATTGCTGTGATTGCTTGAATGTCCATCAACGGGGTCCTATTTGGGCTTAGCGTCCCAAGTGTGCAGTGCACATGCAACTCTTAAACTGTGACGGTGTGATGAGAAGTGAAGAGGCAAATTTTTAAGCTTGGTCCAAACCATTGACCTCTGAAAAATCAGATGCCGTGAGCATTAACACACAAATTATAAAGTGATTTAAAGGGTTAAAATTTCAACCAGGGGTCCCAGGAGGGTTAAGATGCTAATAAAATCTTAAAATCTAAAACTGAAATAATTCTTTACGACTTGTCATAGTAAAACCCTGCTTTAACGCAGCTGCTCTCTCACACAGACGGCCTTACTGTAGATCCTAATTAATGGCCCATCACAGCAGGATTAAAATCATTGGAAAAAAAGTTCTTATTTCATCTTTTAGCTTTGAAAAAGAAATAGTGTTCAGTTAAAATCAGTGCAGACAGGTCAAAGCTTTGAAAAAACCTTCATATTGGAAATAAGACACTAAAATCTGATCAGAATAGAATAGAATAGATCAAACTATACTTACAGACTCAAAGTTTTATATTGATTTGACTTACAAGTATTTATTGACTTATTGAAGATTATGACTGAGTGGAGCTGGTAGATTGTTTGCCGGCACTCGGATGGATGGATGGACGGACGGATGGATGTGTTTTTTATTTGTTTAAGCTAAAAAGGAGATATTTGAAAATATATCTTCATATTTGAAGGAACCCTCTGTAGAACTATGTTGGAGCAAATGCAGGTAAGTGGAAGACAGTCACATAAATTGAGATTGTTATAATATACACACGTGGACAAATTTGTCTTTTGTTACCATTTCGCATTATCCGTCTCTTTGCTTTGTCATCAATTTTCCTCCTGCGGCCACGTCCACGGAAGTTGGCTACAGTCCCATGGATCTTAAATTTCTGAATAATATTTGCAACTATAGTCACAGGAACATGAAGCTCCTTGGAGATGGTCTTATAACCTTTACCTTTAACATGCTTATCTATAATTTTCTTTCTAATCTCCTGAGACAAATCTTTCCTTCGCTTCCTCTGGTCCATGTTGAGTGTGGTACACACCATGTCACCAAACAGCACAGTGACTACCTGTAGTCCTATATATAGGCCCACTGACTGATTACAAGAATGTAGACACCTGTGATGCTAATTAATGGACACACCTTGATTTAACATGTCCCTTTGGTCACATTATTTTCAGGGGTATCATCATTTTTGACGAGTTTATTTTTTTAATAATTCTGTTGAAGCATGTTTGAAAAGCAATGTCTGACTTTCATTTGTTCATTTTCATAGAATTTTTATTAACTATTACCTTTGTCAGATTCATTATTTCTGTGACCATTGTGGGTTTTTCTTTCATTAACGGGGGTACCAACAATTTTGTCCACGTGTGTAATTTTGGAGAAAAAGAAGAAAATTTAAATATTTTCAAAAAAACTTTTTTTTTATTTCCATTTAGAAGTACACTTAAGTAGACGGGTAAATAAAACCAGAGATATATTTTGCAGAAACTCTTACTCATTGTCGTGAAAATAGTAACTAGCAACTGGCATTGAAGGCTACAATGTTTATAGGACATATTGTTTTAAAAGAGGGGGGGGGGGGTGCAGTTTATAAAAAAAAGGTATCATGTAAATGATTTAATCCAAATCAGTGAGAACGAAATTTGAGTTCCTAGCTCTGAATCTTGAGATCTCCATAGCATTGTACACAACTGTGATTGAAACTGAAATAGTCTGTTCTCACTATAATCTTTTTTGAGGCCATTTCTGGGGGCCATTATTATTCAGCTTTCATATTATTCAGATTGATTATGTAGCATCAAACAATAATCTGTTGGATCCACACCTCAGCACTTCATCAGCTCCAACAATCTGTTCAGCTCTAAATTCTCAATGCCAAAAAACAGAATGTATTTTGTTTTCCAACTCTAAAGTAAATTCTTTGAATTTCAATCTTCACCACTCAGATTGTTTCAGTGTAACAATTTAAATACCTTAGAATCTTGATTTGATGATTCTCCCTCTATATCAAACAGTTGGTAAAAAGCTGAAGCTGAGATTGTTCTTTTGAAATAATGTCGTTATTTTGAGTCTAAGATACTTCTTTCGCTCAAATACGGACATGTAGTTTAAATGACTGCTTTGTCAAACTGCTTCAATTCGTTTTCCACCGAAATAACTCTCATTGTTGAACTGGTTCGGTTCAGGTACCTTCGAACTTTGGTGTTTTGTTGAGCATTGACATGCACTTCCACCAGTTTTCAGAGCCAAGCATGCATCATCAACAGTGGGCATTACACAATGCGGGGGGGGGGGGCGTGGCGTTGTTATACAATGTGTGTTTATATGGTATGTTATTTGTCTTCGCCGCTGTACATTTTGCTTCTATTGTCTGCAGCTATGACTTGCCCATGGGTGTGATGTTGGTTTCGCACTGAAAAACCAAATATTCTGTGATAGCAGAGTTTAACCAAAGTCGTTGGTGGAAACACGTCTCACCTGTTCAAAATCACGCTCGGGAACCGGAACGTGCTTCAAAACGTGTTGGTGGGAAAGGGGGTACCTCGTAGCCTTCATTCATTACAAACCTCGATAGTTTGACTCATCATTGTATGTTTTACTCTACTGTCGGATTGTCTGCATTGTTGCTGCAAAGATTACATTGGCAATCTTCAAATCTAAAGCTATTCTTGGCCTTCTTCCCTTGTATATAGGGTCTTACATTATAAAGAAAATTGCAGGATTTTATTCGTCCACAAAATCTGTTCCTGCTGATGATGCCAAGGGCTCACGCTGAGTTGGAGAAAAAAGCGTTCAAGTATCTCGCCCCTTATGTATTGAATCAGCTCCAAAATGAGCTACATTTAAAGGAACTTGTGTCTGGATGAGTTAAAACAAATGCTTAACATTTTAAATTGCAAAGATCTGAATGCAAACGTTTACTCGTACTCGTCGTCTCCTGCTTCATCCGGGCCCAGGTCGCGGGGGCAGCAGACTCAGAAGAGACACCCCTGATGTCCCTCTCCCCAGACACCTCCTCCAGGTCCTCCGGGGGGAGTCCAAGGTGTTCCCAGGCCAGCCGAGAGACATAGTCCCTACAGCGTGTCCTGGGCCATCCTCTGGGCCTCCTCCCAGTGGGACGTGCCTGGAACACCTCCCGAGGAAGGCGTTCAGGAGGCATCCGGTATGGATGCCCAAGCCACCTCAACTGGCTCCTCTCGATGTGGAGGAGTCGCGGCTCTACTCCGAGCCCCTCCTGGATGGCCAAGTTTCTCACCCTATCTCTAAGGGAGTGCTCAGCCACCCAACGGTGGAAGCTCATTTCAGCCGCTTGTATCCGGGATCTCGTTCTTTCGGTCATGACCCAAAGTTCATGGCCATAGGTGAGGGTAGGAATGTACGACCGGTAAATCAAGAGCTTCGCTTTTCGGCTCAGCTCTCTCTTCACCACAACAGACTGGCATAGCGTCCCCATTACTGCGGAAACCCTGCAGTAATGGTCAATCCGTCCGTCGATCTCCCGCCCCATTCTCCCCTCACTCGTGAACATGACGCCAAGCTACTTGAACTCCTCCACTTGAGGCAGGAACTCCCCTCCAACCTGAAGAGGACAAGCCACCCTTTTCCGGTCTAGAACCTTGGCCTCGGATTCATCCCAGCCGCTTGAACTCGGCTGCGAACCGCCCCAGTGCATGCTGTAGGTCTTGGCTAGAGGGGGCCAGCAGGACCACGTTATCCGCAAAAAGAAGAGACGAAATCCACTGGTCCCCAAACCAGACCCCTCCAGCCTTTGACTGCACCTAGAAATCCTGTCCATAAAAGTTATAAACAGGACATGCACTGGGAACAGGTCCGACTTAGTGCCGGCAATGCGGACCAAACTCCTGCTCTGCTTGTACAGAGACTGGATGGCCCCTAATAAAGGGCCCCCGATTCCATACTCCTGGAACACCCCCCACAGGGCACCACGAGGGACACAGTCAAATGCCTTCTCCAGGTCCCCAAAACACATGTGGACCAGTTGGACAAACTCCCATGAAGCCTCAAGTACCCTGCAGAGGGTGTAGAGCTGGTCCAGTGTTCCATGCCCGGGAGGAAAACTACACTGCTCCTCCTGAAGCCGAGGTTCGATTATCGGCCGGACTCTCCTCTCCAATACCCTGGCATATGCCTTACCAGGGAGGCTGAGGAATGTGATCCCCCTATAATTGGAACAAACCCTCCGTTCACCCTTCTAATGAAGGGGAACCACCGCACCAGTCTGCCAGTCCAGAGGCACTGTCCCTGACCGCCACACAATGTTGAAGAGGCATGTCAACCATGACAGCCCCACAACACCCAGAGACTTGAGGTACTCAGGGCAGATCTCATCCACCCCTGAAGCCCTGCCACCGCGGAGCTTTTTAACCACCTTCGTGACTTCAGACAGGTTGATAAAAGAGTCCAATCCCGAGTCCCCAGCCTCTGCTTTCACCAGGGAATGTGTGATGGCAGGATTTAGGAGATCCTCGAAGTACTCCTTCCACCGCCCAGTAATGTCCCCAGTCGAGATCAGAAGCTCCCCACCCCAACTGTAAACAGTATTGGCGAAGCACTGCTTCCCCCTCCTGAGGTGCCAGACGGCCTCACCGAACTCCTCTTAGGCCCAAGTTTTAGCCTGTGCCACAGCCCGGGCCACGGAACGCCTGGCCTCATGGTACCCGTCAGCCGCCTCAGGAGTCCCACAAGCCAGCCACAGCCGATAGGACTCCTTCCTCAGCTTGACAGCATCCCTTACTGCCGGTTTCGACCACCGGGTTCAGGGATTGCCACCGCGATAGGCACCGCAGACGAGCAGCAGCATTAAACACTGAACCCCGCCCCCCGGAATCTGGTCAAAGAACTTTCGGATGTGGGAATTGAATACATCCCTGGCCGAGGGCTCCAGCAGAAAAATGGAGACGTTTAGACTTAATTATTTGACTTCACTGCTCAATATATTATTGTTTTTTCTTTTTATTCATGTTTTGATGATCATTGATGCTTAATGACCTGTAAAATTGCGTGTCTTATTTCTTTTTAGTACTGTTTTTGTTCAGGTTACCCTCGTAAATTAGTTTAAATCTCAATAGATCTTTCCTGGTTAAATAAAGTAATGAAAAAATAAAGAGTGAACTGGAAAATTACTAAAACCACTATGCATAGGTCAATAGACAAAGATTCATGTAATCCAACAAAGGACTGCAAATATAACTGAAAATAGATATCTCCATGCAGGGATGAAAGGATGTTGCACTGTGCCTGGGTGTTTGAATAAAGAGTGCTATTTATACTGGAAAGACGTGCCTCAGAGCTGTCAGCTCCTCTGTTCATCTTTTATATTGAATGATGTTTTGATTTGAAAGGTTCCAAGTCTGGAAATTATCTGCTTCTTCTTGTTAGAACAAAATGAAAAAGATTTAAATAGAAAGAAACATTTACTGTTTTGTTATATCACTGATACACAGATGAAATCAGTCTGCACTACCAGTATTTAAACATCCCACCAGATCCCTTGTTATTGTGCATCAAAGGCTATTTTGTTGCATATGGATGCAGCTTTGTCCCTGTTTAAAATCAAAACGAGTGGGTGGAAAAACGGCTACAAAGGGTCGGCAAATCACTAATGTTAACGAGTGGAATCATTACATTTTCTTAATTAATCAGCCTCTGGGCTCAGAAAAGATGAGCTCTAATGGAAAAATTATATTTGGAGATCTAATCAGTGTGACTCCCCCCACCTAGATTGCGGCCTTGTTGTCATTATGTGAAGACAAACTTATGTGACAGGTCTGTACATTGTAGAACGATGTTTGTATCCTTTAATTAGAATTTGTTAAATCATTGTGGTCTTGTGAATCTTTTAGATCAGATGCTTTAAGAATAATGGGCTTTAAGGCAGAGAACTGCACCTGAGTTCATCATCTTGTATGAATCTCAATAATGATAGAACTGGATGCACATGGACACAGTTATGTATAAAGCCGTTATTTCATTTAGTTGTATTAGTCTAATTTCTTGAACGAGCCTGGAGCTGCAGTCATTATGTGAACAGCAGTGGCTTTTTATAGCAGCAGCATCATTAACTCGTCAGAAAGCATGGTAAACCATAATCAGCCGTTCAGATTTCAAAGGGACGTCACACTAGATGATCTGGAAATACATGTGTGCCTCTGATATGAATGTTTTCAGAATTATTTTTTTTAATTGTAGCATAAAGTTGTAATTTTAAATCATAAATTTAAGGGCTTTCTTTGATTCATTAGCTCTGCTGCATGTGGAGGAAATTTGGATGCAGGTGTGGCCAAACAGTACTCTGGTGAAAGATGTGAAGAAGTGGGTCTTTCAGCAGGATGATGATCCACAGAACAGGAGATGGACGCTGAAAGAATATTTCATGCAGGAGAAATCAGTTTCAGAATGGTTTTCCCAGACCTGATTCCCAAAAAGCCCCTAGGAGATGATTCATTTACGAAAAATGGGAGCTTTGTCATAAATAGACTAAAAGCTTCTATGTTGAAATGTGGTGAAAAGTTGCACCTGAACTGCTTGAGAAACAGACTGATTCCAAGCACAGATTTGTCATTTCTGCAAACTGACTTAAAGGACAAGTGGGTTTTTTTCCCCAGCACACTTAGAATCAAATACTTTGCCTAAGAAATGTGTTTGTGCCATTCTGTCTTAAAATAAATGCCATTTGCTTTGACATTTAGTGACTTGATGCATTGACATTTATGCATCTTTAAATGTGGCAGAAGTGCTCAGATACATTTTGGGCCCCTTATCGTCAGGGTTTACCTTTATTTAACATACATCATAAATCAGGGACAGCAATATGAGCTTTTTATTTAATGCATTTCATAAAATGTGTTTTAAAATGAAAAGGAAGAGGTCAAAAAAGTATTGAAGAAAGAACAATATAAAACTGAAAACAATTGCTCAGTTTTAAAATATCTGTTTATTAGACATGGCTGTCATAGAGTGATGAGGATCTGTAAAGGACACTAAACTGTAAAGGATGCCCAAGACCAAAGTATTGATAGCAAAGTCTCTAGCTCAAATTTAAATTCATAAAGTGAAAATTTACAAGAAATCTGGTCCAGCAGCAATTACTTGGAGATCTGACAGGGTGGTACTCTGCCAAGGGATTTAGAAGTGCCGGCCTACTTGTAATTCTCCACACTAGACAGAAATTCAAATAAAATAACAGAACTCTGGCAGCATTCAGATGGACATTGTAACCGTGATGTACATAGGTATCAACGCTCAAAATGTTCTTTATAACTGTGTGACCTGAATAGCTCATTTTATATTTTGTAAAACATAGCGGTAGTAAATGGAATTGGATAAAAGCCTATTTTTCAACACACAATTTAGTTCATTGTATTTGAGGGTTTAACTACACTTTTGGGATATAGCTGTTAAAACGTTGTTCTGAGGAGACCGTCTGTCACGCCACTAACATTTGTCTACAGCTGGTTTTCGAACATGTTCTTTGGTCTAAAAGCCATTTCATACTAATGCTACATGTGATGGTTAGAAGGAAAGTCAAAATACTCTTGTACAATTTGTCATTAATTTAGCTCAAACACTGAGAAAAAAAAGTGAGTTATTGCTGCAGATAATCATCTTGGGAAACATGTAGGAAGAACGCATGAAGAGAGTGGTTATTGGTTTATTTACCAACATGATCAAGATACATCAGCAGACATTTTATACAGTCTGGCTGCTATCAGTCATACCTTTGACAAGGACTGTGTTGTGCCCCCCAACCATTGAATTTGAGTCGTTCCTTCCCTTGAAGCCAAGATTTTAATTTCATTGTTCTTGGGCAAAAAGTGTTTCCAACTGAGAGATCGTTTACTTGATCAGTGTCACCCACCTTTCCTGAATAGAGGATCTTTGGGAAGAGTAAGAGCGTTCACCCAAACTGAGAATAAAGGGCCGCTCATTCTCCTTTAAAATGTCGATGTTGTTAAGAAAACAGTACATTTTCTTTATACTTTGTTACGCTATGTCATCATCCATATATGGTAGTGTCTTTCAGTTTTGGAGATGCATAGATTTGAAAGGCTCTTTTTGCTTTAAAGATGTGTTTTAAATGTACTTATCTGCTTTAAAAAAACATAGAAATGGTCAATTGTAATTTAATAAGGATTTTTAGAATATATCATCTCCTTGAATATCTTAGGTTTAGGAAAGGATTAATATATATTTTTAAAAGATAAACTCTAAATGCATTCACTCCAAAAATTGGCTGAGATTTTGTGTTGTTGATTTCACGACCAGGTTGAACCTTTTTATATTGAAGAAATAATAGAATCATAGAACAGAGACCGTATGACCTGCCTGAGGCTCGCTGACAAAGGTTGCTTATGCAGGCGGTTTGATGTTTAAAAAGATGCTGAATGGAGTTTCAGAAGAAAACCTGAAAAATGAAAAAAAAAGGATGGTTTTACCTAAGTGAAAGAGCAGTGTGAATGTTAGATGCTGATGATCAAATTTGTACGTATGGCCCTAACTCTATATGTTTCCTTGATGAAGCATGAACGGGAACTGACAGTTGGAGAAAGTGATGGCTGATGGGAGCCCTGGTGGGCGGCGAGCTGTTTGTTGTTTTAACATTAGGGAGGTCGGAGCTTTGAGGAAAGCAGATGGAGGTAAGAGATGAGCATGAGTGGGTGGATGACTGACCTCCTCAGCCTCGCATTCGCCTCCCTGTTCTCCAACTGCCTTCACTTCTACGCTCTTTAAGAAATGTAATTTAACTGCATTTATTGCTCAGATTGCTTCTTTATTGGTCTGTTTACTCATATTCTCCTGATTTAATGTTAATTAAGCAGCATTTAATGTTGTAGGTCCTCTGAATCTGCTTTGTTAATCAACAGCTTTTTTCAATGAATCAATATTTTCTTTACTATTTTACCTAATTGTTTAGGAAGAGGAATTGAAATTGTAAAGAAACCAAAGACTAAATTTAGTACATTCTGCTTTTCTTTCTCTGTTTAAATTTTAGTGTCTGAATAAAAACAGAATGTAACCCTTCTATTATTCATTGAATAAAACGTAGGCAAGTTGAACATATAAAGTAAAAGCGCTTGTGTGAACGCAGAAAGCTTTTTCTCCTCTCTGCCATTCTGCGCCGGCTCTATTCAAAGCTCTGTTTCTGACGTGAAAATGTGTTTTATAGTTGTACGTGGTACAATAGAGGAGTTTTACTGAGGTCAGTACGAATAAAATATCTATGTGGATTAAAAAGCCGATTAAAAGCAGGATCTATTTCAACAAAATATTGTCTGATTCACAATTGTCGCTAGCCCTGTTAAAGATGTGTAAACCTTCAGAAAAGGTACTTATTTTGGATATGGGGAAAATGTTTTAGGCACCAAAATTATTGTTGCTGTTTATTTCTTTAATATTTCTATTATTTCTCCTCTTCTATAATATTTAACAAGGTTGGAGCCAACAGGAGTCATGGGTTCTCTCCTTTGCTCTTTTTTTAGTTCCCCTTTCAGGTTTGCTAAAGGATTTAAGAGAGAGATTAGAGACTGTAATTGTAATGGAAAAATGTTGATTTTGTTTGTAGAGAACCACTTCTGTGTCTGATTTTCTTCTATATTTTACATCATTATTCTGCTAAACGGCTCAGTAACATCTGTTTTTCAGTTTACTGGCAGAGGCCAAAAGAGTTTTATTTAAAATTTCCTGATATTTCAAAGAGTTTATGATGTCATGCAATCTGACAGGTTTACAGCTCCTTAGGAAGAGAAGCAGGCCCACAGCATCAATGATCCTCTACCATACAACAGTGGGAACAGTTGGAAGTGTAGGCTTCAGTTACATTTATCTTACTTTTATTTCACAGGAAGTGTTAGGAGTTGGTGTGGAACAGGTAATTTTGTTAATTATTTGTATAACCTGGAGTAACTGGCAGTGAACCTTTTTACATCGCTGTGGATCAATGTTGGCCCACTCTTCTTTGCAGAATCGTTTTAATTTAGCCACATGGGAGGGTTTTCCAGCATGAACTGCCTGTTTAGGGCTTATCTGATTTAAGTCCAGACTTTGACTAGGCCACTCCAAAACCTTTATTTTGTTCTAGTTTTTTGAGCCATTAGAATGTAGGCTTGCTGATTTTCTATGGATCTTGGTCATGCTAATTATCCCAAGCGCTCTCAATCTTGAGATCACAAATAGGTAGCTGGACATACTCCACCAGGATTTATTTGAGAGGTTCCATCACATCAAGTCATCCAGATGCTGAAGCAGCAAAACAGCCCCACATCATCTTCCCCCACGTTTGACTCAAGGTGTGATGTTGTTCTGATATGGTGTGTTAGTTTTTTGCCATATTCAACAGGACACCCTTCAGCAAGTTGCTCTTTTTTTCTTGCCAGCTCACAAAAGGTTTACCTAAAAGTCTTGAGGATGATTAAGATGATTAAGTTTTTTTGAGAAACATGCTTTGTGTTATTTTTGGTCATCAGTGGTTTTTGCCTTGAAACTCTTCCACAGTTGGGATTTTTGCTCAGTCTCTTTCTCATCGATGAACACTGACCTTTGTGCTTTAGGATGTTGTTCTGGGTCCCTTTGTGACCTCTTGGGTGTTTTGTTGAAGCTCCCTTGGAGTAATTTTAGTAGGCCTGCCTCTTGGGAAGGTTCGCCACCGTTCCGTGCTCTCTCCATTTGTGGACAATGAGTCTTGCTATGTATGTTTCACTGTTGCCCCGAGGTCTTCCAAATGGCCAGATTTCTGTTTAATGAGTTTCTCTATTGTTGAATTTCTTTAGATTGCTGCATGATATGTTTGGTTTTTTAAAAATCTTTTAGCCTTCTTCATGTTGTCAGACTGGTTCTTTTTGAGGGATTTATTAATTCAACATGGGGAGCAATTATATTTTCACATAGGGCCAGGTTCATTTACACAGCTTTTTCCCCTAAGAAATGAAATGATTTGAAAACTGCTTTGCGTATTTGCTCTGGTTTGCTTTCTAAGTCAGTTAACTTTATTTAGTTGGCACCTTTTAAATGGATCTGCTTACAAACGCAAGCTTAGGATGAAATATGCATCAGTACTGTGCTAATAGGAAATGAATATGAATATCCTCTAATAGTGCTGTTTTCACCAGGAATAGATTGGCACAAGAGATACATTTCATCTATACAGTATTTTACCAACAGTTTACATTTTCGCTTTCTAATAATAAAAAAATGTGCTATGAATTACACTTTCCTATCAGCCTATTTGATTTTTAAAGAATAAAAAAACAAATCAAGTGCATTTTTATCACCATTGCCTCTTGAATATATAAGACGAGCCGCTTGCTGTGACTCTGGATCAGCTTTGTCTGATAATTGTGCCGTTTACAGTGTGTTTGACCTTTTAAGCTGCTGCCCATGACTTCAGTGAAATCTGTTAATGGCCCACCCAGCTCATAAAGCCTTGCGGTGCCCTTTGGCTGAAGCTTTGTGTTTCTGTTGAACCCTTAATCCTTTTAGAAGGTCTGCAGTCAATTAGCTCAAACACAGCAGTAAAAGATGTCCAGTGTCACATTTAAGACATCACTTACAGCACAAATCACTTTTCCTAATGAGGATTAACTGGCGTGCGTCTGCACTGGTTAGGTCCTTTTTTTTTCTGTTAACGTCGAGCTTCTGTAATTCAAAATATGACTTGATGGGCAGGCAGAAAGCAGGTATGTGCCTACAATTACACAACAATGTGGTAGAAATGTTAAGTGCTTTGAAAAAAACCACACACAGTTAAATGTACTTGATGTTTCTGCTCTTTGCAGGTTTGAGTTTACAGGCATGAAGCGCATAAATGGACAAACACTAGACCTTTGATCCAGATCCATTTGAAACACGTATGACTGCAGTGTGGCTCTTTTTGTCTCACACTGAACAAGTTGATAAATAAAACTCTCAAAATTACTGACCGCCAATTAAACCACACATTAGAGTGCAGATCTTTATAGATTAAAAAACAGACCTGTACTTTTGAAGATAGGAATCAAAATGGTTTTGTTTATAATTTGTCTTTCAGCTTTGGTGGTATGCAGCCATGCACAGGTTTGTGCTTCAGTGTGCAGAGATCGATAGTAAGATCTCGGCTCTTACTAAAAGAGGAAAAGCTAAAGGTTGCTTCTGTGAGCTTCTTTTTCTTTGGATTTGGTCAAGGAAGGCAACTATTTTCTCTCCTATCACTGTATTTAGTTGAGAAGTAGAAGATAAAGGGCCTAAACTTACAGTGAGTGGTTGGTTGGTTTTCTGTCTTTCTTTGCCAGATTTTGGCATTCTTGTAAATCTCCAAGTCAACATTTTCTAGAATATTCAGATGGAAACTGTTTTTATTATTGCTAGTTGTGCTAATTATGCTTAATGCTAATAGAAGATGCTAAAGACAGTTTAACAGGTCAACTTTGTAATCATTTTGTCTTTGTTAAGAATGAGTAAATTTATAATTGTAGTATTAAACTATTTAACAAAAGAAAATCTTGTCAGAGTGTTTTACTCAGAGAAAACCATCAAAGACATCCAAACCTGTTTTTTTTTTTAAATAGATTTTGTTCGTTATAACTTGTGCCTGAATGTATGAGATGGCACTATCAATAGAAAGGGCAACTTCTACGTCTGCTGGAATCCTTTTAACACCACTTTAATGCCTTGATTTCTGTTCTCAAGTCTGTGTTTGATTGCAAAGCAGCTCTGTGGGCTTTCATTACTAAGACACAAAACTCGTGAGGAGTCTGTTTGATTACATGAAGCATTCTGTACCACAGCTTAAAATATTTCAATGCTGTGAGAGCAAGAACATAGTTTCTTTGCTCTGCATTAACTTTTTTATAAAAACGTGCAGTGAGTAAAAATTCAGTTTATTTTAATTTCTTCAGACAAGCCAAATAGTTGTATTGTTATAAAATGTATTTTGAAATATTCATGTTAAGGTTTATGTATGAAGCCTTGAAGTCAGTATACAGTATGTCACAAGAAATATTTATACCTCTTAAAAGTTTCTACATTACAACAACAAACTTGAATGTGTTTTTATTGGTAATTTACATTATAGATCAACACAAGGTGGCACAGAATTGTGCCGTAAAAGGAAGCTGGAAATTGTGCCATTCAAATGTAATTAGCTCCCTTTACTCTGATTCTCCTAAATACAATTTTTATGTTCCACTTTTTGGCCTACATGCAAAACAATGTTTTCAAAAACTAGCGCTAAACATCACCCTCCCTGACGACACTATCCCTGTGGTGAAATATGGTAGTGGCAGCATCATGCTGTGGGGATGCTTTCCTTCACAAGGGGTGGGGATTTGGAGCACAGCTCTATCAAATGACGGGTCTATTATCAGGCATGTGCAGAACCTGATGACTTGTTCTTGATGTGGAGCTAATGCAGCTATTTCAGTTAGCTGTGCTGGAGCAGGGGCAAATCTGGAACATGCAGGACACAGGTCCCTGAGGACTGGAGTTGGACACCCCTGATCTATCAAATAAAATCCCAATAAAATTCATTTTCGTGAGTTTGTGGGTGTAGCAAAACATATTGTGAAAATTGGTTTGCACAGTGCGTCATCTTTTCCACTGTATTTCCACTGTAAAAAAAAGTAGAATATTGTGAAAAAGTTTGAGTGAAATATTTCAAGCATTTCTTTCTTGTAATTATGATGCGTATTACTTACAGATGAAAACTCATAATTCAGTGTCTCAGGAAATTAGAATATTACATAAGATCAATAAAAAAGGTTATTTGAAACAAAAATGTCTAAAAAAAGGCTAATGCAAAGTATGTTCATTTCTATGCACACAGTACCTGGTTGGGCCTCCTTTTGCATTAATTACTGCATGGATTCAATCAGCCTGTGGCACTGCGTAGGTGTAACTGAAGCCCAGCTTGCTTTGATAGCGGTCTTCAGGTCATCTGCATTGTTGGGTCTGGTCTCTCATCTTCCTCCTGATAATAGTCCATAGATTCTCTATGGGGTTCAGGTCTGGCCAGTTTGCTGGCCAGTCAAGCACAAGAACACCATGGTCACTGAACCAGCTTTTGGTACCTTTGGCAGTGTGGGCCGGTGCCAAGTCCTGCTGGGAAATGAAATCAGCATCTCCATAAAGCTTATCAGCAGAAGGAAGCATGACATAGTCTAAAATTTCCTGGTCGATCACTGCGTCGACTGTGAACGTCAGAAAAGCCAGTGGACCAAAACTAGCAGATGGCATGGCACCCCAAACCATCACTGACTGTAGAAACTTCACACTGGATTCTGTGCTTCTCCACTCTTCTTCCAGACCCTGGGGCCATGATTTCCCAATAAAATGCAAACTTTGCTGTCATCTAAAAGGAGATTTTAGACCACTGAGCAAAAAAGGCCAGTTGTTTTTCTTAGCCCAGGCAAGACGGTTCTGATGTTGTCTCTGGTTCCCCTAAATTTTGATGAATTTTGTCCGCCAATCCTCTAAAGGCTGCAGTTATCCCTGTTGCTGGTGCACCTTTTCCTTCCATTCAACTTTCTATGAATATGTTTGGATACAGCACTCTAAACAATCAGCTTCCTTATCGATAACCAGTGGCTTACCCTCCTTGTGGAGGGTATCAATATCTGTCTTCTGGACATCTGTCCAGTCAGCTGTCTTACCCATGATTATGTCGCCTATGACCCCGACTGAGAGACCATTCAGAGGCTCAGGAAACATTTGCAGGTGTTTTGACTTTCACAATATTCTAATTTTCCGAGACACTGAATTGGGGTTTTCATTATCTGGAAGCCATAATCATAAAAGTTACAAGAAATAAAAGGCTGGAATTATTTTAGCTAATGTGTTATGAACCTATATAATATGACTTTCACTTTCTGAAATGTTTTTAAAATATTCGAATGTTTTGACTCCACTGTCCTAAATCCCAGTTTCTACACCTGCAGCAAAGCGAAAGAGCCTGATGAATGATAAGTGCGTAGGAGAATTAGGATATTGAATGTCTGCTGAAGGTGTTGACCACAACATTGATGTAGTATTTAAGAGTTTCAATTCGAAGCCACTCAATTGTTTGTCTCAAGTGTTCCTCCCACACACAGAAGCCTTGAGCTACTCTTGGCTGTGCCATATCTTTTCTCTTGTTTCTTTCGTTTTGTTTAGAAAGAAAACATTTCTCCTAGATACCATGTCCATCCAAGCTTTGGGAACCAGCTTGAATGGAAACCAGGGAAGCAGATCTCTTCTCCTTGAACCTTCGTGCTGGCTGAAACGTTGTGCAGCTGGAACGAAGGGTTAAGACATTAGTTGCATCTCTGCATACATGTTCTTTGTGTGTGGGTTGGTTTTTTTTTCAGGCTCTGGCACTTGGCAGCCAATAATTGAACATAATTGCCTCCATTTGTGGAAAAAGGCAAAGATGAACATTAGTGAGATCAGCGACATGTACTGCGAAGTGTTTGCTGCCTTTAAGAGAGTCTCACAGGCGGTCGATGAAATCCTCTACACATGATGTTTGGTGGTTGCTTAGCACTGAATACCTTCAATATACATAGATGCATTTGTCATTCTGTTAACTAACCTTTTCTAAGAGCTTCTATTTTTTCCCTAAAGACTTTAGTATCACCGAATTGAATGAGTCTTTCTTTACCCCCAAAACTTTCCAATTCTTTTCTCACCAAATTCACCTTTTTGCTCAAATGTTGAGAAATAAACATGTCACACAGGTAGATGATCTCTGGATGATTTTCGTGTGCCAGTATCAGTATTTTTACACTGCTCCCCCCCCCTTTTCATGGGCTGTCAAGTATGTGAAACTTTTTGGAGAACAATAATTGCAGTTAAATTACATCCGCTTGGAGGGATCCTTTTATTTCTCCTCCACCGAAAAAAAGCTTCAGATGTGGATGTCGTCAGCTACTTTTCTAAACTGAACCGTTTCCATCCCATCTGTCCACAACATCTGTGCATGCACTCTTATAAATATGTTTGCCCACATTTGTAATTCTTGTCGGGCAAATTAAAGCTGATGTGCTGCTCTCATTGTGTAATGCTCTTATAGTTGTCCTTCCCTTGTACAACTGCTTGCAGATTTTTATGCTTAAACAGATTTCCTGACCAATTCTACTTCATCTGGGGTGACATGGAGCTGCAGTATATTGAACTGCAAATGTCATCACCATGTTGCAATCACTAAGGTCTCATAGGATAGTAATACTTGTAACATTCAACAGCCAGTTTAGCCAGAGAAACCCTCTTGTTGAGGTCATTCAAAATATAGCCATTCTCTTATAAGCAGTCATTATTTATTTTAATAGCAGAGGCAGAACCACACTGTTTGAGGGAGCTGTTGCTGTAAAAAATGTTTTATTAAAGTGAGAAGATGAAGACAAAACGGTTTGAAGTCCAGAAGTTTATATAAGCGAGTTTCTTTTCCTATTTCATAGAGAATGTAGATTCTACCTTGACTCTGTGATTCCCAATTGTCTGTCAACATTTCCAAATAAAGAATGTTCCTTCAGAAACAGAAATTGAAAATTCAAAAAGATGAAACTGAGCTAAATTGCTGTGCTTCATTCTGCCGTCCTGTTATCTGCTGAAAGTCTTGCTCTCTCTCACAGCCATATAAACTGCCATGTTGTAGAAAATAGTTTCTTTTAAATTGCCTCCTCTGACTTCATTTTAAGTGCCTTAGTAATACTGAAAATAGCTAACCCTAAATCTAAGCAGCGTCCACCCTCAAGACTGGTGTCGTCACCTGGTAGCACCTACGTTTTTTTTTTTTCTATGATCGATAAAAGATTTATGTTTCTGACCAGTCAGTCACACGTCAGGGTCCATTAATCTGAAAATCATCTACCGGTTTTTAAGTATTGAAATATAACACCTGAAGCAAAGGTCAGAGATTTGTGGTCATGTCCCATTTACAGTTTTTGTAAAGTTTTAACGAGTCGAACTTAATATGTCCAGCTATAATATTTGAAAAGCACTAAAACATTTTTCTAGTGTCCCTTCTGTGCATGATTCATAATCTTTTATATTTGAAGCAGAGGCTACATCACACTGCCCGTAAAACAGCATTTTCATTTTGTCTAGCATTGCTAAAACATCAGTATCTGTGTGTATTTCCTAGAGAACGTTGATCCATGCCTTAACTCTGAGCTCCAAATGATTAAGAGCAGAGCTATTTTGTTGTACTCTGTTTAGCTATAAGTAGCTAAGCATCTAGGTGCATTTCTTAAAAAAAAAAACATAATGTCCTGTCTGATATTTCAAATATCAACTATGAAATTATTATTATTGTGATGGCATTAATTATTATTATTATTATATTACTATTACCATTATTATTACTATTAAAAATGTTTAATTGGGGTTAATAATAAGCCTTTTAGATTTAAGAACTATTATTAAAAACTAAGGACCAAAATGTTCTGTAAATACAGAAGTGTTTCTTGAGCCGATTGTGGATAAATTTAACTTGTACTCACACTTGTATACAGAGAGAATCAGGTCAACAGTGTATGTTTTGATGCTTCATGGGGCCAACGTGCAAGCACAAATATTTTTTTACACTGTTTTGACATGTGGGAGGACATCTGTAAAGCAGCAGTGACAGGCAGCCTTGTTATTATGTGGACAATACTCCACATCATCCAAGCAACAAAAGATGCTACGCAGCAGCGGATGCCGAGTGACAGGTGATCCTGCTGTGCCTCCGTTGTCAGACACTGACGTCGCTTTGGATGACGACTGAGGAGCAGAGACGGATTCATTGGATTTTATTCTCTTCTCCCACATGTTTTAAGCGGGAGAGGTTAGAACAAAAACCAAGGAAATTGAAAAGGACTCAGCTGTGACCAAGTCTCTCTCCTTCATGGTGTTATTTGAGCCAGCCGGCCTGTTTGTTATCAGAGCCGCGTCACCGTCTGTAGGATCACTCTCTCTGTATTTGCCCCTTCAGCCTTTTTAACACTTTCTCTTCTGGTGTTATTAGATGCTGTGCCCTATATTTGTCCACATAAAATAATAAAAAACGATGCCAAATTACACAACAATGCACAATAGGCTAAGCTGTTGCCAAAGTAACGCCAACGCTCACCAACTGGACTCCACAGTTTCCTGCATAGTTTATTGAAAATGAGAGAAATTAAAAATAATGATTGGAGAGGAGCAGAAGCGCTACCCGAGGGTTTGGATAAAGCTTGTGGGCTGAACGGTTGAATAATCGCCCGAAACACCTTCACAAAAGCACAGCGTGGAAAATTTTTATTTTTCAAGGTGATTCAGAAGTGACAGAAAATGTCAGGATGTGGGTTTTGATGGTTTTATCACAGCCGGTTTGAGCCATTACTGGTTCATAGCTGGGAACAACAATGGCTTCATCCTTTTGTGGTGGACAAATAGCCAAGAGCCTAGATAGATATTTTAATAGGCGGAAAATATTCATATCTTAGTTGAGCTTCGTGCATGACATAATTCACTGACAAAAAATATACTAATCACCAGCTTACAGAAGGAATGATCTGTGGACATAATATCTACAGGGGTTGGACAATGAAACTGAAACACCTGGTTTTAGACCACAATAATTAATTAGTATGGTGTAGGGCCTCCTTTTGCAGCCAATACTGCGTGAATTCGTCTTGGGAATGACATATACAAGTCCTGCAAAGTGGTCAGAGGGATTTTAAGCCATTCTTCTTGCAGGGTAGTGGCCAGGTCACTACGTGATACTGGTGGAGCAAAACGTTTCCTGACTCGCTCCTCCAAAACACCCCAAAGTGGCTCAATAATATTTAGATCTGGTGACTGTGCAGGCCATGGGAGATGTTCAACTTCACTTTCTTGTTCATCAAACCAATCTTTCACCAGTCTTGCTGTGTGTATTGGTGCATTGTCATCCTGATACACGGCACCGCCTTCAGGATACAATATTTGAACCATTGGATGCACATGGTCCTCAAGAATGGTTTGGTAGTCCTTGGCAGTGACGCGCCCATCTAGGATAAGTATTGGGCCAAGGGAATGCCATGATATGGCAGCCCAAACCATCACTGATCCACCCCCATGTTTCACTCTGGGCATGCAACAGTCTGGGTGGTACGGTTCTTTTGGGCTTCTCCACACCGTAACTCTCTCGGATGTGGGAAAAACAGTAAAGGTGGACTCATCAGAGAACAATACATGTTTCACATTGTCCACAGCCCAAGATTTGCGCTCCTTGCACCATTGAAACTGACGTTTGGCATTGGCATGAGTGACCAAAGGTTTGGCTATAGCAGCCCGGCCGTGTATATTGACCCCGTGGAGCTCCCGACGGACAGTTCTGGTGGAAACAGGAGAGTTGAGATGCACATTTAGTTCTGCCGTGATTTGGGCAGCCGTGGTTTTATGTTTTTTGGATACAATCCGGGTTAGCACCCAAACATCCCATTCAGACAGCTTCCTCTTGCGTCCACAGTTAATCCTGTTGGATGTGGTTCGTCCTTCTTGGTGGTATGCTGACATTACCCTGGATACCGTGGCTCTTGATACATCACAAAGGCTTGCTGTCTTGGTCACAGATGCGCCAGCAAGACGTGCACCAACAATTTGTCCTCTTTTGAACTCTGGTATGTCACCCATAATGTTGTGTGCTTTTCAATATTTTGAGCAAAACTGTGCTCTTACCCTGCTAATTGAACCTTCACACTCTGCTCTTACTGGTGCAATGTGCAATCAATGAAGACTGGCTACCAGGCTGGTCCAATTTAGCCATGAAACCTCCCACACTAAAATGACAGGTGTTTCAGTTTCATTGTCCAAACCCTGTACAATGCTGTATTTTTTTCTTAGCTTTTGGAAAGTAAGAATATATCCACAACCACAGGCACTTACTCACATCATAGGGCAGTTTAGACTCACCAGATTACCGAGCATCCATGTTTTCAGTCTGTGGGAGGAAACCGGAGAGCACAGCTTCGCACACATAGGGACATGCAAGCCCTACAAGCCCTAGATGAGATCTGAACCCAGGATCTTCATGCTTTGTGACAAATTTTAAATGCAAGACATACATTTGGCCATTCACTTTTAACAAACAAATCATTATTCTACTGTTGGCTTAGTAGATATTAATTAGAGCTGCTCGATATTAGAAAAGCATGTAACTGTGATACTTTTGCTAAATACCTTTTTATACATTTTTTTCATGCACTTTTCTTTTTCCTTTATCACAATGCTGCACCACACTCTGAGAGCTTTGGCCTCATATTCAGCACCCCCAAAGAGCTTGTGCTGCCCCCATGGCGTGTGCTGCAGCCAAGCAGTCCTTCGCCATTGCAATATTGCAATCATTAATATTGTCATGGTGATTGCTGTTGAATGTATTTGTGCAACTCTAATAATCATGGTTTCTAAATGATGTTTGAAGTTTGCTTGGCTCCTTGATGATGGTATGTGTTAACTGGAGCTCCAGTGTGGCAACGCTTTTAACGAGGAGATCAGAAATGTTCTGTTTTCTTTACATTTCTAAAAAAAGAGATGAAGATTTTTAGAAGAAATTTTCAGTTTACTGACCATCTGATAGCTTCAGGCAAGGATCATGAAAGGGATGTGTCTCTGCTTGTGTCAAAGCAAAAAGTAACTCATTAAACTTTTATTTAAAATCCAGCACAGCCAGGAAATTCCCACCTGCCCCTTTGCCCTACAGCTAAGTGAAGGAGTATTGATGGATTTGTTTTCCTAAACATTAAATGAATAACAGTAACAGGTGTGTTACACTGATCCAACAGGTTATAAATCACTTTTACCCCTCAGAGCTGCCATTATGAATCAAGGACTGAAGATTCACTTGAACTGAAGCTCTAAATTTCAACATCTGCTGCGTGAATTACTTTAGGTTACAGCTTTCAGCTCCCAGAGTGACAGCTGTTTGAATCTCCGCAGTGATTCTTTTAAATCATTAGTGATTCGTGGCATCATCTTTAACATCACTCGATTGGAAATGCAAATGAGGGCAAAATGCAACCAGCATAGGATTCTAGAAGGTTAGGCCTGGGTTCTACCTCCTGCTATTTAAAACCATGTTATTGAGGATGATCACTGTCTTCGTTTATCTGCAAGAATGGGTTTAATCTTGAGTTCTTGTAGGCAGGTTTGCATGTTGAAAAGCCTAATTTCCAAAAATGCTGTTAGGGAGGACTCTCTTCTCCTGTTAACAGCGGTGAATTATTCATAGCATGGCTTTAAGAGCTTGTGGTTTAACATGGAGTCACTGACTGCTGTGGAGCTGGCATGGCAACCAGTTAAATAGAGCCTTGTATGAGCTCAGAGCTGTCAATCTCATTCTTCATTTATTATGGGGATCTACGTGCTGCACAGTCGATCCCAATAGCTCAAGTTCAGGAATTATGCTGTTTATGAAATCTGTTTTTCCCTTTGCCATTACAAGCATGTGTTGCCAAGCTCCACAAACATATTTAGCATGACACTAAAGCACATATACAATATCAGTATTTTCTCATTTTTATTTATTTTGGTATTTACAGTTGCAGTCAGACATGTACATATACTCATCATTTTCAAAACAAGAAATAGGTGCAAAAGTTACATATTCAATTAGGTTGAAAACTTAACTAAAAATGCAACCTAAACAAAACCTACAAAACCTAAAGGCATTATCTCATCACTATCCACCTCTTAACAATGTTTTGTGTATTTCCAACCTATGAGTCAGATTTTGACATTAGTGTGAACATTAAACAGCTAGTGAACTGGTTTTTAAAAAAACGGCAAAAATTTGACAGAGCAATGGAAATAGCCAAATACTCACCTATGGTTGGTGTTTCTGTCATAAAGATAAAAGGAGAGTTACAGTCTAATCTCCATAGGCATTTAAGAAGGAGGTAGTCACAGGTATTAGGTATTATGCGATTGCTGTGATTGCTTGAATGTCCATCAACGGGGTCCTATTTGGGCTTAGCGTCCCAAGTGTGCAGTGCACATGCAACTCTTAAACTGTGACGGTGTGATGAGAAGTGAAGAGGCAAATTTTTAAGCTTGGTCCAAACCATTGACCTCTGAAAAATCAGATGCCGTGAGCATTAACACACAAATTATAAAGTGATTTAAAGGGTTAAAATTTCAACCAGGGGTCCCAGGAGGGTTAAGATGCTAATAAAATCTTAAAATCTAAAACTGAAATAATTCTTTACGACTTGTCATAGTAAAACCCTGCTTTAACGCAGCTGCTCTCTCACACAGACGGCCTTACTGTAGATCCTAATTAATGGCCCATCACAGCAGGATTAAAATCATTGGAAAAAAAGTTCTTATTTCATCTTTTAGCTTTGAAAAAGAAATAGTGTTCAGTTAAAATCAGTGCAGACAGGTCAAAGCTTTGAAAAAACCTTCATATTGGAAATAAGACACTAAAATCTGATCAGAATAGAATAGAATAGATCAAACTATACTTACAGACTCAAAGTTTTATATTGATTTGACTTACAAGTATTTATTGACTTATTGAAGATTATGACTGAGTGGAGCTGGTAGATTGTTTGCCGGCACTCGGATGGATGGATGGACGGACGGATGGATGTGTTTTTTATTTGTTTAAGCTAAAAAGGAGATATTTGAAAATATATCTTCATATTTGAAGGAACCCTCTGTAGAACTATGTTGGAGCAAATGCAGGTAAGTGGAAGACAGTCACATAAATTGAGATTGTTATAATATACACACGTGGACAAATTTGTCTTTTGTTACCATTTCGCATTATCCGTCTCTTTGCTTTGTCATCAATTTTCCTCCTGCGGCCACGTCCACGGAAGTTGGCTACAGTCCCATGGATCTTAAATTTCTGAATAATATTTGCAACTATAGTCACAGGAACATGAAGCTCCTTGGAGATGGTCTTATAACCTTTACCTTTAACATGCTTATCTATAATTTTCTTTCTAATCTCCTGAGACAAATCTTTCCTTCGCTTCCTCTGGTCCATGTTGAGTGTGGTACACACCATGTCACCAAACAGCACAGTGACTACCTGTAGTCCTATATATAGGCCCACTGACTGATTACAAGAATGTAGACACCTGTGATGCTAATTAATGGACACACCTTGATTTAACATGTCCCTTTGGTCACATTATTTTCAGGGGTATCATCATTTTTGACGAGTTTATTTTTTTAATAATTCTGTTGAAGCATGTTTGAAAAGCAATGTCTGACTTTCATTTGTTCATTTTCATAGAATTTTTATTAACTATTACCTTTGTCAGATTCATTATTTCTGTGACCATTGTGGGTTTTTCTTTCATTAACGGGGGTACCAACAATTTTGTCCACGTGTGTAATTTTGGAGAAAAAGAAGAAAATTTAAATATTTTCAAAAAAACTTTTTTTTTATTTCCATTTAGAAGTACACTTAAGTAGACGGGTAAATAAAACCAGAGATATATTTTGCAGAAACTCTTACTCATTGTCGTGAAAATAGTAACTAGCAACTGGCATTGAAGGCTACAATGTTTATAGGACATATTGTTTTAAAAGAGGGGGGGGGGGTGCAGTTTATAAAAAAAAGGTATCATGTAAATGATTTAATCCAAATCAGTGAGAACGAAATTTGAGTTCCTAGCTCTGAATCTTGAGATCTCCATAGCATTGTACACAACTGTGATTGAAACTGAAATAGTCTGTTCTCACTATAATCTTTTTTGAGGCCATTTCTGGGGGCCATTATTATTCAGCTTTCATATTATTCAGATTGATTATGTAGCATCAAACAATAATCTGTTGGATCCACACCTCAGCACTTCATCAGCTCCAACAATCTGTTCAGCTCTAAATTCTCAATGCCAAAAAACAGAATGTATTTTGTTTTCCAACTCTAAAGTAAATTCTTTGAATTTCAATCTTCACCACTCAGATTGTTTCAGTGTAACAATTTAAATACCTTAGAATCTTGATTTGATGATTCTCCCTCTATATCAAACAGTTGGTAAAAAGCTGAAGCTGAGATTGTTCTTTTGAAATAATGTCGTTATTTTGAGTCTAAGATACTTCTTTCGCTCAAATACGGACATGTAGTTTAAATGACTGCTTTGTCAAACTGCTTCAATTCGTTTTCCACCGAAATAACTCTCATTGTTGAACTGGTTCGGTTCAGGTACCTTCGAACTTTGGTGTTTTGTTGAGCATTGACATGCACTTCCACCAGTTTTCAGAGCCAAGCATGCATCATCAACAGTGGGCATTACACAATGCGGGGGGGGGGGGCGTGGCGTTGTTATACAATGTGTGTTTATATGGTATGTTATTTGTCTTCGCCGCTGTACATTTTGCTTCTATTGTCTGCAGCTATGACTTGCCCATGGGTGTGATGTTGGTTTCGCACTGAAAAACCAAATATTCTGTGATAGCAGAGTTTAACCAAAGTCGTTGGTGGAAACACGTCTCACCTGTTCAAAATCACGCTCGGGAACCGGAACGTGCTTCAAAACGTGTTGGTGGGAAAGGGGGTACCTCGTAGCCTTCATTCATTACAAACCTCGATAGTTTGACTCATCATTGTATGTTTTACTCTACTGTCGGATTGTCTGCATTGTTGCTGCAAAGATTACATTGGCAATCTTCAAATCTAAAGCTATTCTTGGCCTTCTTCCCTTGTATATAGGGTCTTACATTATAAAGAAAATTGCAGGATTTTATTCGTCCACAAAATCTGTTCCTGCTGATGATGCCAAGGGCTCACGCTGAGTTGGAGAAAAAAGCGTTCAAGTATCTCGCCCCTTATGTATTGAATCAGCTCCAAAATGAGCTACATTTAAAGGAACTTGTGTCTGGATGAGTTAAAACAAATGCTTAACATTTTAAATTGCAAAGATCTGAATGCAAACGTTTACTCGTACTCGTCGTCTCCTGCTTCATCCGGGCCCAGGTCGCGGGGGCAGCAGACTCAGAAGAGACACCCCTGATGTCCCTCTCCCCAGACACCTCCTCCAGGTCCTCCGGGGGGAGTCCAAGGTGTTCCCAGGCCAGCCGAGAGACATAGTCCCTACAGCGTGTCCTGGGCCATCCTCTGGGCCTCCTCCCAGTGGGACGTGCCTGGAACACCTCCCGAGGAAGGCGTTCAGGAGGCATCCGGTATGGATGCCCAAGCCACCTCAACTGGCTCCTCTCGATGTGGAGGAGTCGCGGCTCTACTCCGAGCCCCTCCTGGATGGCCAAGTTTCTCACCCTATCTCTAAGGGAGTGCTCAGCCACCCAACGGTGGAAGCTCATTTCAGCCGCTTGTATCCGGGATCTCGTTCTTTCGGTCATGACCCAAAGTTCATGGCCATAGGTGAGGGTAGGAATGTAGACGACCGGTAAATCAAGAGCTTCGCTTTTCGGCTCAGCTCTCTCTTCACCACAACAGACTGGCATAGCGTCCCCATTACTGCGGAAACCCTGCAGTAATGGTCAATCCGTCCGTCGATCTCCCGCCCCATTCTCCCCTCACTCGTGAACATGACGCCAAGCTACTTGAACTCCTCCACTTGAGGCAGGAACTCCCCTCCAACCTGAAGAGGACAAGCCACCCTTTTCCGGTCTAGAACCTTGGCCTCGGATTCATCCCAGCCGCTTGAACTCGGCTGCGAACCGCCCCAGTGCATGCTGTAGGTCTTGGCTAGAGGGGGCCAGCAGGACCACGTTATCCGCAAAAAGAAGAGACGAAATCCACTGGTCCCCAAACCAGACCCCTCCAGCCTTTGACTGCACCTAGAAATCCTGTCCATAAAAGTTATAAACAGGACATGCACTGGGAACAGGTCCGACTTAGTGCCGGCAATGCGGACCAAACTCCTGCTCTGCTTGTACAGAGACTGGATGGCCCCTAATAAAGGGCCCCCGATTCCATACTCCTGGAACACCCCCCACAGGGCACCACGAGGGACACAGTCAAATGCCTTCTCCAGGTCCCCAAAACACATGTGGACCAGTTGGACAAACTCCCATGAAGCCTCAAGTACCCTGCAGAGGGTGTAGAGCTGGTCCAGTGTTCCATGCCCGGGAGGAAAACTACACTGCTCCTCCTGAAGCCGAGGTTCGATTATCGGCCGGACTCTCCTCTCCAATACCCTGGCATATGCCTTACCAGGGAGGCTGAGGAATGTGATCCCCCTATAATTGGAACAAACCCTCCGTTCACCCTTCTAATGAAGGGGAACCACCGCACCAGTCTGCCAGTCCAGAGGCACTGTCCCTGACCGCCACACAATGTTGAAGAGGCATGTCAACCATGACAGCCCCACAACACCCAGAGACTTGAGGTACTCAGGGCAGATCTCATCCACCCCTGAAGCCCTGCCACCGCGGAGCTTTTTAACCACCTTCGTGACTTCAGACAGGTTGATAAAAGAGTCCAATCCCGAGTCCCCAGCCTCTGCTTTCACCAGGGAATGTGTGATGGCAGGATTTAGGAGATCCTCGAAGTACTCCTTCCACCGCCCAGTAATGTCCCCAGTCGAGATCAGAAGCTCCCCACCCCAACTGTAAACAGTATTGGCGAAGCACTGCTTCCCCCTCCTGAGGTGCCAGACGGCCTCACCGAACTCCTCTTAGGCCCAAGTTTTAGCCTGTGCCACAGCCCGGGCCACGGAACGCCTGGCCTCATGGTACCCGTCAGCCGCCTCAGGAGTCCCACAAGCCAGCCACAGCCGATAGGACTCCTTCCTCAGCTTGACAGCATCCCTTACTGCCGGTTTCGACCACCGGGTTCAGGGATTGCCACCGCGATAGGCACCGCAGACGAGCAGCAGCATTAAACACTGAACCCCGCCCCCCGGAATCTGGTCAAAGAACTTTCGGATGTGGGAATTGAATACATCCCTGGCCGAGGGCTCCAGCAGAAAAATGGAGACGTTTAGACTTAATTATTTGACTTCACTGCTCAATATATTATTGTTTTTTCTTTTTATTCATGTTTTGATGATCATTGATGCTTAATGACCTGTAAAATTGCGTGTCTTATTTCTTTTTAGTACTGTTTTTGTTCAGGTTACCCTCGTAAATTAGTTTAAATCTCAATAGATCTTTCCTGGTTAAATAAAGTAATGAAAAAATAAAGAGTGAACTGGAAAATTACTAAAACCACTATGCATAGGTCAATAGACAAAGATTCATGTAATCCAACAAAGGACTGCAAATATAACTGAAAATAGATATCTCCATGCAGGGATGAAAGGATGTTGCACTGTGCCTGGGTGTTTGAATAAAGAGTGCTATTTATACTGGAAAGACGTGCCTCAGAGCTGTCAGCTCCTCTGTTCATCTTTTATATTGAATGATGTTTTGATTTGAAAGGTTCCAAGTCTGGAAATTATCTGCTTCTTCTTGTTAGAACAAAATGAAAAAGATTTAAATAGAAAGAAACATTTACTGTTTTGTTATATCACTGATACACAGATGAAATCAGTCTGCACTACCAGTATTTAAACATCCCACCAGATCCCTTGTTATTGTGCATCAAAGGCTATTTTGTTGCATATGGATGCAGCTTTGTCCCTGTTTAAAATCAAAACGAGTGGGTGGAAAAACGGCTACAAAGGGTCGGCAAATCACTAATGTTAACGAGTGGAATCATTACATTTTCTTAATTAATCAGCCTCTGGGCTCAGAAAAGATGAGCTCTAATGGAAAAATTATATTTGGAGATCTAATCAGTGTGACTCCCCCCACCTAGATTGCGGCCTTGTTGTCATTATGTGAAGACAAACTTATGTGACAGGTCTGTACATTGTAGAACGATGTTTGTATCCTTTAATTAGAATTTGTTAAATCATTGTGGTCTTGTGAATCTTTTAGATCAGATGCTTTAAGAATAATGGGCTTTAAGGCAGAGAACTGCACCTGAGTTCATCATCTTGTATGAATCTCAATAATGATAGAACTGGATGCACATGGACACAGTTATGTATAAAGCCGTTATTTCATTTAGTTGTATTAGTCTAATTTCTTGAACGAGCCTGGAGCTGCAGTCATTATGTGAACAGCAGTGGCTTTTTATAGCAGCAGCATCATTAACTCGTCAGAAAGCATGGTAAACCATAATCAGCCGTTCAGATTTCAAAGGGACGTCACACTAGATGATCTGGAAATACATGTGTGCCTCTGATATGAATGTTTTCAGAATTATTTTTTTTAATTGTAGCATAAAGTTGTAATTTTAAATCATAAATTTAAGGGCTTTCTTTGATTCATTAGCTCTGCTGCATGTGGAGGAAATTTGGATGCAGGTGTGGCCAAACAGTACTCTGGTGAAAGATGTGAAGAAGTGGGTCTTTCAGCAGGATGATGATCCACAGAACAGGAGATGGACGCTGAAAGAATATTTCATGCAGGAGAAATCAGTTTCAGAATGGTTTTCCCAGACCTGATTCCCAAAAAGCCCCTAGGAGATGATTCATTTACGAAAAATGGGAGCTTTGTCATAAATAGACTAAAAGCTTCTATGTTGAAATGTGGTGAAAAGTTGCACCTGAACTGCTTGAGAAACAGACTGATTCCAAGCACAGATTTGTCATTTCTGCAAACTGACTTAAAGGACAAGTGGGTTTTTTTCCCCAGCACACTTAGAATCAAATACTTTGCCTAAGAAATGTGTTTGTGCCATTCTGTCTTAAAATAAATGCCATTTGCTTTGACATTTAGTGACTTGATGCATTGACATTTATGCATCTTTAAATGTGGCAGAAGTGCTCAGATACATTTTGGGCCCCTTATCGTCAGGGTTTACCTTTATTTAACATACATCATAAATCAGGGACAGCAATATGAGCTTTTTATTTAATGCATTTCATAAAATGTGTTTTAAAATGAAAAGGAAGAGGTCAAAAAAGTATTGAAGAAAGAACAATATAAAACTGAAAACAATTGCTCAGTTTTAAAATATCTGTTTATTAGACATGGCTGTCATAGAGTGATGAGGATCTGTAAAGGACACTAAACTGTAAAGGATGCCCAAGACCAAAGTATTGATAGCAAAGTCTCTAGCTCAAATTTAAATTCATAAAGTGAAAATTTACAAGAAATCTGGTCCAGCAGCAATTACTTGGAGATCTGACAGGGTGGTACTCTGCCAAGGGATTTAGAAGTGCCGGCCTACTTGTAATTCTCCACACTAGACAGAAATTCAAATAAAATAACAGAACTCTGGCAGCATTCAGATGGACATTGTAACCGTGATGTACATAGGTATCAACGCTCAAAATGTTCTTTATAACTGTGTGACCTGAATAGCTCATTTTATATTTTGTAAAACATAGCGGTAGTAAATGGAATTGGATAAAAGCCTATTTTTCAACACACAATTTAGTTCATTGTATTTGAGGGTTTAACTACACTTTTGGGATATAGCTGTTAAAACGTTGTTCTGAGGAGACCGTCTGTCACGCCACTAACATTTGTCTACAGCTGGTTTTCGAACATGTTCTTTGGTCTAAAAGCCATTTCATACTAATGCTACATGTGATGGTTAGAAGGAAAGTCAAAATACTCTTGTACAATTTGTCATTAATTTAGCTCAAACACTGAGAAAAAAAAGTGAGTTATTGCTGCAGATAATCATCTTGGGAAACATGTAGGAAGAACGCATGAAGAGAGTGGTTATTGGTTTATTTACCAACATGATCAAGATACATCAGCAGACATTTTATACAGTCTGGCTGCTATCAGTCATACCTTTGACAAGGACTGTGTTGTGCCCCCCAACCATTGAATTTGAGTCGTTCCTTCCCTTGAAGCCAAGATTTTAATTTCATTGTTCTTGGGCAAAAAAGTGTTTCCAACTGAGAGATCGTTTACTTGATCAGTGTCACCCACCTTTCCTGAATAGAGGATCTTTGGGAAGAGTAAGAGCGTTCACCCAAACTGAGAATAAAGGGCCGCTCATTCTCCTTTAAAATGTCGATGTTGTTAAGAAAACAGTACATTTTCTTTATACTTTGTTACGCTATGTCATCATCCATATATGGTAGTGTCTTTCAGTTTTGGAGATGCATAGATTTGAAAGGCTCTTTTTGCTTTAAAGATGTGTTTTAAATGTACTTATCTGCTTTAAAAAAACATAGAAATGGTCAATTGTAATTTAATAAGGATTTTTAGAATATATCATCTCCTTGAATATCTTAGGTTTAGGAAAGGATTAATATATATTTTTAAAAGATAAACTCTAAATGCATTCACTCCAAAAATTGGCTGAGATTTTGTGTTGTTGATTTCACGACCAGGTTGAACCTTTTTATATTGAAGAAATAATAGAATCATAGAACAGAGACCGTATGACCTGCCTGAGGCTCGCTGACAAAGGTTGCTTATGCAGGCGGTTTGATGTTTAAAAAGATGCTGAATGGAGTTTCAGAAGAAAACCTGAAAAATGAAAAAAAAAGGATGGTTTTACCTAAGTGAAAGAGCAGTGTGAATGTTAGATGCTGATGATCAAATTTGTACGTATGGCCCTAACTCTATATGTTTCCTTGATGAAGCATGAACGGGAACTGACAGTTGGAGAAAGTGATGGCTGATGGGAGCCCTGGTGGGCGGCGAGCTGTTTGTTGTTTTAACATTAGGGAGGTCGGAGCTTTGAGGAAAGCAGATGGAGGTAAGAGATGAGCATGAGTGGGTGGATGACTGACCTCCTCAGCCTCGCATTCGCCTCCCTGTTCTCCAACTGCCTTCACTTCTACGCTCTTTAAGAAATGTAATTTAACTGCATTTATTGCTCAGATTGCTTCTTTATTGGTCTGTTTACTCATATTCTCCTGATTTAATGTTAATTAAGCAGCATTTAATGTTGTAGGTCCTCTGAATCTGCTTTGTTAATCAACAGCTTTTTTCAATGAATCAATATTTTCTTTACTATTTTACCTAATTGTTTAGGAAGAGGAATTGAAATTGTAAAGAAACCAAAGACTAAATTTAGTACATTCTGCTTTTCTTTCTCTGTTTAAATTTTAGTGTCTGAATAAAAACAGAATGTAACCCTTCTATTATTCATTGAATAAAACGTAGGCAAGTTGAACATATAAAGTAAAAGCGCTTGTGTGAACGCAGAAAGCTTTTTCTCCTCTCTGCCATTCTGCGCCGGCTCTATTCAAAGCTCTGTTTCTGACGTGAAAATGTGTTTTATAGTTGTACGTGGTACAATAGAGGAGTTTTACTGAGGTCAGTACGAATAAAATATCTATGTGGATTAAAAAGCCGATTAAAAGCAGGATCTATTTCAACAAAATATTGTCTGATTCACAATTGTCGCTAGCCCTGTTAAAGATGTGTAAACCTTCAGAAAAGGTACTTATTTTGGATATGGGGAAAATGTTTTAGGCACCAAAATTATTGTTGCTGTTTATTTCTTTAATATTTCTATTATTTCTCCTCTTCTATAATATTTAACAAGGTTGGAGCCAACAGGAGTCATGGGTTCTCTCCTTTGCTCTTTTTTTAGTTCCCCTTTCAGGTTTGCTAAAGGATTTAAGAGAGAGATTAGAGACTGTAATTGTAATGGAAAAATGTTGATTTTGTTTGTAGAGAACCACTTCTGTGTCTGATTTTCTTCTATATTTTACATCATTATTCTGCTAAACGGCTCAGTAACATCTGTTTTTCAGTTTACTGGCAGAGGCCAAAAGAGTTTTATTTAAAATTTCCTGATATTTCAAAGAGTTTATGATGTCATGCAATCTGACAGGTTTACAGCTCCTTAGGAAGAGAAGCAGGCCCACAGCATCAATGATCCTCTACCATACAACAGTGGGAACAGTTGGAAGTGTAGGCTTCAGTTACATTTATCTTACTTTTATTTCACAGGAAGTGTTAGGAGTTGGTGTGGAACAGGTAATTTTGTTAATTATTTGTATAACCTGGAGTAACTGGCAGTGAACCTTTTTACATCGCTGTGGATCAATGTTGGCCCACTCTTCTTTGCAGAATCGTTTTAATTTAGCCACATGGGAGGGTTTTCCAGCATGAACTGCCTGTTTAGGGCTTATCTGATTTAAGTCCAGACTTTGACTAGGCCACTCCAAAACCTTTATTTTGTTCTAGTTTTTTGAGCCATTAGAATGTAGGCTTGCTGATTTTCTATGGATCTTGGTCATGCTAATTATCCCAAGCGCTCTCAATCTTGAGATCACAAATAGGTAGCTGGACATACTCCACCAGGATTTATTTGAGAGGTTCCATCACATCAAGTCATCCAGATGCTGAAGCAGCAAAACAGCCCCACATCATCTTCCCCCACGTTTGACTCAAGGTGTGATGTTGTTCTGATATGGTGTGTTAGTTTTTTGCCATATTCAACAGGACACCCTTCAGCAAGTTGCTCTTTTTTTCTTGCCAGCTCACAAAAGGTTTACCTAAAAGTCTTGAGGATGATTAAGATGATTAAGTTTTTTTGAGAAACATGCTTTGTGTTATTTTTGGTCATCAGTGGTTTTTGCCTTGAAACTCTTCCACAGTTGGGATTTTTGCTCAGTCTCTTTCTCATCGATGAACACTGACCTTTGTGCTTTAGGATGTTGTTCTGGGTCCCTTTGTGACCTCTTGGGTGTTTTGTTGAAGCTCCCTTGGAGTAATTTTAGTAGGCCTGCCTCTTGGGAAGGTTCGCCACCGTTCCGTGCTCTCTCCATTTGTGGACAATGAGTCTTGCTATGTATGTTTCACTGTTGCCCCGAGGTCTTCCAAATGGCCAGATTTCTGTTTAATGAGTTTCTCTATTGTTGAATTTCTTTAGATTGCTGCATGATATGTTTGGTTTTTTAAAAATCTTTTAGCCTTCTTCATGTTGTCAGACTGGTTCTTTTTGAGGGATTTATTAATTCAACATGGGGAGCAATTATATTTTCACATAGGGCCAGGTTCATTTACACAGCTTTTTCCCCTAAGAAATGAAATGATTTGAAAACTGCTTTGCGTATTTGCTCTGGTTTGCTTTCTAAGTCAGTTAACTTTATTTAGTTGGCACCTTTTAAATGGATCTGCTTACAAACGCAAGCTTAGGATGAAATATGCATCAGTACTGTGCTAATAGGAAATGAATATGAATATCCTCTAATAGTGCTGTTTTCACCAGGAATAGATTGGCACAAGAGATACATTTCATCTATACAGTATTTTACCAACAGTTTACATTTTCGCTTTCTAATAATAAAAAAATGTGCTATGAATTACACTTTCCTATCAGCCTATTTGATTTTTAAAGAATAAAAAAACAAATCAAGTGCATTTTTATCACCATTGCCTCTTGAATATATAAGACGAGCCGCTTGCTGTGACTCTGGATCAGCTTTGTCTGATAATTGTGCCGTTTACAGTGTGTTTGACCTTTTAAGCTGCTGCCCATGACTTCAGTGAAATCTGTTAATGGCCCACCCAGCTCATAAAGCCTTGCGGTGCCCTTTGGCTGAAGCTTTGTGTTTCTGTTGAACCCTTAATCCTTTTAGAAGGTCTGCAGTCAATTAGCTCAAACACAGCAGTAAAAGATGTCCAGTGTCACATTTAAGACATCACTTACAGCACAAATCACTTTTCCTAATGAGGATTAACTGGCGTGCGTCTGCACTGGTTAGGTCCTTTTTTTTTCTGTTAACGTCGAGCTTCTGTAATTCAAAATATGACTTGATGGGCAGGCAGAAAGCAGGTATGTGCCTACAATTACACAACAATGTGGTAGAAATGTTAAGTGCTTTGAAAAAAACCACACACAGTTAAATGTACTTGATGTTTCTGCTCTTTGCAGGTTTGAGTTTACAGGCATGAAGCGCATAAATGGACAAACACTAGACCTTTGATCCAGATCCATTTGAAACACGTATGACTGCAGTGTGGCTCTTTTTGTCTCACACTGAACAAGTTGATAAATAAAACTCTCAAAATTACTGACCGCCAATTAAACCACACATTAGAGTGCAGATCTTTATAGATTAAAAAACAGACCTGTACTTTTGAAGATAGGAATCAAAATGGTTTTGTTTATAATTTGTCTTTCAGCTTTGGTGGTATGCAGCCATGCACAGGTTTGTGCTTCAGTGTGCAGAGATCGATAGTAAGATCTCGGCTCTTACTAAAAGAGGAAAAGCTAAAGGTTGCTTCTGTGAGCTTCTTTTTCTTTGGATTTGGTCAAGGAAGGCAACTATTTTCTCTCCTATCACTGTATTTAGTTGAGAAGTAGAAGATAAAGGGCCTAAACTTACAGTGAGTGGTTGGTTGGTTTTCTGTCTTTCTTTGCCAGATTTTGGCATTCTTGTAAATCTCCAAGTCAACATTTTCTAGAATATTCAGATGGAAACTGTTTTTATTATTGCTAGTTGTGCTAATTATGCTTAATGCTAATAGAAGATGCTAAAGACAGTTTAACAGGTCAACTTTGTAATCATTTTGTCTTTGTTAAGAATGAGTAAATTTATAATTGTAGTATTAAACTATTTAACAAAAGAAAATCTTGTCAGAGTGTTTTACTCAGAGAAAACCATCAAAGACATCCAAACCTGTTTTTTTTTTTAAATAGATTTTGTTCGTTATAACTTGTGCCTGAATGTATGAGATGGCACTATCAATAGAAAGGGCAACTTCTACGTCTGCTGGAATCCTTTTAACACCACTTTAATGCCTTGATTTCTGTTCTCAAGTCTGTGTTTGATTGCAAAGCAGCTCTGTGGGCTTTCATTACTAAGACACAAAACTCGTGAGGAGTCTGTTTGATTACATGAAGCATTCTGTACCACAGCTTAAAATATTTCAATGCTGTGAGAGCAAGAACATAGTTTCTTTGCTCTGCATTAACTTTTTTATAAAAACGTGCAGTGAGTAAAAATTCAGTTTATTTTAATTTCTTCAGACAAGCCAAATAGTTGTATTGTTATAAAATGTATTTTGAAATATTCATGTTAAGGTTTATGTATGAAGCCTTGAAGTCAGTATACAGTATGTCACAAGAAATATTTATACCTCTTAAAAGTTTCTACATTACAACAACAAACTTGAATGTGTTTTTATTGGTAATTTACATTATAGATCAACACAAGGTGGCACAGAATTGTGCCGTAAAAGGAAGCTGGAAATTGTGCCATTCAAATGTAATTAGCTCCCTTTACTCTGATTCTCCTAAATACAATTTTTATGTTCCACTTTTTGGCCTACATGCAAAACAATGTTTTCAAAAACTAGCGCTAAACATCACCCTCCCTGACGACACTATCCCTGTGGTGAAATATGGTAGTGGCAGCATCATGCTGTGGGGATGCTTTCCTTCACAAGGGGTGGGGATTTGGAGCACAGCTCTATCAAATGACGGGTCTATTATCAGGCATGTGCAGAACCTGATGACTTGTTCTTGATGTGGAGCTAATGCAGCTATTTCAGTTAGCTGTGCTGGAGCAGGGGCAAATCTGGAACATGCAGGACACAGGTCCCTGAGGACTGGAGTTGGACACCCCTGATCTATCAAATAAAATCCCAATAAAATTCATTTTCGTGAGTTTGTGGGTGTAGCAAAACATATTGTGAAAATTGGTTTGCACAGTGCGTCATCTTTTCCACTGTATTTCCACTGTAAAAAAAAGTAGAATATTGTGAAAAAGTTTGAGTGAAATATTTCAAGCATTTCTTTCTTGTAATTATGATGCGTATTACTTACAGATGAAAACTCATAATTCAGTGTCTCAGGAAATTAGAATATTACATAAGATCAATAAAAAAGGTTATTTGAAACAAAAATGTCTAAAAAAAGGCTAATGCAAAGTATGTTCATTTCTATGCACACAGTACCTGGTTGGGCCTCCTTTTGCATTAATTACTGCATGGATTCAATCAGCCTGTGGCACTGCGTAGGTGTAACTGAAGCCCAGCTTGCTTTGATAGCGGTCTTCAGGTCATCTGCATTGTTGGGTCTGGTCTCTCATCTTCCTCCTGATAATAGTCCATAGATTCTCTATGGGGTTCAGGTCTGGCCAGTTTGCTGGCCAGTCAAGCACAAGAACACCATGGTCACTGAACCAGCTTTTGGTACCTTTGGCAGTGTGGGCCGGTGCCAAGTCCTGCTGGGAAATGAAATCAGCATCTCCATAAAGCTTATCAGCAGAAGGAAGCATGACATAGTCTAAAATTTCCTGGTCGATCACTGCGTCGACTGTGAACGTCAGAAAAGCCAGTGGACCAAAACTAGCAGATGGCATGGCACCCCAAACCATCACTGACTGTAGAAACTTCACACTGGATTCTGTGCTTCTCCACTCTTCTTCCAGACCCTGGGGCCATGATTTCCCAATAAAATGCAAACTTTGCTGTCATCTAAAAGGAGATTTTAGACCACTGAGCAAAAAAGGCCAGTTGTTTTTCTTAGCCCAGGCAAGACGGTTCTGATGTTGTCTCTGGTTCCCCTAAATTTTGATGAATTTTGTCCGCCAATCCTCTAAAGGCTGCAGTTATCCCTGTTGCTGGTGCACCTTTTCCTTCCATTCAACTTTCTATGAATATGTTTGGATACAGCACTCTAAACAATCAGCTTCCTTATCGATAACCAGTGGCTTACCCTCCTTGTGGAGGGTATCAATATCTGTCTTCTGGACATCTGTCCAGTCAGCTGTCTTACCCATGATTATGTCGCCTATGACCCCGACTGAGAGACCATTCAGAGGCTCAGGAAACATTTGCAGGTGTTTTGACTTTCACAATATTCTAATTTTCCGAGACACTGAATTGGGGTTTTCATTATCTGGAAGCCATAATCATAAAAGTTACAAGAAATAAAAGGCTGGAATTATTTTAGCTAATGTGTTATGAACCTATATAATATGACTTTCACTTTCTGAAATGTTTTTAAAATATTCGAATGTTTTGACTCCACTGTCCTAAATCCCAGTTTCTACACCTGCAGCAAAGCGAAAGAGCCTGATGAATGATAAGTGCGTAGGAGAATTAGGATATTGAATGTCTGCTGAAGGTGTTGACCACAACATTGATGTAGTATTTAAGAGTTTCAATTCGAAGCCACTCAATTGTTTGTCTCAAGTGTTCCTCCCACACACAGAAGCCTTGAGCTACTCTTGGCTGTGCCATATCTTTTCTCTTGTTTCTTTCGTTTTGTTTAGAAAGAAAACATTTCTCCTAGATACCATGTCCATCCAAGCTTTGGGAACCAGCTTGAATGGAAACCAGGGAAGCAGATCTCTTCTCCTTGAACCTTCGTGCTGGCTGAAACGTTGTGCAGCTGGAACGAAGGGTTAAGACATTAGTTGCATCTCTGCATACATGTTCTTTGTGTGTGGGTTGGTTTTTTTTTCAGGCTCTGGCACTTGGCAGCCAATAATTGAACATAATTGCCTCCATTTGTGGAAAAAGGCAAAGATGAACATTAGTGAGATCAGCGACATGTACTGCGAAGTGTTTGCTGCCTTTAAGAGAGTCTCACAGGCGGTCGATGAAATCCTCTACACATGATGTTTGGTGGTTGCTTAGCACTGAATACCTTCAATATACATAGATGCATTTGTCATTCTGTTAACTAACCTTTTCTAAGAGCTTCTATTTTTTCCCTAAAGACTTTAGTATCACCGAATTGAATGAGTCTTTCTTTACCCCCAAAACTTTCCAATTCTTTTCTCACCAAATTCACCTTTTTGCTCAAATGTTGAGAAATAAACATGTCACACAGGTAGATGATCTCTGGATGATTTTCGTGTGCCAGTATCAGTATTTTTACACTGCTCCCCCCCCCTTTTCATGGGCTGTCAAGTATGTGAAACTTTTTGGAGAACAATAATTGCAGTTAAATTACATCCGCTTGGAGGGATCCTTTTATTTCTCCTCCACCGAAAAAAAGCTTCAGATGTGGATGTCGTCAGCTACTTTTCTAAACTGAACCGTTTCCATCCCATCTGTCCACAACATCTGTGCATGCACTCTTATAAATATGTTTGCCCACATTTGTAATTCTTGTCGGGCAAATTAAAGCTGATGTGCTGCTCTCATTGTGTAATGCTCTTATAGTTGTCCTTCCCTTGTACAACTGCTTGCAGATTTTTATGCTTAAACAGATTTCCTGACCAATTCTACTTCATCTGGGGTGACATGGAGCTGCAGTATATTGAACTGCAAATGTCATCACCATGTTGCAATCACTAAGGTCTCATAGGATAGTAATACTTGTAACATTCAACAGCCAGTTTAGCCAGAGAAACCCTCTTGTTGAGGTCATTCAAAATATAGCCATTCTCTTATAAGCAGTCATTATTTATTTTAATAGCAGAGGCAGAACCACACTGTTTGAGGGAGCTGTTGCTGTAAAAAATGTTTTATTAAAGTGAGAAGATGAAGACAAAACGGTTTGAAGTCCAGAAGTTTATATAAGCGAGTTTCTTTTCCTATTTCATAGAGAATGTAGATTCTACCTTGACTCTGTGATTCCCAATTGTCTGTCAACATTTCCAAATAAAGAATGTTCCTTCAGAAACAGAAATTGAAAATTCAAAAAGATGAAACTGAGCTAAATTGCTGTGCTTCATTCTGCCGTCCTGTTATCTGCTGAAAGTCTTGCTCTCTCTCACAGCCATATAAACTGCCATGTTGTAGAAAATAGTTTCTTTTAAATTGCCTCCTCTGACTTCATTTTAAGTGCCTTAGTAATACTGAAAATAGCTAACCCTAAATCTAAGCAGCGTCCACCCTCAAGACTGGTGTCGTCACCTGGTAGCACCTACGTTTTTTTTTTTTCTATGATCGATAAAAGATTTATGTTTCTGACCAGTCAGTCACACGTCAGGGTCCATTAATCTGAAAATCATCTACCGGTTTTTAAGTATTGAAATATAACACCTGAAGCAAAGGTCAGAGATTTGTGGTCATGTCCCATTTACAGTTTTTGTAAAGTTTTAACGAGTCGAACTTAATATGTCCAGCTATAATATTTGAAAAGCACTAAAACATTTTTCTAGTGTCCCTTCTGTGCATGATTCATAATCTTTTATATTTGAAGCAGAGGCTACATCACACTGCCCGTAAAACAGCATTTTCATTTTGTCTAGCATTGCTAAAACATCAGTATCTGTGTGTATTTCCTAGAGAACGTTGATCCATGCCTTAACTCTGAGCTCCAAATGATTAAGAGCAGAGCTATTTTGTTGTACTCTGTTTAGCTATAAGTAGCTAAGCATCTAGGTGCATTTCTTAAAAAAAAAAACATAATGTCCTGTCTGATATTTCAAATATCAACTATGAAATTATTATTATTGTGATGGCATTAATTATTATTATTATTATATTACTATTACCATTATTATTACTATTAAAAATGTTTAATTGGGGTTAATAATAAGCCTTTTAGATTTAAGAACTATTATTAAAAACTAAGGACCAAAATGTTCTGTAAATACAGAAGTGTTTCTTGAGCCGATTGTGGATAAATTTAACTTGTACTCACACTTGTATACAGAGAGAATCAGGTCAACAGTGTATGTTTTGATGCTTCATGGGGCCAACGTGCAAGCACAAATATTTTTTTACACTGTTTTGACATGTGGGAGGACATCTGTAAAGCAGCAGTGACAGGCAGCCTTGTTATTATGTGGACAATACTCCACATCATCCAAGCAACAAAAGATGCTACGCAGCAGCGGATGCCGAGTGACAGGTGATCCTGCTGTGCCTCCGTTGTCAGACACTGACGTCGCTTTGGATGACGACTGAGGAGCAGAGACGGATTCATTGGATTTTATTCTCTTCTCCCACATGTTTTAAGCGGGAGAGGTTAGAACAAAAACCAAGGAAATTGAAAAGGACTCAGCTGTGACCAAGTCTCTCTCCTTCATGGTGTTATTTGAGCCAGCCGGCCTGTTTGTTATCAGAGCCGCGTCACCGTCTGTAGGATCACTCTCTCTGTATTTGCCCCTTCAGCCTTTTTAACACTTTCTCTTCTGGTGTTATTAGATGCTGTGCCCTATATTTGTCCACATAAAATAATAAAAAACGATGCCAAATTACACAACAATGCACAATAGGCTAAGCTGTTGCCAAAGTAACGCCAACGCTCACCAACTGGACTCCACAGTTTCCTGCATAGTTTATTGAAAATGAGAGAAATTAAAAATAATGATTGGAGAGGAGCAGAAGCGCTACCCGAGGGTTTGGATAAAGCTTGTGGGCTGAACGGTTGAATAATCGCCCGAAACACCTTCACAAAAGCACAGCGTGGAAAATTTTTATTTTTCAAGGTGATTCAGAAGTGACAGAAAATGTCAGGATGTGGGTTTTGATGGTTTTATCACAGCCGGTTTGAGCCATTACTGGTTCATAGCTGGGAACAACAATGGCTTCATCCTTTTGTGGTGGACAAATAGCCAAGAGCCTAGATAGATATTTTAATAGGCGGAAAATATTCATATCTTAGTTGAGCTTCGTGCATGACATAATTCACTGACAAAAAATATACTAATCACCAGCTTACAGAAGGAATGATCTGTGGACATAATATCTACAGGGGTTGGACAATGAAACTGAAACACCTGGTTTTAGACCACAATAATTAATTAGTATGGTGTAGGGCCTCCTTTTGCAGCCAATACTGCGTGAATTCGTCTTGGGAATGACATATACAAGTCCTGCAAAGTGGTCAGAGGGATTTTAAGCCATTCTTCTTGCAGGGTAGTGGCCAGGTCACTACGTGATACTGGTGGAGCAAAACGTTTCCTGACTCGCTCCTCCAAAACACCCCAAAGTGGCTCAATAATATTTAGATCTTGTGACTGTGCAGGCCATGGGAGATGTTCAACTTCACTTTCATGTTCATCAAACCAATCTTTCACCAGTCTTGCTGTGTGTATTGGTGCATTGTCATCCTGATACACGGCACCGCCTTCAGGATACAATATTTGAACCATTGGATGCACATGGTCCTCAAGAATGGTTTGGTAGTCCTTGGCAGTGACGCGCCCATCTAGGATAAGTATTGGGCCAAGGGAATGCCATGATATGGCAGCCCAAACCATCACTGATCCACCCCCATGTTTCATTCTGGGCATGCAACAGTCTGGGTGGTACGGTTCTTTTGGGCTTCTCCACACCGTAACTCTCTCGGATGTGGGGAAAACAGTAAAGGTGGACTCATCAGAGAACAATACATGTTTCACATTGTCCACAGCCCAAGATTTGCGCTCCTTGCACCATTGAAACTGACGTTTGGCATTGGCATGAGTGACCAAAGGTTTGGCTATAGCAGCCCGGCCGTGTATATTGACCCCGTGGAGCTCCCGACGGACAGTTCTGGTGGAAACAGGAGAGTTGAGATGCACATTTAGTTCTGCCGTGATTTGGGCAGCCGTGGTTTTATGTTTTTTGGATACAATCCGGGTTAGCACCCGAACATCCCTTTCAGACAGCTTCCTCTTGCATCCACAGTTAATCCTGTTGGATGTGGTTCATCCTTCTTGGTGGTATGCTGACATTACCCTGGATACCGTGGCTCTTGATACATCACAAAGGCTTGCTGTCTTGGTCACAGATGCGCCAGCAAGACGTGCACCAACAACTTGTCCTCTTTTGAACTCTGGTATGTCACCCATAATGTTGTGTGCTTTTCAATATTTTGAGCAAAACTGTGCTCTTACCCTGCTAATTGAACCTTCACACTCTGCTCTTACTGGTGCAATGTGCAATCAATGAAGACTGGCTACCAGGCTGGTCCAATTTAGCCATGAAACCTCCCACACTAAAATGACAGGTGTTTCAGTTTCATTGTCCAAACCCTGTACAATGCTGTATTTTTTTCTTAGCTTTTGGAAAGTAAGAATATATCCACAACCACAGGCACTTACTCACATCATAGGGCAGTTTAGACTCACCAGATTACCGAGCATCCATGTTTTCAGTCTGTGGGAGGAAACCGGAGAGCACAGCTTCGCACACATAGGGACATGCAAGCCCTACAAGCCCTAGATGAGATCTGAACCCAGGATCTTCATGCTTTGTGACAAATTTTAAATGCAAGACATACATTTGGCCATTCACTTTTAACAAACAAATCATTATTCTACTGTTGGCTTAGTAGATATTAATTAGAGCTGCTCGATATTAGAAAAGCATGTAACTGTGATACTTTTGCTAAATACCTTTTTATACATTTTTTTCATGCACTTTTCTTTTTCCTTTATCACAATGCTGCACCACACTCTGAGAGCTTTGGCCTCATATTCAGCACCCCCAAAGAGCTTGTGCTGCCCCCATGGCGTGTGCTGCAGCCAAGCAGTCCTTCGCCATTGCAATATTGCAATCATTAATATTGTCATGGTGATTGCTGTTGAATGTATTTGTGCAACTCTAATAATCATGGTTTCTAAATGATGTTTGAAGTTTGCTTGGCTCCTTGATGATGGTATGTGTTAACTGGAGCTCCAGTGTGGCAACGCTTTTAACGAGGAGATCAGAAATGTTCTGTTTTCTTTACATTTCTAAAAAAAGAGATGAAGATTTTTAGAAGAAATTTTCAGTTTACTGACCATCTGATAGCTTCAGGCAAGGATCATGAAAGGGATGTGTCTCTGCTTGTGTCAAAGCAAAAAGTAACTCATTAAACTTTTATTTAAAATCCAGCACAGCCAGGAAATTCCCACCTGCCCCTTTGCCCTACAGCTAAGTGAAGGAGTATTGATGGATTTGTTTTCCTAAACATTAAATGAATAACAGTAACAGGTGTGTTACACTGATCCAACAGGTTATAAATCACTTTTACCCCTCAGAGCTGCCATTATGAATCAAGGACTGAAGATTCACTTGAACTGAAGCTCTAAATTTCAACATCTGCTGCGTGAATTACTTTAGGTTACAGCTTTCAGCTCCCAGAGTGACAGCTGTTTGAATCTCCGCAGTGATTCTTTTAAATCATTAGTGATTCGTGGCATCATCTTTAACATCACTCGATTGGAAATGCAAATGAGGGCAAAATGCAACCAGCATAGGATTCTAGAAGGTTAGGCCTGGGTTCTACCTCCTGCTATTTAAAACCATGTTATTGAGGATGATCACTGTCTTCGTTTATCTGCAAGAATGGGTTTAATCTTGAGTTCTTGTAGGCAGGTTTGCATGTTGAAAAGCCTAATTTCCAAAAATGCTGTTAGGGAGGACTCTCTTCTCCTGTTAACAGCGGTGAATTATTCATAGCATGGCTTTAAGAGCTTGTGGTTTAACATGGAGTCACTGACTGCTGTGGAGCTGGCATGGCAACCAGTTAAATAGAGCCTTGTATGAGCTCAGAGCTGTCAATCTCATTCTTCATTTATTATGGGGATCTACGTGCTGCACAGTCGATCCCAATAGCTCAAGTTCAGGAATTATGCTGTTTATGAAATCTGTTTTTCCCTTTGCCATTACAAGCATGTGTTGCCAAGCTCCACAAACATATTTAGCATGACACTAAAGCACATATACAATATCAGTATTTTCTCATTTTTATTTATTTTGGTATTTACAGTTGCAGTCAGACATGTACATATACTCATCATTTTCAAAACAAGAAATAGGTGCAAAAGTTACATATTCAATTAGGTTGAAAACTTAACTAAAAATGCAACCTAAACAAAACCTACAAAACCTAAAGGCATTATCTCATCACTATCCACCTCTTAACAATGTTTTGTGTATTTCCAACCTATGAGTCAGATTTTGACATTAGTGTGAACATTAAACAGCTAGTGAACTGGTTTTTAAAAAAACGGCAAAAATTTGACAGAGCAATGGAAATAGCCAAATACTCACCTATGGTTGGTGTTTCTGTCATAAAGATAAAAGGAGAGTTACAGTCTAATCTCCATAGGCATTTAAGAAGGAGGTAGTCACAGGTATTAGGTATTATGCGATTGCTGTGATTGCTTGAATGTCCATCAACGGGGTCCTATTTGGGCTTAGCGTCCCAAGTGTGCAGTGCACATGCAACTCTTAAACTGTGACGGTGTGATGAGAAGTGAAGAGGCAAATTTTTAAGCTTGGTCCAAACCATTGACCTCTGAAAAATCAGATGCCGTGAGCATTAACACACAAATTATAAAGTGATTTAAAGGGTTAAAATTTCAACCAGGGGTCCCAGGAGGGTTAAGATGCTAATAAAATCTTAAAATCTAAAACTGAAATAATTCTTTACGACTTGTCATAGTAAAACCCTGCTTTAACGCAGCTGCTCTCTCACACAGACGGCCTTACTGTAGATCCTAATTAATGGCCCATCACAGCAGGATTAAAATCATTGGAAAAAAAGTTCTTATTTCATCTTTTAGCTTTGAAAAAGAAATAGTGTTCAGTTAAAATCAGTGCAGACAGGTCAAAGCTTTGAAAAAACCTTCATATTGGAAATAAGACACTAAAATCTGATCAGAATAGAATAGAATAGATCAAACTATACTTACAGACTCAAAGTTTTATATTGATTTGACTTACAAGTATTTATTGACTTATTGAAGATTATGACTGAGTGGAGCTGGTAGATTGTTTGCCGGCACTCGGATGGATGGATGGACGGACGGATGGATGTGTTTTTTATTTGTTTAAGCTAAAAAGGAGATATTTGAAAATATATCTTCATATTTGAAGGAACCCTCTGTAGAACTATGTTGGAGCAAATGCAGGTAAGTGGAAGACAGTCACATAAATTGAGATTGTTATAATATACACACGTGGACAAATTTGTCTTTTGTTACCATTTCGCATTATCCGTCTCTTTGCTTTGTCATCAATTTTCCTCCTGCGGCCACGTCCACGGAAGTTGGCTACAGTCCCATGGATCTTAAATTTCTGAATAATATTTGCAACTATAGTCACAGGAACATGAAGCTCCTTGGAGATGGTCTTATAACCTTTACCTTTAACATGCTTATCTATAATTTTCTTTCTAATCTCCTGAGACAAATCTTTCCTTCGCTTCCTCTGGTCCATGTTGAGTGTGGTACACACCATGTCACCAAACAGCACAGTGACTACCTGTAGTCCTATATATAGGCCCACTGACTGATTACAAGAATGTAGACACCTGTGATGCTAATTAATGGACACACCTTGATTTAACATGTCCCTTTGGTCACATTATTTTCAGGGGTATCATCATTTTTGACGAGTTTATTTTTTTAATAATTCTGTTGAAGCATGTTTGAAAAGCAATGTCTGACTTTCATTTGTTCATTTTCATAGAATTTTTATTAACTATTACCTTTGTCAGATTCATTATTTCTGTGACCATTGTGGGTTTTTCTTTCATTAACGGGGGTACCAACAATTTTGTCCACGTGTGTAATTTTGGAGAAAAAGAAGAAAATTTAAATATTTTCAAAAAAACTTTTTTTTTATTTCCATTTAGAAGTACACTTAAGTAGACGGGTAAATAAAACCAGAGATATATTTTGCAGAAACTCTTACTCATTGTCGTGAAAATAGTAACTAGCAACTGGCATTGAAGGCTACAATGTTTATAGGACATATTGTTTTAAAAGAGGGGGGGGGGGTGCAGTTTATAAAAAAAAGGTATCATGTAAATGATTTAATCCAAATCAGTGAGAACGAAATTTGAGTTCCTAGCTCTGAATCTTGAGATCTCCATAGCATTGTACACAACTGTGATTGAAACTGAAATAGTCTGTTCTCACTATAATCTTTTTTGAGGCCATTTCTGGGGGCCATTATTATTCAGCTTTCATATTATTCAGATTGATTATGTAGCATCAAACAATAATCTGTTGGATCCACACCTCAGCACTTCATCAGCTCCAACAATCTGTTCAGCTCTAAATTCTCAATGCCAAAAAACAGAATGTATTTTGTTTTCCAACTCTAAAGTAAATTCTTTGAATTTCAATCTTCACCACTCAGATTGTTTCAGTGTAACAATTTAAATACCTTAGAATCTTGATTTGATGATTCTCCCTCTATATCAAACAGTTGGTAAAAAGCTGAAGCTGAGATTGTTCTTTTGAAATAATGTCGTTATTTTGAGTCTAAGATACTTCTTTCGCTCAAATACGGACATGTAGTTTAAATGACTGCTTTGTCAAACTGCTTCAATTCGTTTTCCACCGAAATAACTCTCATTGTTGAACTGGTTCGGTTCAGGTACCTTCGAACTTTGGTGTTTTGTTGAGCATTGACATGCACTTCCACCAGTTTTCAGAGCCAAGCATGCATCATCAACAGTGGGCATTACACAATGCGGGGGGGGGGGGCGTGGCGTTGTTATACAATGTGTGTTTATATGGTATGTTATTTGTCTTCGCCGCTGTACATTTTGCTTCTATTGTCTGCAGCTATGACTTGCCCATGGGTGTGATGTTGGTTTCGCACTGAAAAACCAAATATTCTGTGATAGCAGAGTTTAACCAAAGTCGTTGGTGGAAACACGTCTCACCTGTTCAAAATCACGCTCGGGAACCGGAACGTGCTTCAAAACGTGTTGGTGGGAAAGGGGGTACCTCGTAGCCTTCATTCATTACAAACCTCGATAGTTTGACTCATCATTGTATGTTTTACTCTACTGTCGGATTGTCTGCATTGTTGCTGCAAAGATTACATTGGCAATCTTCAAATCTAAAGCTATTCTTGGCCTTCTTCCCTTGTATATAGGGTCTTACATTATAAAGAAAATTGCAGGATTTTATTCGTCCACAAAATCTGTTCCTGCTGATGATGCCAAGGGCTCACGCTGAGTTGGAGAAAAAAGCGTTCAAGTATCTCGCCCCTTATGTATTGAATCAGCTCCAAAATGAGCTACATTTAAAGGAACTTGTGTCTGGATGAGTTAAAACAAATGCTTAACATTTTAAATTGCAAAGATCTGAATGCAAACGTTTACTCGTACTCGTCGTCTCCTGCTTCATCCGGGCCCAGGTCGCGGGGGCAGCAGACTCAGAAGAGACACCCCTGATGTCCCTCTCCCCAGACACCTCCTCCAGGTCCTCCGGGGGGAGTCCAAGGTGTTCCCAGGCCAGCCGAGAGACATAGTCCCTACAGCGTGTCCTGGGCCATCCTCTGGGCCTCCTCCCAGTGGGACGTGCCTGGAACACCTCCCGAGGAAGGCGTTCAGGAGGCATCCGGTATGGATGCCCAAGCCACCTCAACTGGCTCCTCTCGATGTGGAGGAGTCGCGGCTCTACTCCGAGCCCCTCCTGGATGGCCAAGTTTCTCACCCTATCTCTAAGGGAGTGCTCAGCCACCCAACGGTGGAAGCTCATTTCAGCCGCTTGTATCCGGGATCTCGTTCTTTCGGTCATGACCCAAAGTTCATGGCCATAGGTGAGGGTAGGAATGTAGACGACCGGTAAATCAAGAGCTTCGCTTTTCGGCTCAGCTCTCTCTTCACCACAACAGACTGGCATAGCGTCCCCATTACTGCGGAAACCCTGCAGTAATGGTCAATCCGTCCGTCGATCTCCCGCCCCATTCTCCCCTCACTCGTGAACATGACGCCAAGCTACTTGAACTCCTCCACTTGAGGCAGGAACTCCCCTCCAACCTGAAGAGGACAAGCCACCCTTTTCCGGTCTAGAACCTTGGCCTCGGATTCATCCCAGCCGCTTGAACTCGGCTGCGAACCGCCCCAGTGCATGCTGTAGGTCTTGGCTAGAGGGGGCCAGCAGGACCACGTTATCCGCAAAAAGAAGAGACGAAATCCACTGGTCCCCAAACCAGACCCCTCCAGCCTTTGACTGCACCTAGAAATCCTGTCCATAAAAGTTATAAACAGGACATGCACTGGGAACAGGTCCGACTTAGTGCCGGCAATGCGGACCAAACTCCTGCTCTGCTTGTACAGAGACTGGATGGCCCCTAATAAAGGGCCCCCGATTCCATACTCCTGGAACACCCCCCACAGGGCACCACGAGGGACACAGTCAAATGCCTTCTCCAGGTCCCCAAAACACATGTGGACCAGTTGGACAAACTCCCATGAAGCCTCAAGTACCCTGCAGAGGGTGTAGAGCTGGTCCAGTGTTCCATGCCCGGGAGGAAAACTACACTGCTCCTCCTGAAGCCGAGGTTCGATTATCGGCCGGACTCTCCTCTCCAATACCCTGGCATATGCCTTACCAGGGAGGCTGAGGAATGTGATCCCCCTATAATTGGAACAAACCCTCCGTTCACCCTTCTAATGAAGGGGAACCACCGCACCAGTCTGCCAGTCCAGAGGCACTGTCCCTGACCGCCACACAATGTTGAAGAGGCATGTCAACCATGACAGCCCCACAACACCCAGAGACTTGAGGTACTCAGGGCAGATCTCATCCACCCCTGAAGCCCTGCCACCGCGGAGCTTTTTAACCACCTTCGTGACTTCAGACAGGTTGATAAAAGAGTCCAATCCCGAGTCCCCAGCCTCTGCTTTCACCAGGGAATGTGTGATGGCAGGATTTAGGAGATCCTCGAAGTACTCCTTCCACCGCCCAGTAATGTCCCCAGTCGAGATCAGAAGCTCCCCACCCCAACTGTAAACAGTATTGGCGAAGCACTGCTTCCCCCTCCTGAGGTGCCAGACGGCCTCACCGAACTCCTCTTAGGCCCAAGTTTTAGCCTGTGCCACAGCCCGGGCCACGGAACGCCTGGCCTCATGGTACCCGTCAGCCGCCTCAGGAGTCCCACAAGCCAGCCACAGCCGATAGGACTCCTTCCTCAGCTTGACAGCATCCCTTACTGCCGGTTTCGACCACCGGGTTCAGGGATTGCCACCGCGATAGGCACCGCAGACGAGCAGCAGCATTAAACACTGAACCCCGCCCCCCGGAATCTGGTCAAAGAACTTTCGGATGTGGGAATTGAATACATCCCTGGCCGAGGGCTCCAGCAGAAAAATGGAGACGTTTAGACTTAATTATTTGACTTCACTGCTCAATATATTATTGTTTTTTCTTTTTATTCATGTTTTGATGATCATTGATGCTTAATGACCTGTAAAATTGCGTGTCTTATTTCTTTTTAGTACTGTTTTTGTTCAGGTTACCCTCGTAAATTAGTTTAAATCTCAATAGATCTTTCCTGGTTAAATAAAGTAATGAAAAAATAAAGAGTGAACTGGAAAATTACTAAAACCACTATGCATAGGTCAATAGACAAAGATTCATGTAATCCAACAAAGGACTGCAAATATAACTGAAAATAGATATCTCCATGCAGGGATGAAAGGATGTTGCACTGTGCCTGGGTGTTTGAATAAAGAGTGCTATTTATACTGGAAAGACGTGCCTCAGAGCTGTCAGCTCCTCTGTTCATCTTTTATATTGAATGATGTTTTGATTTGAAAGGTTCCAAGTCTGGAAATTATCTGCTTCTTCTTGTTAGAACAAAATGAAAAAGATTTAAATAGAAAGAAACATTTACTGTTTTGTTATATCACTGATACACAGATGAAATCAGTCTGCACTACCAGTATTTAAACATCCCACCAGATCCCTTGTTATTGTGCATCAAAGGCTATTTTGTTGCATATGGATGCAGCTTTGTCCCTGTTTAAAATCAAAACGAGTGGGTGGAAAAACGGCTACAAAGGGTCGGCAAATCACTAATGTTAACGAGTGGAATCATTACATTTTCTTAATTAATCAGCCTCTGGGCTCAGAAAAGATGAGCTCTAATGGAAAAATTATATTTGGAGATCTAATCAGTGTGACTCCCCCCACCTAGATTGCGGCCTTGTTGTCATTATGTGAAGACAAACTTATGTGACAGGTCTGTACATTGTAGAACGATGTTTGTATCCTTTAATTAGAATTTGTTAAATCATTGTGGTCTTGTGAATCTTTTAGATCAGATGCTTTAAGAATAATGGGCTTTAAGGCAGAGAACTGCACCTGAGTTCATCATCTTGTATGAATCTCAATAATGATAGAACTGGATGCACATGGACACAGTTATGTATAAAGCCGTTATTTCATTTAGTTGTATTAGTCTAATTTCTTGAACGAGCCTGGAGCTGCAGTCATTATGTGAACAGCAGTGGCTTTTTATAGCAGCAGCATCATTAACTCGTCAGAAAGCATGGTAAACCATAATCAGCCGTTCAGATTTCAAAGGGACGTCACACTAGATGATCTGGAAATACATGTGTGCCTCTGATATGAATGTTTTCAGAATTATTTTTTTTAATTGTAGCATAAAGTTGTAATTTTAAATCATAAATTTAAGGGCTTTCTTTGATTCATTAGCTCTGCTGCATGTGGAGGAAATTTGGATGCAGGTGTGGCCAAACAGTACTCTGGTGAAAGATGTGAAGAAGTGGGTCTTTCAGCAGGATGATGATCCACAGAACAGGAGATGGACGCTGAAAGAATATTTCATGCAGGAGAAATCAGTTTCAGAATGGTTTTCCCAGACCTGATTCCCAAAAAGCCCCTAGGAGATGATTCATTTACGAAAAATGGGAGCTTTGTCATAAATAGACTAAAAGCTTCTATGTTGAAATGTGGTGAAAAGTTGCACCTGAACTGCTTGAGAAACAGACTGATTCCAAGCACAGATTTGTCATTTCTGCAAACTGACTTAAAGGACAAGTGGGTTTTTTTCCCCAGCACACTTAGAATCAAATACTTTGCCTAAGAAATGTGTTTGTGCCATTCTGTCTTAAAATAAATGCCATTTGCTTTGACATTTAGTGACTTGATGCATTGACATTTATGCATCTTTAAATGTGGCAGAAGTGCTCAGATACATTTTGGGCCCCTTATCGTCAGGGTTTACCTTTATTTAACATACATCATAAATCAGGGACAGCAATATGAGCTTTTTATTTAATGCATTTCATAAAATGTGTTTTAAAATGAAAAGGAAGAGGTCAAAAAAGTATTGAAGAAAGAACAATATAAAACTGAAAACAATTGCTCAGTTTTAAAATATCTGTTTATTAGACATGGCTGTCATAGAGTGATGAGGATCTGTAAAGGACACTAAACTGTAAAGGATGCCCAAGACCAAAGTATTGATAGCAAAGTCTCTAGCTCAAATTTAAATTCATAAAGTGAAAATTTACAAGAAATCTGGTCCAGCAGCAATTACTTGGAGATCTGACAGGGTGGTACTCTGCCAAGGGATTTAGAAGTGCCGGCCTACTTGTAATTCTCCACACTAGACAGAAATTCAAATAAAATAACAGAACTCTGGCAGCATTCAGATGGACATTGTAACCGTGATGTACATAGGTATCAACGCTCAAAATGTTCTTTATAACTGTGTGACCTGAATAGCTCATTTTATATTTTGTAAAACATAGCGGTAGTAAATGGAATTGGATAAAAGCCTATTTTTCAACACACAATTTAGTTCATTGTATTTGAGGGTTTAACTACACTTTTGGGATATAGCTGTTAAAACGTTGTTCTGAGGAGACCGTCTGTCACGCCACTAACATTTGTCTACAGCTGGTTTTCGAACATGTTCTTTGGTCTAAAAGCCATTTCATACTAATGCTACATGTGATGGTTAGAAGGAAAGTCAAAATACTCTTGTACAATTTGTCATTAATTTAGCTCAAACACTGAGAAAAAAAAGTGAGTTATTGCTGCAGATAATCATCTTGGGAAACATGTAGGAAGAACGCATGAAGAGAGTGGTTATTGGTTTATTTACCAACATGATCAAGATACATCAGCAGACATTTTATACAGTCTGGCTGCTATCAGTCATACCTTTGACAAGGACTGTGTTGTGCCCCCCAACCATTGAATTTGAGTCGTTCCTTCCCTTGAAGCCAAGATTTTAATTTCATTGTTCTTGGGCAAAAAGTGTTTCCAACTGAGAGATCGTTTACTTGATCAGTGTCACCCACCTTTCCTGAATAGAGGATCTTTGGGAAGAGTAAGAGCGTTCACCCAAACTGAGAATAAAGGGCCGCTCATTCTCCTTTAAAATGTCGATGTTGTTAAGAAAACAGTACATTTTCTTTATACTTTGTTACGCTATGTCATCATCCATATATGGTAGTGTCTTTCAGTTTTGGAGATGCATAGATTTGAAAGGCTCTTTTTGCTTTAAAGATGTGTTTTAAATGTACTTATCTGCTTTAAAAAAACATAGAAATGGTCAATTGTAATTTAATAAGGATTTTTAGAATATATCATCTCCTTGAATATCTTAGGTTTAGGAAAGGATTAATATATATTTTTAAAAGATAAACTCTAAATGCATTCACTCCAAAAATTGGCTGAGATTTTGTGTTGTTGATTTCACGACCAGGTTGAACCTTTTTATATTGAAGAAATAATAGAATCATAGAACAGAGACCGTATGACCTGCCTGAGGCTCGCTGACAAAGGTTGCTTATGCAGGCGGTTTGATGTTTAAAAAGATGCTGAATGGAGTTTCAGAAGAAAACCTGAAAAATGAAAAAAAAAGGATGGTTTTACCTAAGTGAAAGAGCAGTGTGAATGTTAGATGCTGATGATCAAATTTGTACGTATGGCCCTAACTCTATATGTTTCCTTGATGAAGCATGAACGGGAACTGACAGTTGGAGAAAGTGATGGCTGATGGGAGCCCTGGTGGGCGGCGAGCTGTTTGTTGTTTTAACATTAGGGAGGTCGGAGCTTTGAGGAAAGCAGATGGAGGTAAGAGATGAGCATGAGTGGGTGGATGACTGACCTCCTCAGCCTCGCATTCGCCTCCCTGTTCTCCAACTGCCTTCACTTCTACGCTCTTTAAGAAATGTAATTTAACTGCATTTATTGCTCAGATTGCTTCTTTATTGGTCTGTTTACTCATATTCTCCTGATTTAATGTTAATTAAGCAGCATTTAATGTTGTAGGTCCTCTGAATCTGCTTTGTTAATCAACAGCTTTTTTCAATGAATCAATATTTTCTTTACTATTTTACCTAATTGTTTAGGAAGAGGAATTGAAATTGTAAAGAAACCAAAGACTAAATTTAGTACATTCTGCTTTTCTTTCTCTGTTTAAATTTTAGTGTCTGAATAAAAACAGAATGTAACCCTTCTATTATTCATTGAATAAAACGTAGGCAAGTTGAACATATAAAGTAAAAGCGCTTGTGTGAACGCAGAAAGCTTTTTCTCCTCTCTGCCATTCTGCGCCGGCTCTATTCAAAGCTCTGTTTCTGACGTGAAAATGTGTTTTATAGTTGTACGTGGTACAATAGAGGAGTTTTACTGAGGTCAGTACGAATAAAATATCTATGTGGATTAAAAAGCCGATTAAAAGCAGGATCTATTTCAACAAAATATTGTCTGATTCACAATTGTCGCTAGCCCTGTTAAAGATGTGTAAACCTTCAGAAAAGGTACTTATTTTGGATATGGGGAAAATGTTTTAGGCACCAAAATTATTGTTGCTGTTTATTTCTTTAATATTTCTATTATTTCTCCTCTTCTATAATATTTAACAAGGTTGGAGCCAACAGGAGTCATGGGTTCTCTCCTTTGCTCTTTTTTTAGTTCCCCTTTCAGGTTTGCTAAAGGATTTAAGAGAGAGATTAGAGACTGTAATTGTAATGGAAAAATGTTGATTTTGTTTGTAGAGAACCACTTCTGTGTCTGATTTTCTTCTATATTTTACATCATTATTCTGCTAAACGGCTCAGTAACATCTGTTTTTCAGTTTACTGGCAGAGGCCAAAAGAGTTTTATTTAAAATTTCCTGATATTTCAAAGAGTTTATGATGTCATGCAATCTGACAGGTTTACAGCTCCTTAGGAAGAGAAGCAGGCCCAGCATCAATGATCCTCTACCATACAACAGTGGGAACAGTTGGAAGTGTAGGCTTCAGTTACATTTATCTTACTTTTATTTCACAGGAAGTGTTAGGAGTTGGTGTGGAACAGGTAATTTTGTTAATTATTTGTATAACCTGGAGTAACTGGCAGTGAACCTTTTTACATCGCTGTGGATCAATGTTGGCCCACTCTTCTTTGCAGAATCGTTTTAATTTAGCCACATGGGAGGGTTTTCCAGCATGAACTGCCTGTTTAGGGCTTATCTGATTTAAGTCCAGACTTTGACTAGGCCACTCCAAAACCTTTATTTTGTTCTAGTTTTTTGAGCCATTAGAATGTAGGCTTGCTGATTTTCTATGGATCTTGGTCATGCTAATTATCCCAAGCGCTCTCAATCTTGAGATCACAAATAGGTAGCTGGACATACTCCACCAGGATTTATTTGAGAGGTTCCATCACATCAAGTCATCCAGATGCTGAAGCAGCAAAACAGCCCCACATCATCTTCCCCCACGTTTGACTCAAGGTGTGATGTTGTTCTGATATGGTGTGTTAGTTTTTTGCCATATTCAACAGGACACCCTTCAGCAAGTTGCTCTTTTTTTCTTGCCAGCTCACAAAAGGTTTACCTAAAAGTCTTGAGGATGATTAAGATGATTAAGTTTTTTTGAGAAACATGCTTTGTGTTATTTTTGGTCATCAGTGGTTTTTGCCTTGAAACTCTTCCACAGTTGGGATTTTTGCTCAGTCTCTTTCTCATCGATGAACACTGACCTTTGTGCTTTAGGATGTTGTTCTGGGTCCCTTTGTGACCTCTTGGGTGTTTTGTTGAAGCTCCCTTGGAGTAATTTTAGTAGGCCTGCCTCTTGGGAAGGTTCGCCACCGTTCCGTGCTCTCTCCATTTGTGGACAATGAGTCTTGCTATGTATGTTTCACTGTTGCCCCGAGGTCTTCCAAATGGCCAGATTTCTGTTTAATGAGTTTCTCTATTGTTGAATTTCTTTAGATTGCTGCATGATATGTTTGGTTTTTTAAAAATCTTTTAGCCTTCTTCATGTTGTCAGACTGGTTCTTTTTGAGGGATTTATTAATTCAACATGGGGAGCAATTATATTTTCACATAGGGCCAGGTTCATTTACACAGCTTTTTCCCCTAAGAAATGAAATGATTTGAAAACTGCTTTGCGTATTTGCTCTGGTTTGCTTTCTAAGTCAGTTAACTTTATTTAGTTGGCACCTTTTAAATGGATCTGCTTACAAACGCAAGCTTAGGATGAAATATGCATCAGTACTGTGCTAATAGGAAATGAATATGAATATCCTCTAATAGTGCTGTTTTCACCAGGAATAGATTGGCACAAGAGATACATTTCATCTATACAGTATTTTACCAACAGTTTACATTTTCGCTTTCTAATAATAAAAAAATGTGCTATGAATTACACTTTCCTATCAGCCTATTTGATTTTTAAAGAATAAAAAAACAAATCAAGTGCATTTTTATCACCATTGCCTCTTGAATATATAAGACGAGCCGCTTGCTGTGACTCTGGATCAGCTTTGTCTGATAATTGTGCCGTTTACAGTGTGTTTGACCTTTTAAGCTGCTGCCCATGACTTCAGTGAAATCTGTTAATGGCCCACCCAGCTCATAAAGCCTTGCGGTGCCCTTTGGCTGAAGCTTTGTGTTTCTGTTGAACCCTTAATCCTTTTAGAAGGTCTGCAGTCAATTAGCTCAAACACAGCAGTAAAAGATGTCCAGTGTCACATTTAAGACATCACTTACAGCACAAATCACTTTTCCTAATGAGGATTAACTGGCGTGCGTCTGCACTGGTTAGGTCCTTTTTTTTTCTGTTAACGTCGAGCTTCTGTAATTCAAAATATGACTTGATGGGCAGGCAGAAAGCAGGTATGTGCCTACAATTACACAACAATGTGGTAGAAATGTTAAGTGCTTTGAAAAAAACCACACACAGTTAAATGTACTTGATGTTTCTGCTCTTTGCAGGTTTGAGTTTACAGGCATGAAGCGCATAAATGGACAAACACTAGACCTTTGATCCAGATCCATTTGAAACACGTATGACTGCAGTGTGGCTCTTTTTGTCTCACACTGAACAAGTTGATAAATAAAACTCTCAAAATTACTGACCGCCAATTAAACCACACATTAGAGTGCAGATCTTTATAGATTAAAAAACAGACCTGTACTTTTGAAGATAGGAATCAAAATGGTTTTGTTTATAATTTGTCTTTCAGCTTTGGTGGTATGCAGCCATGCACAGGTTTGTGCTTCAGTGTGCAGAGATCGATAGTAAGATCTCGGCTCTTACTAAAAGAGGAAAAGCTAAAGGTTGCTTCTGTGAGCTTCTTTTTCTTTGGATTTGGTCAAGGAAGGCAACTATTTTCTCTCCTATCACTGTATTTAGTTGAGAAGTAGAAGATAAAGGGCCTAAACTTACAGTGAGTGGTTGGTTGGTTTTCTGTCTTTCTTTGCCAGATTTTGGCATTCTTGTAAATCTCCAAGTCAACATTTTCTAGAATATTCAGATGGAAACTGTTTTTATTATTGCTAGTTGTGCTAATTATGCTTAATGCTAATAGAAGATGCTAAAGACAGTTTAACAGGTCAACTTTGTAATCATTTTGTCTTTGTTAAGAATGAGTAAATTTATAATTGTAGTATTAAACTATTTAACAAAAGAAAATCTTGTCAGAGTGTTTTACTCAGAGAAAACCATCAAAGACATCCAAACCTGTTTTTTTTTTTAAATAGATTTTGTTCGTTATAACTTGTGCCTGAATGTATGAGATGGCACTATCAATAGAAAGGGCAACTTCTACGTCTGCTGGAATCCTTTTAACACCACTTTAATGCCTTGATTTCTGTTCTCAAGTCTGTGTTTGATTGCAAAGCAGCTCTGTGGGCTTTCATTACTAAGACACAAAACTCGTGAGGAGTCTGTTTGATTACATGAAGCATTCTGTACCACAGCTTAAAATATTTCAATGCTGTGAGAGCAAGAACATAGTTTCTTTGCTCTGCATTAACTTTTTTATAAAAACGTGCAGTGAGTAAAAATTCAGTTTATTTTAATTTCTTCAGACAAGCCAAATAGTTGTATTGTTATAAAATGTATTTTGAAATATTCATGTTAAGGTTTATGTATGAAGCCTTGAAGTCAGTATACAGTATGTCACAAGAAATATTTATACCTCTTAAAAGTTTCTACATTACAACAACAAACTTGAATGTGTTTTTATTGGTAATTTACATTATAGATCAACACAAGGTGGCACAGAATTGTGCCGTAAAAGGAAGCTGGAAATTGTGCCATTCAAATGTAATTAGCTCCCTTTACTCTGATTCTCCTAAATACAATTTTTATGTTCCACTTTTTGGCCTACATGCAAAACAATGTTTTCAAAAACTAGCGCTAAACATCACCCTCCCTGACGACACTATCCCTGTGGTGAAATATGGTAGTGGCAGCATCATGCTGTGGGGATGCTTTCCTTCACAAGGGGTGGGGATTTGGAGCACAGCTCTATCAAATGACGGGTCTATTATCAGGCATGTGCAGAACCTGATGACTTGTTCTTGATGTGGAGCTAATGCAGCTATTTCAGTTAGCTGTGCTGGAGCAGGGGCAAATCTGGAACATGCAGGACACAGGTCCCTGAGGACTGGAGTTGGACACCCCTGATCTATCAAATAAAATCCCAATAAAATTCATTTTCGTGAGTTTGTGGGTGTAGCAAAACATATTGTGAAAATTGGTTTGCACAGTGCGTCATCTTTTCCACTGTATTTCCACTGTAAAAAAAAGTAGAATATTGTGAAAAAGTTTGAGTGAAATATTTCAAGCATTTCTTTCTTGTAATTATGATGCGTATTACTTACAGATGAAAACTCATAATTCAGTGTCTCAGGAAATTAGAATATTACATAAGATCAATAAAAAAGGTTATTTGAAACAAAAATGTCTAAAAAAAGGCTAATGCAAAGTATGTTCATTTCTATGCACACAGTACCTGGTTGGGCCTCCTTTTGCATTAATTACTGCATGGATTCAATCAGCCTGTGGCACTGCGTAGGTGTAACTGAAGCCCAGCTTGCTTTGATAGCGGTCTTCAGGTCATCTGCATTGTTGGGTCTGGTCTCTCATCTTCCTCCTGATAATAGTCCATAGATTCTCTATGGGGTTCAGGTCTGGCCAGTTTGCTGGCCAGTCAAGCACAAGAACACCATGGTCACTGAACCAGCTTTTGGTACCTTTGGCAGTGTGGGCCGGTGCCAAGTCCTGCTGGGAAATGAAATCAGCATCTCCATAAAGCTTATCAGCAGAAGGAAGCATGACATAGTCTAAAATTTCCTGGTCGATCACTGCGTCGACTGTGAACGTCAGAAAAGCCAGTGGACCAAAACTAGCAGATGGCATGGCACCCCAAACCATCACTGACTGTAGAAACTTCACACTGGATTCTGTGCTTCTCCACTCTTCTTCCAGACCCTGGGGCCATGATTTCCCAATAAAATGCAAACTTTGCTGTCATCTAAAAGGAGATTTTAGACCACTGAGCAAAAAAGGCCAGTTGTTTTTCTTAGCCCAGGCAAGACGGTTCTGATGTTGTCTCTGGTTCCCCTAAATTTTGATGAATTTTGTCCGCCAATCCTCTAAAGGCTGCAGTTATCCCTGTTGCTGGTGCACCTTTTCCTTCCATTCAACTTTCTATGAATATGTTTGGATACAGCACTCTAAACAATCAGCTTCCTTATCGATAACCAGTGGCTTACCCTCCTTGTGGAGGGTATCAATATCTGTCTTCTGGACATCTGTCCAGTCAGCTGTCTTACCCATGATTATGTCGCCTATGACCCCGACTGAGAGACCATTCAGAGGCTCAGGAAACATTTGCAGGTGTTTTGACTTTCACAATATTCTAATTTTCCGAGACACTGAATTGGGGTTTTCATTATCTGGAAGCCATAATCATAAAAGTTACAAGAAATAAAAGGCTGGAATTATTTTAGCTAATGTGTTATGAACCTATATAATATGACTTTCACTTTCTGAAATGTTTTTAAAATATTCGAATGTTTTGACTCCACTGTCCTAAATCCCAGTTTCTACACCTGCAGCAAAGCGAAAGAGCCTGATGAATGATAAGTGCGTAGGAGAATTAGGATATTGAATGTCTGCTGAAGGTGTTGACCACAACATTGATGTAGTATTTAAGAGTTTCAATTCGAAGCCACTCAATTGTTTGTCTCAAGTGTTCCTCCCACACACAGAAGCCTTGAGCTACTCTTGGCTGTGCCATATCTTTTCTCTTGTTTCTTTCGTTTTGTTTAGAAAGAAAACATTTCTCCTAGATACCATGTCCATCCAAGCTTTGGGAACCAGCTTGAATGGAAACCAGGGAAGCAGATCTCTTCTCCTTGAACCTTCGTGCTGGCTGAAACGTTGTGCAGCTGGAACGAAGGGTTAAGACATTAGTTGCATCTCTGCATACATGTTCTTTGTGTGTGGGTTGGTTTTTTTTTCAGGCTCTGGCACTTGGCAGCCAATAATTGAACATAATTGCCTCCATTTGTGGAAAAAGGCAAAGATGAACATTAGTGAGATCAGCGACATGTACTGCGAAGTGTTTGCTGCCTTTAAGAGAGTCTCACAGGCGGTCGATGAAATCCTCTACACATGATGTTTGGTGGTTGCTTAGCACTGAATACCTTCAATATACATAGATGCATTTGTCATTCTGTTAACTAACCTTTTCTAAGAGCTTCTATTTTTTCCCTAAAGACTTTAGTATCACCGAATTGAATGAGTCTTTCTTTACCCCCAAAACTTTCCAATTCTTTTCTCACCAAATTCACCTTTTTGCTCAAATGTTGAGAAATAAACATGTCACACAGGTAGATGATCTCTGGATGATTTTCGTGTGCCAGTATCAGTATTTTTACACTGCTCCCCCCCCCTTTTCATGGGCTGTCAAGTATGTGAAACTTTTTGGAGAACAATAATTGCAGTTAAATTACATCCGCTTGGAGGGATCCTTTTATTTCTCCTCCACCGAAAAAAAGCTTCAGATGTGGATGTCGTCAGCTACTTTTCTAAACTGAACCGTTTCCATCCCATCTGTCCACAACATCTGTGCATGCACTCTTATAAATATGTTTGCCCACATTTGTAATTCTTGTCGGGCAAATTAAAGCTGATGTGCTGCTCTCATTGTGTAATGCTCTTATAGTTGTCCTTCCCTTGTACAACTGCTTGCAGATTTTTATGCTTAAACAGATTTCCTGACCAATTCTACTTCATCTGGGGTGACATGGAGCTGCAGTATATTGAACTGCAAATGTCATCACCATGTTGCAATCACTAAGGTCTCATAGGATAGTAATACTTGTAACATTCAACAGCCAGTTTAGCCAGAGAAACCCTCTTGTTGAGGTCATTCAAAATATAGCCATTCTCTTATAAGCAGTCATTATTTATTTTAATAGCAGAGGCAGAACCACACTGTTTGAGGGAGCTGTTGCTGTAAAAAATGTTTTATTAAAGTGAGAAGATGAAGACAAAACGGTTTGAAGTCCAGAAGTTTATATAAGCGAGTTTCTTTTCCTATTTCATAGAGAATGTAGATTCTACCTTGACTCTGTGATTCCCAATTGTCTGTCAACATTTCCAAATAAAGAATGTTCCTTCAGAAACAGAAATTGAAAATTCAAAAAGATGAAACTGAGCTAAATTGCTGTGCTTCATTCTGCCGTCCTGTTATCTGCTGAAAGTCTTGCTCTCTCTCACAGCCATATAAACTGCCATGTTGTAGAAAATAGTTTCTTTTAAATTGCCTCCTCTGACTTCATTTTAAGTGCCTTAGTAATACTGAAAATAGCTAACCCTAAATCTAAGCAGCGTCCACCCTCAAGACTGGTGTCGTCACCTGGTAGCACCTACGTTTTTTTTTTTTCTATGATCGATAAAAGATTTATGTTTCTGACCAGTCAGTCACACGTCAGGGTCCATTAATCTGAAAATCATCTACCGGTTTTTAAGTATTGAAATATAACACCTGAAGCAAAGGTCAGAGATTTGTGGTCATGTCCCATTTACAGTTTTTGTAAAGTTTTAACGAGTCGAACTTAATATGTCCAGCTATAATATTTGAAAAGCACTAAAACATTTTTCTAGTGTCCCTTCTGTGCATGATTCATAATCTTTTATATTTGAAGCAGAGGCTACATCACACTGCCCGTAAAACAGCATTTTCATTTTGTCTAGCATTGCTAAAACATCAGTATCTGTGTGTATTTCCTAGAGAACGTTGATCCATGCCTTAACTCTGAGCTCCAAATGATTAAGAGCAGAGCTATTTTGTTGTACTCTGTTTAGCTATAAGTAGCTAAGCATCTAGGTGCATTTCTTAAAAAAAAAAACATAATGTCCTGTCTGATATTTCAAATATCAACTATGAAATTATTATTATTGTGATGGCATTAATTATTATTATTATTATATTACTATTACCATTATTATTACTATTAAAAATGTTTAATTGGGGTTAATAATAAGCCTTTTAGATTTAAGAACTATTATTAAAAACTAAGGACCAAAATGTTCTGTAAATACAGAAGTGTTTCTTGAGCCGATTGTGGATAAATTTAACTTGTACTCACACTTGTATACAGAGAGAATCAGGTCAACAGTGTATGTTTTGATGCTTCATGGGGCCAACGTGCAAGCACAAATATTTTTTTACACTGTTTTGACATGTGGGAGGACATCTGTAAAGCAGCAGTGACAGGCAGCCTTGTTATTATGTGGACAATACTCCACATCATCCAAGCAACAAAAGATGCTACGCAGCAGCGGATGCCGAGTGACAGGTGATCCTGCTGTGCCTCCGTTGTCAGACACTGACGTCGCTTTGGATGACGACTGAGGAGCAGAGACGGATTCATTGGATTTTATTCTCTTCTCCCACATGTTTTAAGCGGGAGAGGTTAGAACAAAAACCAAGGAAATTGAAAAGGACTCAGCTGTGACCAAGTCTCTCTCCTTCATGGTGTTATTTGAGCCAGCCGGCCTGTTTGTTATCAGAGCCGCGTCACCGTCTGTAGGATCACTCTCTCTGTATTTGCCCCTTCAGCCTTTTTAACACTTTCTCTTCTGGTGTTATTAGATGCTGTGCCCTATATTTGTCCACATAAAATAATAAAAAACGATGCCAAATTACACAACAATGCACAATAGGCTAAGCTGTTGCCAAAGTAACGCCAACGCTCACCAACTGGACTCCACAGTTTCCTGCATAGTTTATTGAAAATGAGAGAAATTAAAAATAATGATTGGAGAGGAGCAGAAGCGCTACCCGAGGGTTTGGATAAAGCTTGTGGGCTGAACGGTTGAATAATCGCCCGAAACACCTTCACAAAAGCACAGCGTGGAAAATTTTTATTTTTCAAGGTGATTCAGAAGTGACAGAAAATGTCAGGATGTGGGTTTTGATGGTTTTATCACAGCCGGTTTGAGCCATTACTGGTTCATAGCTGGGAACAACAATGGCTTCATCCTTTTGTGGTGGACAAATAGCCAAGAGCCTAGATAGATATTTTAATAGGCGGAAAATATTCATATCTTAGTTGAGCTTCGTGCATGACATAATTCACTGACAAAAAATATACTAATCACCAGCTTACAGAAGGAATGATCTGTGGACATAATATCTACAGGGGTTGGACAATGAAACTGAAACACCTGGTTTTAGACCACAATAATTAATTAGTATGGTGTAGGGCCTCCTTTTGCAGCCAATACTGCGTGAATTCGTCTTGGGAATGACATATACAAGTCCTGCAAAGTGGTCAGAGGGATTTTAAGCCATTCTTCTTGCAGGGTAGTGGCCAGGTCACTACGTGATACTGGTGGAGCAAAACGTTTCCTGACTCGCTCCTCCAAAACACCCCAAAGTGGCTCAATAATATTTAGATCTGGTGACTGTGCAGGCCATGGGAGATGTTCAACTTCACTTTCTTGTTCATCAAACCAATCTTTCACCAGTCTTGCTGTGTGTATTGGTGCATTGTCATCCTGATACACGGCACCGCCTTCAGGATACAATATTTGAACCATTGGATGCACATGGTCCTCAAGAATGGTTTGGTAGTCCTTGGCAGTGACGCGCCCATCTAGGATAAGTATTGGGCCAAGGGAATGCCATGATATGGCAGCCCAAACCATCACTGATCCACCCCCATGTTTCATTCTGGGCATGCAACAGTCTGGGTGGTACGGTTCTTTTGGGCTTCTCCACACCGTAACTCTCTCGGATGTGGGGAAAACAGTAAAGGTGGACTCATCAGAGAACAATACATGTTTCACATTGTCCACAGCCCAAGATTTGCGCTCCTTGCACCATTGAAACTGACGTTTGGCATTGGCATGAGTGACCAAAGGTTTGGCTATAGCAGCCCGGCCGTGTATATTGACCCTGTGGAGCTCCCGACGGACAGTTCTGGTGGAAACAGGAGAGTTGTGGTGCACATTTAATTCTGCCGTGATTTGGGCAGCCGTGGTTTTATGTTTTTTGGATACAATCCGGGTTAGCACCCGAACATCCCTTTCAGACAGCTTCCTCTTGCATCCACAGTTAATCCTGTTGGATGTGGTTCATCCTTCTTGGTGGTATGCTGACATTACCCTGGATACCGTGGCTCTTGATACATCACAAAGGCTTGCTGTCTTGGTCACAGATGCGCCAGCAAGACGTGCACCAACAACTTGTCCTCTTTTGAACTCTGGTATGTCACCCATAATGTTGTGTGCTTTTCAATATTTTGAGCAAAACTGTGCTCTTACCCTGCTAATTGAACCTTCACACTCTGCTCTTACTGGTGCAATGTGCAATCAATGAAGACTGGCTACCAGGCTGGTCCAATTTAGCCATGAAACCTCCCACACTAAAATGACAGGTGTTTCAGTTTCATTGTCCAAACCCTGTACAATGCTGTATTTTTTTCTTAGCTTTTGGAAAGTAAGAATATATCCACAACCACAGGCACTTACTCACATCATAGGGCAGTTTAGACTCACCAGATTACCGAGCATCCATGTTTTCAGTCTGTGGGAGGAAACCGGAGAGCACAGCTTCGCACACATAGGGACATGCAAGCCCTACAAGCCCTAGATGAGATCTGAACCCAGGATCTTCATGCTTTGTGACAAATTTTAAATGCAAGACATACATTTGGCCATTCACTTTTAACAAACAAATCATTATTCTACTGTTGGCTTAGTAGATATTAATTAGAGCTGCTCGATATTAGAAAAGCATGTAACTGTGATACTTTTGCTAAATACCTTTTTATACATTTTTTTCATGCACTTTTCTTTTTCCTTTATCACAATGCTGCACCACACTCTGAGAGCTTTGGCCTCATATTCAGCACCCCCAAAGAGCTTGTGCTGCCCCCATGGCGTGTGCTGCAGCCAAGCAGTCCTTCGCCATTGCAATATTGCAATCATTAATATTGTCATGGTGATTGCTGTTGAATGTATTTGTGCAACTCTAATAATCATGGTTTCTAAATGATGTTTGAAGTTTGCTTGGCTCCTTGATGATGGTATGTGTTAACTGGAGCTCCAGTGTGGCAACGCTTTTAACGAGGAGATCAGAAATGTTCTGTTTTCTTTACATTTCTAAAAAAAGAGATGAAGATTTTTAGAAGAAATTTTCAGTTTACTGACCATCTGATAGCTTCAGGCAAGGATCATGAAAGGGATGTGTCTCTGCTTGTGTCAAAGCAAAAAGTAACTCATTAAACTTTTATTTAAAATCCAGCACAGCCAGGAAATTCCCACCTGCCCCTTTGCCCTACAGCTAAGTGAAGGAGTATTGATGGATTTGTTTTCCTAAACATTAAATGAATAACAGTAACAGGTGTGTTACACTGATCCAACAGGTTATAAATCACTTTTACCCCTCAGAGCTGCCATTATGAATCAAGGACTGAAGATTCACTTGAACTGAAGCTCTAAATTTCAACATCTGCTGCGTGAATTACTTTAGGTTACAGCTTTCAGCTCCCAGAGTGACAGCTGTTTGAATCTCCGCAGTGATTCTTTTAAATCATTAGTGATTCGTGGCATCATCTTTAACATCACTCGATTGGAAATGCAAATGAGGGCAAAATGCAACCAGCATAGGATTCTAGAAGGTTAGGCCTGGGTTCTACCTCCTGCTATTTAAAACCATGTTATTGAGGATGATCACTGTCTTCGTTTATCTGCAAGAATGGGTTTAATCTTGAGTTCTTGTAGGCAGGTTTGCATGTTGAAAAGCCTAATTTCCAAAAATGCTGTTAGGGAGGACTCTCTTCTCCTGTTAACAGCGGTGAATTATTCATAGCATGGCTTTAAGAGCTTGTGGTTTAACATGGAGTCACTGACTGCTGTGGAGCTGGCATGGCAACCAGTTAAATAGAGCCTTGTATGAGCTCAGAGCTGTCAATCTCATTCTTCATTTATTATGGGGATCTACGTGCTGCACAGTCGATCCCAATAGCTCAAGTTCAGGAATTATGCTGTTTATGAAATCTGTTTTTCCCTTTGCCATTACAAGCATGTGTTGCCAAGCTCCACAAACATATTTAGCATGACACTAAAGCACATATACAATATCAGTATTTTCTCATTTTTATTTATTTTGGTATTTACAGTTGCAGTCAGACATGTACATATACTCATCATTTTCAAAACAAGAAATAGGTGCAAAAGTTACATATTCAATTAGGTTGAAAACTTAACTAAAAATGCAACCTAAACAAAACCTACAAAACCTAAAGGCATTATCTCATCACTATCCACCTCTTAACAATGTTTTGTGTATTTCCAACCTATGAGTCAGATTTTGACATTAGTGTGAACATTAAACAGCTAGTGAACTGGTTTTTAAAAAAACGGCAAAAATTTGACAGAGCAATGGAAATAGCCAAATACTCACCTATGGTTGGTGTTTCTGTCATAAAGATAAAAGGAGAGTTACAGTCTAATCTCCATAGGCATTTAAGAAGGAGGTAGTCACAGGTATTAGGTATTATGCGATTGCTGTGATTGCTTGAATGTCCATCAACGGGGTCCTATTTGGGCTTAGCGTCCCAAGTGTGCAGTGCACATGCAACTCTTAAACTGTGACGGTGTGATGAGAAGTGAAGAGGCAAATTTTTAAGCTTGGTCCAAACCATTGACCTCTGAAAAATCAGATGCCGTGAGCATTAACACACAAATTATAAAGTGATTTAAAGGGTTAAAATTTCAACCAGGGGTCCCAGGAGGGTTAAGATGCTAATAAAATCTTAAAATCTAAAACTGAAATAATTCTTTACGACTTGTCATAGTAAAACCCTGCTTTAACGCAGCTGCTCTCTCACACAGACGGCCTTACTGTAGATCCTAATTAATGGCCCATCACAGCAGGATTAAAATCATTGGAAAAAAAGTTCTTATTTCATCTTTTAGCTTTGAAAAAGAAATAGTGTTCAGTTAAAATCAGTGCAGACAGGTCAAAGCTTTGAAAAAACCTTCATATTGGAAATAAGACACTAAAATCTGATCAGAATAGAATAGAATAGATCAAACTATACTTACAGACTCAAAGTTTTATATTGATTTGACTTACAAGTATTTATTGACTTATTGAAGATTATGACTGAGTGGAGCTGGTAGATTGTTTGCCGGCACTCGGATGGATGGATGGACGGACGGATGGATGTGTTTTTTATTTGTTTAAGCTAAAAAGGAGATATTTGAAAATATATCTTCATATTTGAAGGAACCCTCTGTAGAACTATGTTGGAGCAAATGCAGGTAAGTGGAAGACAGTCACATAAATTGAGATTGTTATAATATACACACGTGGACAAATTTGTCTTTTGTTACCATTTCGCATTATCCGTCTCTTTGCTTTGTCATCAATTTTCCTCCTGCGGCCACGTCCACGGAAGTTGGCTACAGTCCCATGGATCTTAAATTTCTGAATAATATTTGCAACTATAGTCACAGGAACATGAAGCTCCTTGGAGATGGTCTTATAACCTTTACCTTTAACATGCTTATCTATAATTTTCTTTCTAATCTCCTGAGACAAATCTTTCCTTCGCTTCCTCTGGTCCATGTTGAGTGTGGTACACACCATGTCACCAAACAGCACAGTGACTACCTGTAGTCCTATATATAGGCCCACTGACTGATTACAAGAATGTAGACACCTGTGATGCTAATTAATGGACACACCTTGATTTAACATGTCCCTTTGGTCACATTATTTTCAGGGGTATCATCATTTTTGACGAGTTTATTTTTTTAATAATTCTGTTGAAGCATGTTTGAAAAGCAATGTCTGACTTTCATTTGTTCATTTTCATAGAATTTTTATTAACTATTACCTTTGTCAGATTCATTATTTCTGTGACCATTGTGGGTTTTTCTTTCATTAACGGGGGTACCAACAATTTTGTCCACGTGTGTAATTTTGGAGAAAAAGAAGAAAATTTAAATATTTTCAAAAAAACTTTTTTTTTATTTCCATTTAGAAGTACACTTAAGTAGACGGGTAAATAAAACCAGAGATATATTTTGCAGAAACTCTTACTCATTGTCGTGAAAATAGTAACTAGCAACTGGCATTGAAGGCTACAATGTTTATAGGACATATTGTTTTAAAAGAGGGGGGGGGGGTGCAGTTTATAAAAAAAAGGTATCATGTAAATGATTTAATCCAAATCAGTGAGAACGAAATTTGAGTTCCTAGCTCTGAATCTTGAGATCTCCATAGCATTGTACACAACTGTGATTGAAACTGAAATAGTCTGTTCTCACTATAATCTTTTTTGAGGCCATTTCTGGGGGCCATTATTATTCAGCTTTCATATTATTCAGATTGATTATGTAGCATCAAACAATAATCTGTTGGATCCACACCTCAGCACTTCATCAGCTCCAACAATCTGTTCAGCTCTAAATTCTCAATGCCAAAAAACAGAATGTATTTTGTTTTCCAACTCTAAAGTAAATTCTTTGAATTTCAATCTTCACCACTCAGATTGTTTCAGTGTAACAATTTAAATACCTTAGAATCTTGATTTGATGATTCTCCCTCTATATCAAACAGTTGGTAAAAAGCTGAAGCTGAGATTGTTCTTTTGAAATAATGTCGTTATTTTGAGTCTAAGATACTTCTTTCGCTCAAATACGGACATGTAGTTTAAATGACTGCTTTGTCAAACTGCTTCAATTCGTTTTCCACCGAAATAACTCTCATTGTTGAACTGGTTCGGTTCAGGTACCTTCGAACTTTGGTGTTTTGTTGAGCATTGACATGCACTTCCACCAGTTTTCAGAGCCAAGCATGCATCATCAACAGTGGGCATTACACAATGCGGGGGGGGGGGGCGTGGCGTTGTTATACAATGTGTGTTTATATGGTATGTTATTTGTCTTCGCCGCTGTACATTTTGCTTCTATTGTCTGCAGCTATGACTTGCCCATGGGTGTGATGTTGGTTTCGCACTGAAAAACCAAATATTCTGTGATAGCAGAGTTTAACCAAAGTCGTTGGTGGAAACACGTCTCACCTGTTCAAAATCACGCTCGGGAACCGGAACGTGCTTCAAAACGTGTTGGTGGGAAAGGGGGTACCTCGTAGCCTTCATTCATTACAAACCTCGATAGTTTGACTCATCATTGTATGTTTTACTCTACTGTCGGATTGTCTGCATTGTTGCTGCAAAGATTACATTGGCAATCTTCAAATCTAAAGCTATTCTTGGCCTTCTTCCCTTGTATATAGGGTCTTACATTATAAAGAAAATTGCAGGATTTTATTCGTCCACAAAATCTGTTCCTGCTGATGATGCCAAGGGCTCACGCTGAGTTGGAGAAAAAAGCGTTCAAGTATCTCGCCCCTTATGTATTGAATCAGCTCCAAAATGAGCTACATTTAAAGGAACTTGTGTCTGGATGAGTTAAAACAAATGCTTAACATTTTAAATTGCAAAGATCTGAATGCAAACGTTTACTCGTACTCGTCGTCTCCTGCTTCATCCGGGCCCAGGTCGCGGGGGCAGCAGACTCAGAAGAGACACCCCTGATGTCCCTCTCCCCAGACACCTCCTCCAGGTCCTCCGGGGGGAGTCCAAGGTGTTCCCAGGCCAGCCGAGAGACATAGTCCCTACAGCGTGTCCTGGGCCATCCTCTGGGCCTCCTCCCAGTGGGACGTGCCTGGAACACCTCCCGAGGAAGGCGTTCAGGAGGCATCCGGTATGGATGCCCAAGCCACCTCAACTGGCTCCTCTCGATGTGGAGGAGTCGCGGCTCTACTCCGAGCCCCTCCTGGATGGCCAAGTTTCTCACCCTATCTCTAAGGGAGTGCTCAGCCACCCAACGGTGGAAGCTCATTTCAGCCGCTTGTATCCGGGATCTCGTTCTTTCGGTCATGACCCAAAGTTCATGGCCATAGGTGAGGGTAGGAATGTAGACGACCGGTAAATCAAGAGCTTCGCTTTTCGGCTCAGCTCTCTCTTCACCACAACAGACTGGCATAGCGTCCCCATTACTGCGGAAACCCTGCAGTAATGGTCAATCCGTCCGTCGATCTCCCGCCCCATTCTCCCCTCACTCGTGAACATGACGCCAAGCTACTTGAACTCCTCCACTTGAGGCAGGAACTCCCCTCCAACCTGAAGAGGACAAGCCACCCTTTTCCGGTCTAGAACCTTGGCCTCGGATTCATCCCAGCCGCTTGAACTCGGCTGCGAACCGCCCCAGTGCATGCTGTAGGTCTTGGCTAGAGGGGGCCAGCAGGACCACGTTATCCGCAAAAAGAAGAGACGAAATCCACTGGTCCCCAAACCAGACCCCTCCAGCCTTTGACTGCACCTAGAAATCCTGTCCATAAAAGTTATAAACAGGACATGCACTGGGAACAGGTCCGACTTAGTGCCGGCAATGCGGACCAAACTCCTGCTCTGCTTGTACAGAGACTGGATGGCCCCTAATAAAGGGCCCCCGATTCCATACTCCTGGAACACCCCCCACAGGGCACCACGAGGGACACAGTCAAATGCCTTCTCCAGGTCCCCAAAACACATGTGGACCAGTTGGACAAACTCCCATGAAGCCTCAAGTACCCTGCAGAGGGTGTAGAGCTGGTCCAGTGTTCCATGCCCGGGAGGAAAACTACACTGCTCCTCCTGAAGCCGAGGTTCGATTATCGGCCGGACTCTCCTCTCCAATACCCTGGCATATGCCTTACCAGGGAGGCTGAGGAATGTGATCCCCCTATAATTGGAACAAACCCTCCGTTCACCCTTCTAATGAAGGGGAACCACCGCACCAGTCTGCCAGTCCAGAGGCACTGTCCCTGACCGCCACACAATGTTGAAGAGGCATGTCAACCATGACAGCCCCACAACACCCAGAGACTTGAGGTACTCAGGGCAGATCTCATCCACCCCTGAAGCCCTGCCACCGCGGAGCTTTTTAACCACCTTCGTGACTTCAGACAGGTTGATAAAAGAGTCCAATCCCGAGTCCCCAGCCTCTGCTTTCACCAGGGAATGTGTGATGGCAGGATTTAGGAGATCCTCGAAGTACTCCTTCCACCGCCCAGTAATGTCCCCAGTCGAGATCAGAAGCTCCCCACCCCAACTGTAAACAGTATTGGCGAAGCACTGCTTCCCCCTCCTGAGGTGCCAGACGGCCTCACCGAACTCCTCTTAGGCCCAAGTTTTAGCCTGTGCCACAGCCCGGGCCACGGAACGCCTGGCCTCATGGTACCCGTCAGCCGCCTCAGGAGTCCCACAAGCCAGCCACAGCCGATAGGACTCCTTCCTCAGCTTGACAGCATCCCTTACTGCCGGTTTCGACCACCGGGTTCAGGGATTGCCACCGCGATAGGCACCGCAGACGAGCAGCAGCATTAAACACTGAACCCCGCCCCCCGGAATCTGGTCAAAGAACTTTCGGATGTGGGAATTGAATACATCCCTGGCCGAGGGCTCCAGCAGAAAAATGGAGACGTTTAGACTTAATTATTTGACTTCACTGCTCAATATATTATTGTTTTTTCTTTTTATTCATGTTTTGATGATCATTGATGCTTAATGACCTGTAAAATTGCGTGTCTTATTTCTTTTTAGTACTGTTTTTGTTCAGGTTACCCTCGTAAATTAGTTTAAATCTCAATAGATCTTTCCTGGTTAAATAAAGTAATGAAAAAATAAAGAGTGAACTGGAAAATTACTAAAACCACTATGCATAGGTCAATAGACAAAGATTCATGTAATCCAACAAAGGACTGCAAATATAACTGAAAATAGATATCTCCATGCAGGGATGAAAGGATGTTGCACTGTGCCTGGGTGTTTGAATAAAGAGTGCTATTTATACTGGAAAGACGTGCCTCAGAGCTGTCAGCTCCTCTGTTCATCTTTTATATTGAATGATGTTTTGATTTGAAAGGTTCCAAGTCTGGAAATTATCTGCTTCTTCTTGTTAGAACAAAATGAAAAAGATTTAAATAGAAAGAAACATTTACTGTTTTGTTATATCACTGATACACAGATGAAATCAGTCTGCACTACCAGTATTTAAACATCCCACCAGATCCCTTGTTATTGTGCATCAAAGGCTATTTTGTTGCATATGGATGCAGCTTTGTCCCTGTTTAAAATCAAAACGAGTGGGTGGAAAAACGGCTACAAAGGGTCGGCAAATCACTAATGTTAACGAGTGGAATCATTACATTTTCTTAATTAATCAGCCTCTGGGCTCAGAAAAGATGAGCTCTAATGGAAAAATTATATTTGGAGATCTAATCAGTGTGACTCCCCCCACCTAGATTGCGGCCTTGTTGTCATTATGTGAAGACAAACTTATGTGACAGGTCTGTACATTGTAGAACGATGTTTGTATCCTTTAATTAGAATTTGTTAAATCATTGTGGTCTTGTGAATCTTTTAGATCAGATGCTTTAAGAATAATGGGCTTTAAGGCAGAGAACTGCACCTGAGTTCATCATCTTGTATGAATCTCAATAATGATAGAACTGGATGCACATGGACACAGTTATGTATAAAGCCGTTATTTCATTTAGTTGTATTAGTCTAATTTCTTGAACGAGCCTGGAGCTGCAGTCATTATGTGAACAGCAGTGGCTTTTTATAGCAGCAGCATCATTAACTCGTCAGAAAGCATGGTAAACCATAATCAGCCGTTCAGATTTCAAAGGGACGTCACACTAGATGATCTGGAAATACATGTGTGCCTCTGATATGAATGTTTTCAGAATTATTTTTTTTAATTGTAGCATAAAGTTGTAATTTTAAATCATAAATTTAAGGGCTTTCTTTGATTCATTAGCTCTGCTGCATGTGGAGGAAATTTGGATGCAGGTGTGGCCAAACAGTACTCTGGTGAAAGATGTGAAGAAGTGGGTCTTTCAGCAGGATGATGATCCACAGAACAGGAGATGGACGCTGAAAGAATATTTCATGCAGGAGAAATCAGTTTCAGAATGGTTTTCCCAGACCTGATTCCCAAAAAGCCCCTAGGAGATGATTCATTTACGAAAAATGGGAGCTTTGTCATAAATAGACTAAAAGCTTCTATGTTGAAATGTGGTGAAAAGTTGCACCTGAACTGCTTGAGAAACAGACTGATTCCAAGCACAGATTTGTCATTTCTGCAAACTGACTTAAAGGACAAGTGGGTTTTTTTCCCCAGCACACTTAGAATCAAATACTTTGCCTAAGAAATGTGTTTGTGCCATTCTGTCTTAAAATAAATGCCATTTGCTTTGACATTTAGTGACTTGATGCATTGACATTTATGCATCTTTAAATGTGGCAGAAGTGCTCAGATACATTTTGGGCCCCTTATCGTCAGGGTTTACCTTTATTTAACATACATCATAAATCAGGGACAGCAATATGAGCTTTTTATTTAATGCATTTCATAAAATGTGTTTTAAAATGAAAAGGAAGAGGTCAAAAAAGTATTGAAGAAAGAACAATATAAAACTGAAAACAATTGCTCAGTTTTAAAATATCTGTTTATTAGACATGGCTGTCATAGAGTGATGAGGATCTGTAAAGGACACTAAACTGTAAAGGATGCCCAAGACCAAAGTATTGATAGCAAAGTCTCTAGCTCAAATTTAAATTCATAAAGTGAAAATTTACAAGAAATCTGGTCCAGCAGCAATTACTTGGAGATCTGACAGGGTGGTACTCTGCCAAGGGATTTAGAAGTGCCGGCCTACTTGTAATTCTCCACACTAGACAGAAATTCAAATAAAATAACAGAACTCTGGCAGCATTCAGATGGACATTGTAACCGTGATGTACATAGGTATCAACGCTCAAAATGTTCTTTATAACTGTGTGACCTGAATAGCTCATTTTATATTTTGTAAAACATAGCGGTAGTAAATGGAATTGGATAAAAGCCTATTTTTCAACACACAATTTAGTTCATTGTATTTGAGGGTTTAACTACACTTTTGGGATATAGCTGTTAAAACGTTGTTCTGAGGAGACCGTCTGTCACGCCACTAACATTTGTCTACAGCTGGTTTTCGAACATGTTCTTTGGTCTAAAAGCCATTTCATACTAATGCTACATGTGATGGTTAGAAGGAAAGTCAAAATACTCTTGTACAATTTGTCATTAATTTAGCTCAAACACTGAGAAAAAAAAGTGAGTTATTGCTGCAGATAATCATCTTGGGAAACATGTAGGAAGAACGCATGAAGAGAGTGGTTATTGGTTTATTTACCAACATGATCAAGATACATCAGCAGACATTTTATACAGTCTGGCTGCTATCAGTCATACCTTTGACAAGGACTGTGTTGTGCCCCCCAACCATTGAATTTGAGTCGTTCCTTCCCTTGAAGCCAAGATTTTAATTTCATTGTTCTTGGGCAAAAAGTGTTTCCAACTGAGAGATCGTTTACTTGATCAGTGTCACCCACCTTTCCTGAATAGAGGATCTTTGGGAAGAGTAAGAGCGTTCACCCAAACTGAGAATAAAGGGCCGCTCATTCTCCTTTAAAATGTCGATGTTGTTAAGAAAACAGTACATTTTCTTTATACTTTGTTACGCTATGTCATCATCCATATATGGTAGTGTCTTTCAGTTTTGGAGATGCATAGATTTGAAAGGCTCTTTTTGCTTTAAAGATGTGTTTTAAATGTACTTATCTGCTTTAAAAAAACATAGAAATGGTCAATTGTAATTTAATAAGGATTTTTAGAATATATCATCTCCTTGAATATCTTAGGTTTAGGAAAGGATTAATATATATTTTTAAAAGATAAACTCTAAATGCATTCACTCCAAAAATTGGCTGAGATTTTGTGTTGTTGATTTCACGACCAGGTTGAACCTTTTTATATTGAAGAAATAATAGAATCATAGAACAGAGACCGTATGACCTGCCTGAGGCTCGCTGACAAAGGTTGCTTATGCAGGCGGTTTGATGTTTAAAAAGATGCTGAATGGAGTTTCAGAAGAAAACCTGAAAAATGAAAAAAAAAGGATGGTTTTACCTAAGTGAAAGAGCAGTGTGAATGTTAGATGCTGATGATCAAATTTGTACGTATGGCCCTAACTCTATATGTTTCCTTGATGAAGCATGAACGGGAACTGACAGTTGGAGAAAGTGATGGCTGATGGGAGCCCTGGTGGGCGGCGAGCTGTTTGTTGTTTTAACATTAGGGAGGTCGGAGCTTTGAGGAAAGCAGATGGAGGTAAGAGATGAGCATGAGTGGGTGGATGACTGACCTCCTCAGCCTCGCATTCGCCTCCCTGTTCTCCAACTGCCTTCACTTCTACGCTCTTTAAGAAATGTAATTTAACTGCATTTATTGCTCAGATTGCTTCTTTATTGGTCTGTTTACTCATATTCTCCTGATTTAATGTTAATTAAGCAGCATTTAATGTTGTAGGTCCTCTGAATCTGCTTTGTTAATCAACAGCTTTTTTCAATGAATCAATATTTTCTTTACTATTTTACCTAATTGTTTAGGAAGAGGAATTGAAATTGTAAAGAAACCAAAGACTAAATTTAGTACATTCTGCTTTTCTTTCTCTGTTTAAATTTTAGTGTCTGAATAAAAACAGAATGTAACCCTTCTATTATTCATTGAATAAAACGTAGGCAAGTTGAACATATAAAGTAAAAGCGCTTGTGTGAACGCAGAAAGCTTTTTCTCCTCTCTGCCATTCTGCGCCGGCTCTATTCAAAGCTCTGTTTCTGACGTGAAAATGTGTTTTATAGTTGTACGTGGTACAATAGAGGAGTTTTACTGAGGTCAGTACGAATAAAATATCTATGTGGATTAAAAAGCCGATTAAAAGCAGGATCTATTTCAACAAAATATTGTCTGATTCACAATTGTCGCTAGCCCTGTTAAAGATGTGTAAACCTTCAGAAAAGGTACTTATTTTGGATATGGGGAAAATGTTTTAGGCACCAAAATTATTGTTGCTGTTTATTTCTTTAATATTTCTATTATTTCTCCTCTTCTATAATATTTAACAAGGTTGGAGCCAACAGGAGTCATGGGTTCTCTCCTTTGCTCTTTTTTTAGTTCCCCTTTCAGGTTTGCTAAAGGATTTAAGAGAGAGATTAGAGACTGTAATTGTAATGGAAAAATGTTGATTTTGTTTGTAGAGAACCACTTCTGTGTCTGATTTTCTTCTATATTTTACATCATTATTCTGCTAAACGGCTCAGTAACATCTGTTTTTCAGTTTACTGGCAGAGGCCAAAAGAGTTTTATTTAAAATTTCCTGATATTTCAAAGAGTTTATGATGTCATGCAATCTGACAGGTTTACAGCTCCTTAGGAAGAGAAGCAGGCCCACAGCATCAATGATCCTCTACCATACAACAGTGGGAACAGTTGGAAGTGTAGGCTTCAGTTACATTTATCTTACTTTTATTTCACAGGAAGTGTTAGGAGTTGGTGTGGAACAGGTAATTTTTTGTTAATTATTTGTATAACCTGGAGTAACTGGCAGTGAACCTTTTTACATCGCTGTGGATCAATGTTGGCCCACTCTTCTTTGCAGAATCGTTTTAATTTAGCCACATGGGAGGGTTTTCCAGCATGAACTGCCTGTTTAGGGCTTATCTGATTTAAGTCCAGACTTTGACTAGGCCACTCCAAAACCTTTATTTTGTTCTAGTTTTTTGAGCCATTAGAATGTAGGCTTGCTGATTTTCTATGGATCTTGGTCATGCTAATTATCCCAAGCGCTCTCAATCTTGAGATCACAAATAGGTAGCTGGACATACTCCACCAGGATTTATTTGAGAGGTTCCATCACATCAAGTCATCCAGATGCTGAAGCAGCAAAACAGCCCCACATCATCTTCCCCCACGTTTGACTCAAGGTGTGATGTTGTTCTGATATGGTGTGTTAGTTTTTTGCCATATTCAACAGGACACCCTTCAGCAAGTTGCTCTTTTTTTCTTGCCAGCTCACAAAAGGTTTACCTAAAAGTCTTGAGGATGATTAAGATGATTAAGTTTTTTTGAGAAACATGCTTTGTGTTATTTTTGGTCATCAGTGGTTTTTGCCTTGAAACTCTTCCACAGTTGGGATTTTTGCTCAGTCTCTTTCTCATCGATGAACACTGACCTTTGTGCTTTAGGATGTTGTTCTGGGTCCCTTTGTGACCTCTTGGGTGTTTTGTTGAAGCTCCCTTGGAGTAATTTTAGTAGGCCTGCCTCTTGGGAAGGTTCGCCACCGTTCCGTGCTCTCTCCATTTGTGGACAATGAGTCTTGCTATGTATGTTTCACTGTTGCCCCGAGGTCTTCCAAATGGCCAGATTTCTGTTTAATGAGTTTCTCTATTGTTGAATTTCTTTAGATTGCTGCATGATATGTTTGGTTTTTTAAAAATCTTTTAGCCTTCTTCATGTTGTCAGACTGGTTCTTTTTGAGGGATTTATTAATTCAACATGGGGAGCAATTATATTTTCACATAGGGCCAGGTTCATTTACACAGCTTTTTCCCCTAAGAAATGAAATGATTTGAAAACTGCTTTGCGTATTTGCTCTGGTTTGCTTTCTAAGTCAGTTAACTTTATTTAGTTGGCACCTTTTAAATGGATCTGCTTACAAACGCAAGCTTAGGATGAAATATGCATCAGTACTGTGCTAATAGGAAATGAATATGAATATCCTCTAATAGTGCTGTTTTCACCAGGAATAGATTGGCACAAGAGATACATTTCATCTATACAGTATTTTACCAACAGTTTACATTTTCGCTTTCTAATAATAAAAAAATGTGCTATGAATTACACTTTCCTATCAGCCTATTTGATTTTTAAAGAATAAAAAAACAAATCAAGTGCATTTTTATCACCATTGCCTCTTGAATATATAAGACGAGCCGCTTGCTGTGACTCTGGATCAGCTTTGTCTGATAATTGTGCCGTTTACAGTGTGTTTGACCTTTTAAGCTGCTGCCCATGACTTCAGTGAAATCTGTTAATGGCCCACCCAGCTCATAAAGCCTTGCGGTGCCCTTTGGCTGAAGCTTTGTGTTTCTGTTGAACCCTTAATCCTTTTAGAAGGTCTGCAGTCAATTAGCTCAAACACAGCAGTAAAAGATGTCCAGTGTCACATTTAAGACATCACTTACAGCACAAATCACTTTTCCTAATGAGGATTAACTGGCGTGCGTCTGCACTGGTTAGGTCCTTTTTTTTTCTGTTAACGTCGAGCTTCTGTAATTCAAAATATGACTTGATGGGCAGGCAGAAAGCAGGTATGTGCCTACAATTACACAACAATGTGGTAGAAATGTTAAGTGCTTTGAAAAAAACCACACACAGTTAAATGTACTTGATGTTTCTGCTCTTTGCAGGTTTGAGTTTACAGGCATGAAGCGCATAAATGGACAAACACTAGACCTTTGATCCAGATCCATTTGAAACACGTATGACTGCAGTGTGGCTCTTTTTGTCTCACACTGAACAAGTTGATAAATAAAACTCTCAAAATTACTGACCGCCAATTAAACCACACATTAGAGTGCAGATCTTTATAGATTAAAAAACAGACCTGTACTTTTGAAGATAGGAATCAAAATGGTTTTGTTTATAATTTGTCTTTCAGCTTTGGTGGTATGCAGCCATGCACAGGTTTGTGCTTCAGTGTGCAGAGATCGATAGTAAGATCTCGGCTCTTACTAAAAGAGGAAAAGCTAAAGGTTGCTTCTGTGAGCTTCTTTTTCTTTGGATTTGGTCAAGGAAGGCAACTATTTTCTCTCCTATCACTGTATTTAGTTGAGAAGTAGAAGATAAAGGGCCTAAACTTACAGTGAGTGGTTGGTTGGTTTTCTGTCTTTCTTTGCCAGATTTTGGCATTCTTGTAAATCTCCAAGTCAACATTTTCTAGAATATTCAGATGGAAACTGTTTTTATTATTGCTAGTTGTGCTAATTATGCTTAATGCTAATAGAAGATGCTAAAGACAGTTTAACAGGTCAACTTTGTAATCATTTTGTCTTTGTTAAGAATGAGTAAATTTATAATTGTAGTATTAAACTATTTAACAAAAGAAAATCTTGTCAGAGTGTTTTACTCAGAGAAAACCATCAAAGACATCCAAACCTGTTTTTTTTTTTAAATAGATTTTGTTCGTTATAACTTGTGCCTGAATGTATGAGATGGCACTATCAATAGAAAGGGCAACTTCTACGTCTGCTGGAATCCTTTTAACACCACTTTAATGCCTTGATTTCTGTTCTCAAGTCTGTGTTTGATTGCAAAGCAGCTCTGTGGGCTTTCATTACTAAGACACAAAACTCGTGAGGAGTCTGTTTGATTACATGAAGCATTCTGTACCACAGCTTAAAATATTTCAATGCTGTGAGAGCAAGAACATAGTTTCTTTGCTCTGCATTAACTTTTTTATAAAAACGTGCAGTGAGTAAAAATTCAGTTTATTTTAATTTCTTCAGACAAGCCAAATAGTTGTATTGTTATAAAATGTATTTTGAAATATTCATGTTAAGGTTTATGTATGAAGCCTTGAAGTCAGTATACAGTATGTCACAAGAAATATTTATACCTCTTAAAAGTTTCTACATTACAACAACAAACTTGAATGTGTTTTTATTGGTAATTTACATTATAGATCAACACAAGGTGGCACAGAATTGTGCCGTAAAAGGAAGCTGGAAATTGTGCCATTCAAATGTAATTAGCTCCCTTTACTCTGATTCTCCTAAATACAATTTTTATGTTCCACTTTTTGGCCTACATGCAAAACAATGTTTTCAAAAACTAGCGCTAAACATCACCCTCCCTGACGACACTATCCCTGTGGTGAAATATGGTAGTGGCAGCATCATGCTGTGGGGATGCTTTCCTTCACAAGGGGTGGGGATTTGGAGCACAGCTCTATCAAATGACGGGTCTATTATCAGGCATGTGCAGAACCTGATGACTTGTTCTTGATGTGGAGCTAATGCAGCTATTTCAGTTAGCTGTGCTGGAGCAGGGGCAAATCTGGAACATGCAGGACACAGGTCCCTGAGGACTGGAGTTGGACACCCCTGATCTATCAAATAAAATCCCAATAAAATTCATTTTCGTGAGTTTGTGGGTGTAGCAAAACATATTGTGAAAATTGGTTTGCACAGTGCGTCATCTTTTCCACTGTATTTCCACTGTAAAAAAAAGTAGAATATTGTGAAAAAGTTTGAGTGAAATATTTCAAGCATTTCTTTCTTGTAATTATGATGCGTATTACTTACAGATGAAAACTCATAATTCAGTGTCTCAGGAAATTAGAATATTACATAAGATCAATAAAAAAGGTTATTTGAAACAAAAATGTCTAAAAAAAGGCTAATGCAAAGTATGTTCATTTCTATGCACACAGTACCTGGTTGGGCCTCCTTTTGCATTAATTACTGCATGGATTCAATCAGCCTGTGGCACTGCGTAGGTGTAACTGAAGCCCAGCTTGCTTTGATAGCGGTCTTCAGGTCATCTGCATTGTTGGGTCTGGTCTCTCATCTTCCTCCTGATAATAGTCCATAGATTCTCTATGGGGTTCAGGTCTGGCCAGTTTGCTGGCCAGTCAAGCACAAGAACACCATGGTCACTGAACCAGCTTTTGGTACCTTTGGCAGTGTGGGCCGGTGCCAAGTCCTGCTGGGAAATGAAATCAGCATCTCCATAAAGCTTATCAGCAGAAGGAAGCATGACATAGTCTAAAATTTCCTGGTCGATCACTGCGTCGACTGTGAACGTCAGAAAAGCCAGTGGACCAAAACTAGCAGATGGCATGGCACCCCAAACCATCACTGACTGTAGAAACTTCACACTGGATTCTGTGCTTCTCCACTCTTCTTCCAGACCCTGGGGCCATGATTTCCCAATAAAATGCAAACTTTGCTGTCATCTAAAAGGAGATTTTAGACCACTGAGCAAAAAAGGCCAGTTGTTTTTCTTAGCCCAGGCAAGACGGTTCTGATGTTGTCTCTGGTTCCCCTAAATTTTGATGAATTTTGTCCGCCAATCCTCTAAAGGCTGCAGTTATCCCTGTTGCTGGTGCACCTTTTCCTTCCATTCAACTTTCTATGAATATGTTTGGATACAGCACTCTAAACAATCAGCTTCCTTATCGATAACCAGTGGCTTACCCTCCTTGTGGAGGGTATCAATATCTGTCTTCTGGACATCTGTCCAGTCAGCTGTCTTACCCATGATTATGTCGCCTATGACCCCGACTGAGAGACCATTCAGAGGCTCAGGAAACATTTGCAGGTGTTTTGACTTTCACAATATTCTAATTTTCCGAGACACTGAATTGGGGTTTTCATTATCTGGAAGCCATAATCATAAAAGTTACAAGAAATAAAAGGCTGGAATTATTTTAGCTAATGTGTTATGAACCTATATAATATGACTTTCACTTTCTGAAATGTTTTTAAAATATTCGAATGTTTTGACTCCACTGTCCTAAATCCCAGTTTCTACACCTGCAGCAAAGCGAAAGAGCCTGATGAATGATAAGTGCGTAGGAGAATTAGGATATTGAATGTCTGCTGAAGGTGTTGACCACAACATTGATGTAGTATTTAAGAGTTTCAATTCGAAGCCACTCAATTGTTTGTCTCAAGTGTTCCTCCCACACACAGAAGCCTTGAGCTACTCTTGGCTGTGCCATATCTTTTCTCTTGTTTCTTTCGTTTTGTTTAGAAAGAAAACATTTCTCCTAGATACCATGTCCATCCAAGCTTTGGGAACCAGCTTGAATGGAAACCAGGGAAGCAGATCTCTTCTCCTTGAACCTTCGTGCTGGCTGAAACGTTGTGCAGCTGGAACGAAGGGTTAAGACATTAGTTGCATCTCTGCATACATGTTCTTTGTGTGTGGGTTGGTTTTTTTTTCAGGCTCTGGCACTTGGCAGCCAATAATTGAACATAATTGCCTCCATTTGTGGAAAAAGGCAAAGATGAACATTAGTGAGATCAGCGACATGTACTGCGAAGTGTTTGCTGCCTTTAAGAGAGTCTCACAGGCGGTCGATGAAATCCTCTACACATGATGTTTGGTGGTTGCTTAGCACTGAATACCTTCAATATACATAGATGCATTTGTCATTCTGTTAACTAACCTTTTCTAAGAGCTTCTATTTTTTCCCTAAAGACTTTAGTATCACCGAATTGAATGAGTCTTTCTTTACCCCCAAAACTTTCCAATTCTTTTCTCACCAAATTCACCTTTTTGCTCAAATGTTGAGAAATAAACATGTCACACAGGTAGATGATCTCTGGATGATTTTCGTGTGCCAGTATCAGTATTTTTACACTGCTCCCCCCCCCTTTTCATGGGCTGTCAAGTATGTGAAACTTTTTGGAGAACAATAATTGCAGTTAAATTACATCCGCTTGGAGGGATCCTTTTATTTCTCCTCCACCGAAAAAAAGCTTCAGATGTGGATGTCGTCAGCTACTTTTCTAAACTGAACCGTTTCCATCCCATCTGTCCACAACATCTGTGCATGCACTCTTATAAATATGTTTGCCCACATTTGTAATTCTTGTCGGGCAAATTAAAGCTGATGTGCTGCTCTCATTGTGTAATGCTCTTATAGTTGTCCTTCCCTTGTACAACTGCTTGCAGATTTTTATGCTTAAACAGATTTCCTGACCAATTCTACTTCATCTGGGGTGACATGGAGCTGCAGTATATTGAACTGCAAATGTCATCACCATGTTGCAATCACTAAGGTCTCATAGGATAGTAATACTTGTAACATTCAACAGCCAGTTTAGCCAGAGAAACCCTCTTGTTGAGGTCATTCAAAATATAGCCATTCTCTTATAAGCAGTCATTATTTATTTTAATAGCAGAGGCAGAACCACACTGTTTGAGGGAGCTGTTGCTGTAAAAAATGTTTTATTAAAGTGAGAAGATGAAGACAAAACGGTTTGAAGTCCAGAAGTTTATATAAGCGAGTTTCTTTTCCTATTTCATAGAGAATGTAGATTCTACCTTGACTCTGTGATTCCCAATTGTCTGTCAACATTTCCAAATAAAGAATGTTCCTTCAGAAACAGAAATTGAAAATTCAAAAAGATGAAACTGAGCTAAATTGCTGTGCTTCATTCTGCCGTCCTGTTATCTGCTGAAAGTCTTGCTCTCTCTCACAGCCATATAAACTGCCATGTTGTAGAAAATAGTTTCTTTTAAATTGCCTCCTCTGACTTCATTTTAAGTGCCTTAGTAATACTGAAAATAGCTAACCCTAAATCTAAGCAGCGTCCACCCTCAAGACTGGTGTCGTCACCTGGTAGCACCTACGTTTTTTTTTTTTCTATGATCGATAAAAGATTTATGTTTCTGACCAGTCAGTCACACGTCAGGGTCCATTAATCTGAAAATCATCTACCGGTTTTTAAGTATTGAAATATAACACCTGAAGCAAAGGTCAGAGATTTGTGGTCATGTCCCATTTACAGTTTTTGTAAAGTTTTAACGAGTCGAACTTAATATGTCCAGCTATAATATTTGAAAAGCACTAAAACATTTTTCTAGTGTCCCTTCTGTGCATGATTCATAATCTTTTATATTTGAAGCAGAGGCTACATCACACTGCCCGTAAAACAGCATTTTCATTTTGTCTAGCATTGCTAAAACATCAGTATCTGTGTGTATTTCCTAGAGAACGTTGATCCATGCCTTAACTCTGAGCTCCAAATGATTAAGAGCAGAGCTATTTTGTTGTACTCTGTTTAGCTATAAGTAGCTAAGCATCTAGGTGCATTTCTTAAAAAAAAAAACATAATGTCCTGTCTGATATTTCAAATATCAACTATGAAATTATTATTATTGTGATGGCATTAATTATTATTATTATTATATTACTATTACCATTATTATTACTATTAAAAATGTTTAATTGGGGTTAATAATAAGCCTTTTAGATTTAAGAACTATTATTAAAAACTAAGGACCAAAATGTTCTGTAAATACAGAAGTGTTTCTTGAGCCGATTGTGGATAAATTTAACTTGTACTCACACTTGTATACAGAGAGAATCAGGTCAACAGTGTATGTTTTGATGCTTCATGGGGCCAACGTGCAAGCACAAATATTTTTTTACACTGTTTTGACATGTGGGAGGACATCTGTAAAGCAGCAGTGACAGGCAGCCTTGTTATTATGTGGACAATACTCCACATCATCCAAGCAACAAAAGATGCTACGCAGCAGCGGATGCCGAGTGACAGGTGATCCTGCTGTGCCTCCGTTGTCAGACACTGACGTCGCTTTGGATGACGACTGAGGAGCAGAGACGGATTCATTGGATTTTATTCTCTTCTCCCACATGTTTTAAGCGGGAGAGGTTAGAACAAAAACCAAGGAAATTGAAAAGGACTCAGCTGTGACCAAGTCTCTCTCCTTCATGGTGTTATTTGAGCCAGCCGGCCTGTTTGTTATCAGAGCCGCGTCACCGTCTGTAGGATCACTCTCTCTGTATTTGCCCCTTCAGCCTTTTTAACACTTTCTCTTCTGGTGTTATTAGATGCTGTGCCCTATATTTGTCCACATAAAATAATAAAAAACGATGCCAAATTACACAACAATGCACAATAGGCTAAGCTGTTGCCAAAGTAACGCCAACGCTCACCAACTGGACTCCACAGTTTCCTGCATAGTTTATTGAAAATGAGAGAAATTAAAAATAATGATTGGAGAGGAGCAGAAGCGCTACCCGAGGGTTTGGATAAAGCTTGTGGGCTGAACGGTTGAATAATCGCCCGAAACACCTTCACAAAAGCACAGCGTGGAAAATTTTTATTTTTCAAGGTGATTCAGAAGTGACAGAAAATGTCAGGATGTGGGTTTTGATGGTTTTATCACAGCCGGTTTGAGCCATTACTGGTTCATAGCTGGGAACAACAATGGCTTCATCCTTTTGTGGTGGACAAATAGCCAAGAGCCTAGATAGATATTTTAATAGGCGGAAAATATTCATATCTTAGTTGAGCTTCGTGCATGACATAATTCACTGACAAAAAATATACTAATCACCAGCTTACAGAAGGAATGATCTGTGGACATAATATCTACAGGGGTTGGACAATGAAACTGAAACACCTGGTTTTAGACCACAATAATTAATTAGTATGGTGTAGGGCCTCCTTTTGCAGCCAATACTGCGTGAATTCGTCTTGGGAATGACATATACAAGTCCTGCACAGTGGTCAGAGGGATTTTAAGCCATTCTTCTTGCAGGATAGTGGCCAGGTCACTACGTGATACTGGTGGAGGAAAACGTTTCCTGACTCGCTCCTCCAAAACACCCCAAAGTGGCTCAATAATATTTAGATCTGGTGACTGTGCAGGCCACGGGAGATGTTCAACTTCACTTTCATGTTCATCAAACCAATCTTTCACCAGTATTGCTGTGTGTATTGGTGCATTGTCATCCTGATACACGGCACCGCCTTCAGGATACAATGTTTGAACCATTGGATGCTCATGGTCCTCAAGAATGGTTCGGTAGTCCTTGGCAGTGACGCGCCCATCTAGGATAAGTATTGGGCCAAGGGAATGCCATGATATGGCAGCCCAAACCATCACTGATCCACCCCCATGTTTCATTCTGGGCATGCAACAGTCTGGGTGGTACGGTTCTTTTGGGCTTCTCCACACCGTAACTCTCTCGGATGTGGGAAAAACAGTAAAGGTGGACTCATCAGAGAACAATACATGTTTCACATTGTCCACAGCCCAAGATTTGCGCTCCTTGCACCATTGAAACTGACGTTTGGCATTGGCATGAGTGACCAAAGGTTTGGTTATAGCAGCCCGGCCGTGTATATTGGCCCTGTGGAGCTCCCGACGGACAGTTCTGGTGGAAACAGGAGAGTTGAGGTGCACATTTAATTCTGCCGTGATTTGGGCAGCCGTGGTTTTATGTTTTTTGGATACAATCCGGGTTAGCACCCGAACATCCCTTTCAGACAGCTTCCTCTTGCATCCACAGTTAATCCTGTTGGATGTGGTTCATCCTTCTTGGTGGTATGCTGACATTACCCTGGATACCGTGGCTCTTGATACATCACAAAGACTTGCTGTCTTGGTCACAGATGCGCCAGCAAGACGTGCACCAACAATTTGTCCTCTTTTGAACTCTGGTATGTCACCCATAATGTTGTGTGCTTTTCAATATTTTGAGCAAAACTGTGCTCTTACCCTGCTAATTGAACCTTCACACTCTGCTCTTACTGGTGCAATGTGCAATCAATGAAGACTGGCTACCAGGCTGGTCCAATTTAGCCATGAAACCTCCCACACTAAAATGACAGGTGTTTCAGTTTCATTGTCCAAACCCTGTACAATGCTGTATTTTTTTCTTAGCTTTTGGAAAGTAAGAATATATCCACAACCACAGGCACTTACTCACATCATAGGGCAGTTTAGACTCACCAGATTACCGAGCATCCATGTTTTCAGTCTGTGGGAGGAAACCGGAGAGCACAGCTTCGCACACATAGGGACATGCAAGCCCTACAAGCCCTAGATGAGATCTGAACCCAGGATCTTCATGCTTTGTGACAAATTTTAAATGCAAGACATACATTTGGCCATTCACTTTTAACAAACAAATCATTATTCTACTGTTGGCTTAGTAGATATTAATTAGAGCTGCTCGATATTAGAAAAGCATGTAACTGTGATACTTTTGCTAAATACCTTTTTATACATTTTTTTCATGCACTTTTCTTTTTCCTTTATCACAATGCTGCACCACACTCTGAGAGCTTTGGCCTCATATTCAGCACCCCCAAAGAGCTTGTGCTGCCCCCATGGCGTGTGCTGCAGCCAAGCAGTCCTTCGCCATTGCAATATTGCAATCATTAATATTGTCATGGTGATTGCTGTTGAATGTATTTGTGCAACTCTAATAATCATGGTTTCTAAATGATGTTTGAAGTTTGCTTGGCTCCTTGATGATGGTATGTGTTAACTGGAGCTCCAGTGTGGCAACGCTTTTAACGAGGAGATCAGAAATGTTCTGTTTTCTTTACATTTCTAAAAAAAGAGATGAAGATTTTTAGAAGAAATTTTCAGTTTACTGACCATCTGATAGCTTCAGGCAAGGATCATGAAAGGGATGTGTCTCTGCTTGTGTCAAAGCAAAAAGTAACTCATTAAACTTTTATTTAAAATCCAGCACAGCCAGGAAATTCCCACCTGCCCCTTTGCCCTACAGCTAAGTGAAGGAGTATTGATGGATTTGTTTTCCTAAACATTAAATGAATAACAGTAACAGGTGTGTTACACTGATCCAACAGGTTATAAATCACTTTTACCCCTCAGAGCTGCCATTATGAATCAAGGACTGAAGATTCACTTGAACTGAAGCTCTAAATTTCAACATCTGCTGCGTGAATTACTTTAGGTTACAGCTTTCAGCTCCCAGAGTGACAGCTGTTTGAATCTCCGCAGTGATTCTTTTAAATCATTAGTGATTCGTGGCATCATCTTTAACATCACTCGATTGGAAATGCAAATGAGGGCAAAATGCAACCAGCATAGGATTCTAGAAGGTTAGGCCTGGGTTCTACCTCCTGCTATTTAAAACCATGTTATTGAGGATGATCACTGTCTTCGTTTATCTGCAAGAATGGGTTTAATCTTGAGTTCTTGTAGGCAGGTTTGCATGTTGAAAAGCCTAATTTCCAAAAATGCTGTTAGGGAGGACTCTCTTCTCCTGTTAACAGCGGTGAATTATTCATAGCATGGCTTTAAGAGCTTGTGGTTTAACATGGAGTCACTGACTGCTGTGGAGCTGGCATGGCAACCAGTTAAATAGAGCCTTGTATGAGCTCAGAGCTGTCAATCTCATTCTTCATTTATTATGGGGATCTACGTGCTGCACAGTCGATCCCAATAGCTCAAGTTCAGGAATTATGCTGTTTATGAAATCTGTTTTTCCCTTTGCCATTACAAGCATGTGTTGCCAAGCTCCACAAACATATTTAGCATGACACTAAAGCACATATACAATATCAGTATTTTCTCATTTTTATTTATTTTGGTATTTACAGTTGCAGTCAGACATGTACATATACTCATCATTTTCAAAACAAGAAATAGGTGCAAAAGTTACATATTCAATTAGGTTGAAAACTTAACTAAAAATGCAACCTAAACAAAACCTACAAAACCTAAAGGCATTATCTCATCACTATCCACCTCTTAACAATGTTTTGTGTATTTCCAACCTATGAGTCAGATTTTGACATTAGTGTGAACATTAAACAGCTAGTGAACTGGTTTTTAAAAAAACGGCAAAAATTTGACAGAGCAATGGAAATAGCCAAATACTCACCTATGGTTGGTGTTTCTGTCATAAAGATAAAAGGAGAGTTACAGTCTAATCTCCATAGGCATTTAAGAAGGAGGTAGTCACAGGTATTAGGTATTATGCGATTGCTGTGATTGCTTGAATGTCCATCAACGGGGTCCTATTTGGGCTTAGCGTCCCAAGTGTGCAGTGCACATGCAACTCTTAAACTGTGACGGTGTGATGAGAAGTGAAGAGGCAAATTTTTAAGCTTGGTCCAAACCATTGACCTCTGAAAAATCAGATGCCGTGAGCATTAACACACAAATTATAAAGTGATTTAAAGGGTTAAAATTTCAACCAGGGGTCCCAGGAGGGTTAAGATGCTAATAAAATCTTAAAATCTAAAACTGAAATAATTCTTTACGACTTGTCATAGTAAAACCCTGCTTTAACGCAGCTGCTCTCTCACACAGACGGCCTTACTGTAGATCCTAATTAATGGCCCATCACAGCAGGATTAAAATCATTGGAAAAAAAGTTCTTATTTCATCTTTTAGCTTTGAAAAAGAAATAGTGTTCAGTTAAAATCAGTGCAGACAGGTCAAAGCTTTGAAAAAACCTTCATATTGGAAATAAGACACTAAAATCTGATCAGAATAGAATAGAATAGATCAAACTATACTTACAGACTCAAAGTTTTATATTGATTTGACTTACAAGTATTTATTGACTTATTGAAGATTATGACTGAGTGGAGCTGGTAGATTGTTTGCCGGCACTCGGATGGATGGATGGACGGACGGATGGATGTGTTTTTTATTTGTTTAAGCTAAAAAGGAGATATTTGAAAATATATCTTCATATTTGAAGGAACCCTCTGTAGAACTATGTTGGAGCAAATGCAGGTAAGTGGAAGACAGTCACATAAATTGAGATTGTTATAATATACACACGTGGACAAATTTGTCTTTTGTTACCATTTCGCATTATCCGTCTCTTTGCTTTGTCATCAATTTTCCTCCTGCGGCCACGTCCACGGAAGTTGGCTACAGTCCCATGGATCTTAAATTTCTGAATAATATTTGCAACTATAGTCACAGGAACATGAAGCTCCTTGGAGATGGTCTTATAACCTTTACCTTTAACATGCTTATCTATAATTTTCTTTCTAATCTCCTGAGACAAATCTTTCCTTCGCTTCCTCTGGTCCATGTTGAGTGTGGTACACACCATGTCACCAAACAGCACAGTGACTACCTGTAGTCCTATATATAGGCCCACTGACTGATTACAAGAATGTAGACACCTGTGATGCTAATTAATGGACACACCTTGATTTAACATGTCCCTTTGGTCACATTATTTTCAGGGGTATCATCATTTTTGACGAGTTTATTTTTTTAATAATTCTGTTGAAGCATGTTTGAAAAGCAATGTCTGACTTTCATTTGTTCATTTTCATAGAATTTTTATTAACTATTACCTTTGTCAGATTCATTATTTCTGTGACCATTGTGGGTTTTTCTTTCATTAACGGGGGTACCAACAATTTTGTCCACGTGTGTAATTTTGGAGAAAAAGAAGAAAATTTAAATATTTTCAAAAAAACTTTTTTTTTATTTCCATTTAGAAGTACACTTAAGTAGACGGGTAAATAAAACCAGAGATATATTTTGCAGAAACTCTTACTCATTGTCGTGAAAATAGTAACTAGCAACTGGCATTGAAGGCTACAATGTTTATAGGACATATTGTTTTAAAAGAGGGGGGGGGGGTGCAGTTTATAAAAAAAAGGTATCATGTAAATGATTTAATCCAAATCAGTGAGAACGAAATTTGAGTTCCTAGCTCTGAATCTTGAGATCTCCATAGCATTGTACACAACTGTGATTGAAACTGAAATAGTCTGTTCTCACTATAATCTTTTTTGAGGCCATTTCTGGGGGCCATTATTATTCAGCTTTCATATTATTCAGATTGATTATGTAGCATCAAACAATAATCTGTTGGATCCACACCTCAGCACTTCATCAGCTCCAACAATCTGTTCAGCTCTAAATTCTCAATGCCAAAAAACAGAATGTATTTTGTTTTCCAACTCTAAAGTAAATTCTTTGAATTTCAATCTTCACCACTCAGATTGTTTCAGTGTAACAATTTAAATACCTTAGAATCTTGATTTGATGATTCTCCCTCTATATCAAACAGTTGGTAAAAAGCTGAAGCTGAGATTGTTCTTTTGAAATAATGTCGTTATTTTGAGTCTAAGATACTTCTTTCGCTCAAATACGGACATGTAGTTTAAATGACTGCTTTGTCAAACTGCTTCAATTCGTTTTCCACCGAAATAACTCTCATTGTTGAACTGGTTCGGTTCAGGTACCTTCGAACTTTGGTGTTTTGTTGAGCATTGACATGCACTTCCACCAGTTTTCAGAGCCAAGCATGCATCATCAACAGTGGGCATTACACAATGCGGGGGGGGGGGGCGTGGCGTTGTTATACAATGTGTGTTTATATGGTATGTTATTTGTCTTCGCCGCTGTACATTTTGCTTCTATTGTCTGCAGCTATGACTTGCCCATGGGTGTGATGTTGGTTTCGCACTGAAAAACCAAATATTCTGTGATAGCAGAGTTTAACCAAAGTCGTTGGTGGAAACACGTCTCACCTGTTCAAAATCACGCTCGGGAACCGGAACGTGCTTCAAAACGTGTTGGTGGGAAAGGGGGTACCTCGTAGCCTTCATTCATTACAAACCTCGATAGTTTGACTCATCATTGTATGTTTTACTCTACTGTCGGATTGTCTGCATTGTTGCTGCAAAGATTACATTGGCAATCTTCAAATCTAAAGCTATTCTTGGCCTTCTTCCCTTGTATATAGGGTCTTACATTATAAAGAAAATTGCAGGATTTTATTCGTCCACAAAATCTGTTCCTGCTGATGATGCCAAGGGCTCACGCTGAGTTGGAGAAAAAAGCGTTCAAGTATCTCGCCCCTTATGTATTGAATCAGCTCCAAAATGAGCTACATTTAAAGGAACTTGTGTCTGGATGAGTTAAAACAAATGCTTAACATTTTAAATTGCAAAGATCTGAATGCAAACGTTTACTCGTACTCGTCGTCTCCTGCTTCATCCGGGCCCAGGTCGCGGGGGCAGCAGACTCAGAAGAGACACCCCTGATGTCCCTCTCCCCAGACACCTCCTCCAGGTCCTCCGGGGGGAGTCCAAGGTGTTCCCAGGCCAGCCGAGAGACATAGTCCCTACAGCGTGTCCTGGGCCATCCTCTGGGCCTCCTCCCAGTGGGACGTGCCTGGAACACCTCCCGAGGAAGGCGTTCAGGAGGCATCCGGTATGGATGCCCAAGCCACCTCAACTGGCTCCTCTCGATGTGGAGGAGTCGCGGCTCTACTCCGAGCCCCTCCTGGATGGCCAAGTTTCTCACCCTATCTCTAAGGGAGTGCTCAGCCACCCAACGGTGGAAGCTCATTTCAGCCGCTTGTATCCGGGATCTCGTTCTTTCGGTCATGACCCAAAGTTCATGGCCATAGGTGAGGGTAGGAATGTAGACGACCGGTAAATCAAGAGCTTCGCTTTTCGGCTCAGCTCTCTCTTCACCACAACAGACTGGCATAGCGTCCCCATTACTGCGGAAACCCTGCAGTAATGGTCAATCCGTCCGTCGATCTCCCGCCCCATTCTCCCCTCACTCGTGAACATGACGCCAAGCTACTTGAACTCCTCCACTTGAGGCAGGAACTCCCCTCCAACCTGAAGAGGACAAGCCACCCTTTTCCGGTCTAGAACCTTGGCCTCGGATTCATCCCAGCCGCTTGAACTCGGCTGCGAACCGCCCCAGTGCATGCTGTAGGTCTTGGCTAGAGGGGGCCAGCAGGACCACGTTATCCGCAAAAAGAAGAGACGAAATCCACTGGTCCCCAAACCAGACCCCTCCAGCCTTTGACTGCACCTAGAAATCCTGTCCATAAAAGTTATAAACAGGACATGCACTGGGAACAGGTCCGACTTAGTGCCGGCAATGCGGACCAAACTCCTGCTCTGCTTGTACAGAGACTGGATGGCCCCTAATAAAGGGCCCCCGATTCCATACTCCTGGAACACCCCCCACAGGGCACCACGAGGGACACAGTCAAATGCCTTCTCCAGGTCCCCAAAACACATGTGGACCAGTTGGACAAACTCCCATGAAGCCTCAAGTACCCTGCAGAGGGTGTAGAGCTGGTCCAGTGTTCCATGCCCGGGAGGAAAACTACACTGCTCCTCCTGAAGCCGAGGTTCGATTATCGGCCGGACTCTCCTCTCCAATACCCTGGCATATGCCTTACCAGGGAGGCTGAGGAATGTGATCCCCCTATAATTGGAACAAACCCTCCGTTCACCCTTCTAATGAAGGGGAACCACCGCACCAGTCTGCCAGTCCAGAGGCACTGTCCCTGACCGCCACACAATGTTGAAGAGGCATGTCAACCATGACAGCCCCACAACACCCAGAGACTTGAGGTACTCAGGGCAGATCTCATCCACCCCTGAAGCCCTGCCACCGCGGAGCTTTTTAACCACCTTCGTGACTTCAGACAGGTTGATAAAAGAGTCCAATCCCGAGTCCCCAGCCTCTGCTTTCACCAGGGAATGTGTGATGGCAGGATTTAGGAGATCCTCGAAGTACTCCTTCCACCGCCCAGTAATGTCCCCAGTCGAGATCAGAAGCTCCCCACCCCAACTGTAAACAGTATTGGCGAAGCACTGCTTCCCCCTCCTGAGGTGCCAGACGGCCTCACCGAACTCCTCTTAGGCCCAAGTTTTAGCCTGTGCCACAGCCCGGGCCACGGAACGCCTGGCCTCATGGTACCCGTCAGCCGCCTCAGGAGTCCCACAAGCCAGCCACAGCCGATAGGACTCCTTCCTCAGCTTGACAGCATCCCTTACTGCCGGTTTCGACCACCGGGTTCAGGGATTGCCACCGCGATAGGCACCGCAGACGAGCAGCAGCATTAAACACTGAACCCCGCCCCCCGGAATCTGGTCAAAGAACTTTCGGATGTGGGAATTGAATACATCCCTGGCCGAGGGCTCCAGCAGAAAAATGGAGACGTTTAGACTTAATTATTTGACTTCACTGCTCAATATATTATTGTTTTTTCTTTTTATTCATGTTTTGATGATCATTGATGCTTAATGACCTGTAAAATTGCGTGTCTTATTTCTTTTTAGTACTGTTTTTGTTCAGGTTACCCTCGTAAATTAGTTTAAATCTCAATAGATCTTTCCTGGTTAAATAAAGTAATGAAAAAATAAAGAGTGAACTGGAAAATTACTAAAACCACTATGCATAGGTCAATAGACAAAGATTCATGTAATCCAACAAAGGACTGCAAATATAACTGAAAATAGATATCTCCATGCAGGGATGAAAGGATGTTGCACTGTGCCTGGGTGTTTGAATAAAGAGTGCTATTTATACTGGAAAGACGTGCCTCAGAGCTGTCAGCTCCTCTGTTCATCTTTTATATTGAATGATGTTTTGATTTGAAAGGTTCCAAGTCTGGAAATTATCTGCTTCTTCTTGTTAGAACAAAATGAAAAAGATTTAAATAGAAAGAAACATTTACTGTTTTGTTATATCACTGATACACAGATGAAATCAGTCTGCACTACCAGTATTTAAACATCCCACCAGATCCCTTGTTATTGTGCATCAAAGGCTATTTTGTTGCATATGGATGCAGCTTTGTCCCTGTTTAAAATCAAAACGAGTGGGTGGAAAAACGGCTACAAAGGGTCGGCAAATCACTAATGTTAACGAGTGGAATCATTACATTTTCTTAATTAATCAGCCTCTGGGCTCAGAAAAGATGAGCTCTAATGGAAAAATTATATTTGGAGATCTAATCAGTGTGACTCCCCCCACCTAGATTGCGGCCTTGTTGTCATTATGTGAAGACAAACTTATGTGACAGGTCTGTACATTGTAGAACGATGTTTGTATCCTTTAATTAGAATTTGTTAAATCATTGTGGTCTTGTGAATCTTTTAGATCAGATGCTTTAAGAATAATGGGCTTTAAGGCAGAGAACTGCACCTGAGTTCATCATCTTGTATGAATCTCAATAATGATAGAACTGGATGCACATGGACACAGTTATGTATAAAGCCGTTATTTCATTTAGTTGTATTAGTCTAATTTCTTGAACGAGCCTGGAGCTGCAGTCATTATGTGAACAGCAGTGGCTTTTTATAGCAGCAGCATCATTAACTCGTCAGAAAGCATGGTAAACCATAATCAGCCGTTCAGATTTCAAAGGGACGTCACACTAGATGATCTGGAAATACATGTGTGCCTCTGATATGAATGTTTTCAGAATTATTTTTTTTAATTGTAGCATAAAGTTGTAATTTTAAATCATAAATTTAAGGGCTTTCTTTGATTCATTAGCTCTGCTGCATGTGGAGGAAATTTGGATGCAGGTGTGGCCAAACAGTACTCTGGTGAAAGATGTGAAGAAGTGGGTCTTTCAGCAGGATGATGATCCACAGAACAGGAGATGGACGCTGAAAGAATATTTCATGCAGGAGAAATCAGTTTCAGAATGGTTTTCCCAGACCTGATTCCCAAAAAGCCCCTAGGAGATGATTCATTTACGAAAAATGGGAGCTTTGTCATAAATAGACTAAAAGCTTCTATGTTGAAATGTGGTGAAAAGTTGCACCTGAACTGCTTGAGAAACAGACTGATTCCAAGCACAGATTTGTCATTTCTGCAAACTGACTTAAAGGACAAGTGGGTTTTTTTCCCCAGCACACTTAGAATCAAATACTTTGCCTAAGAAATGTGTTTGTGCCATTCTGTCTTAAAATAAATGCCATTTGCTTTGACATTTAGTGACTTGATGCATTGACATTTATGCATCTTTAAATGTGGCAGAAGTGCTCAGATACATTTTGGGCCCCTTATCGTCAGGGTTTACCTTTATTTAACATACATCATAAATCAGGGACAGCAATATGAGCTTTTTATTTAATGCATTTCATAAAATGTGTTTTAAAATGAAAAGGAAGAGGTCAAAAAAGTATTGAAGAAAGAACAATATAAAACTGAAAACAATTGCTCAGTTTTAAAATATCTGTTTATTAGACATGGCTGTCATAGAGTGATGAGGATCTGTAAAGGACACTAAACTGTAAAGGATGCCCAAGACCAAAGTATTGATAGCAAAGTCTCTAGCTCAAATTTAAATTCATAAAGTGAAAATTTACAAGAAATCTGGTCCAGCAGCAATTACTTGGAGATCTGACAGGGTGGTACTCTGCCAAGGGATTTAGAAGTGCCGGCCTACTTGTAATTCTCCACACTAGACAGAAATTCAAATAAAATAACAGAACTCTGGCAGCATTCAGATGGACATTGTAACCGTGATGTACATAGGTATCAACGCTCAAAATGTTCTTTATAACTGTGTGACCTGAATAGCTCATTTTATATTTTGTAAAACATAGCGGTAGTAAATGGAATTGGATAAAAGCCTATTTTTCAACACACAATTTAGTTCATTGTATTTGAGGGTTTAACTACACTTTTGGGATATAGCTGTTAAAACGTTGTTCTGAGGAGACCGTCTGTCACGCCACTAACATTTGTCTACAGCTGGTTTTCGAACATGTTCTTTGGTCTAAAAGCCATTTCATACTAATGCTACATGTGATGGTTAGAAGGAAAGTCAAAATACTCTTGTACAATTTGTCATTAATTTAGCTCAAACACTGAGAAAAAAAAGTGAGTTATTGCTGCAGATAATCATCTTGGGAAACATGTAGGAAGAACGCATGAAGAGAGTGGTTATTGGTTTATTTACCAACATGATCAAGATACATCAGCAGACATTTTATACAGTCTGGCTGCTATCAGTCATACCTTTGACAAGGACTGTGTTGTGCCCCCCAACCATTGAATTTGAGTCGTTCCTTCCCTTGAAGCCAAGATTTTAATTTCATTGTTCTTGGGCAAAAAGTGTTTCCAACTGAGAGATCGTTTACTTGATCAGTGTCACCCACCTTTCCTGAATAGAGGATCTTTGGGAAGAGTAAGAGCGTTCACCCAAACTGAGAATAAAGGGCCGCTCATTCTCCTTTAAAATGTCGATGTTGTTAAGAAAACAGTACATTTTCTTTATACTTTGTTACGCTATGTCATCATCCATATATGGTAGTGTCTTTCAGTTTTGGAGATGCATAGATTTGAAAGGCTCTTTTTGCTTTAAAGATGTGTTTTAAATGTACTTATCTGCTTTAAAAAAACATAGAAATGGTCAATTGTAATTTAATAAGGATTTTTAGAATATATCATCTCCTTGAATATCTTAGGTTTAGGAAAGGATTAATATATATTTTTAAAAGATAAACTCTAAATGCATTCACTCCAAAAATTGGCTGAGATTTTGTGTTGTTGATTTCACGACCAGGTTGAACCTTTTTATATTGAAGAAATAATAGAATCATAGAACAGAGACCGTATGACCTGCCTGAGGCTCGCTGACAAAGGTTGCTTATGCAGGCGGTTTGATGTTTAAAAAGATGCTGAATGGAGTTTCAGAAGAAAACCTGAAAAATGAAAAAAAAAGGATGGTTTTACCTAAGTGAAAGAGCAGTGTGAATGTTAGATGCTGATGATCAAATTTGTACGTATGGCCCTAACTCTATATGTTTCCTTGATGAAGCATGAACGGGAACTGACAGTTGGAGAAAGTGATGGCTGATGGGAGCCCTGGTGGGCGGCGAGCTGTTTGTTGTTTTAACATTAGGGAGGTCGGAGCTTTGAGGAAAGCAGATGGAGGTAAGAGATGAGCATGAGTGGGTGGATGACTGACCTCCTCAGCCTCGCATTCGCCTCCCTGTTCTCCAACTGCCTTCACTTCTACGCTCTTTAAGAAATGTAATTTAACTGCATTTATTGCTCAGATTGCTTCTTTATTGGTCTGTTTACTCATATTCTCCTGATTTAATGTTAATTAAGCAGCATTTAATGTTGTAGGTCCTCTGAATCTGCTTTGTTAATCAACAGCTTTTTTCAATGAATCAATATTTTCTTTACTATTTTACCTAATTGTTTAGGAAGAGGAATTGAAATTGTAAAGAAACCAAAGACTAAATTTAGTACATTCTGCTTTTCTTTCTCTGTTTAAATTTTAGTGTCTGAATAAAAACAGAATGTAACCCTTCTATTATTCATTGAATAAAACGTAGGCAAGTTGAACATATAAAGTAAAAGCGCTTGTGTGAACGCAGAAAGCTTTTTCTCCTCTCTGCCATTCTGCGCCGGCTCTATTCAAAGCTCTGTTTCTGACGTGAAAATGTGTTTTATAGTTGTACGTGGTACAATAGAGGAGTTTTACTGAGGTCAGTACGAATAAAATATCTATGTGGATTAAAAAGCCGATTAAAAGCAGGATCTATTTCAACAAAATATTGTCTGATTCACAATTGTCGCTAGCCCTGTTAAAGATGTGTAAACCTTCAGAAAAGGTACTTATTTTGGATATGGGGAAAATGTTTTAGGCACCAAAATTATTGTTGCTGTTTATTTCTTTAATATTTCTATTATTTCTCCTCTTCTATAATATTTAACAAGGTTGGAGCCAACAGGAGTCATGGGTTCTCTCCTTTGCTCTTTTTTTAGTTCCCCTTTCAGGTTTGCTAAAGGATTTAAGAGAGAGATTAGAGACTGTAATTGTAATGGAAAAATGTTGATTTTGTTTGTAGAGAACCACTTCTGTGTCTGATTTTCTTCTATATTTTACATCATTATTCTGCTAAACGGCTCAGTAACATCTGTTTTTCAGTTTACTGGCAGAGGCCAAAAGAGTTTTATTTAAAATTTCCTGATATTTCAAAGAGTTTATGATGTCATGCAATCTGACAGGTTTACAGCTCCTTAGGAAGAGAAGCAGGCCCACAGCATCAATGATCCTCTACCATACAACAGTGGGAACAGTTGGAAGTGTAGGCTTCAGTTACATTTATCTTACTTTTATTTCACAGGAAGTGTTAGGAGTTGGTGTGGAACAGGTAATTTTGTTAATTATTTGTATAACCTGGAGTAACTGGCAGTGAACCTTTTTACATCGCTGTGGATCAATGTTGGCCCACTCTTCTTTGCAGAATCGTTTTAATTTAGCCACATGGGAGGGTTTTCCAGCATGAACTGCCTGTTTAGGGCTTATCTGATTTAAGTCCAGACTTTGACTAGGCCACTCCAAAACCTTTATTTTGTTCTAGTTTTTTGAGCCATTAGAATGTAGGCTTGCTGATTTTCTATGGATCTTGGTCATGCTAATTATCCCAAGCGCTCTCAATCTTGAGATCACAAATAGGTAGCTGGACATACTCCACCAGGATTTATTTGAGAGGTTCCATCACATCAAGTCATCCAGATGCTGAAGCAGCAAAACAGCCCCACATCATCTTCCCCCACGTTTGACTCAAGGTGTGATGTTGTTCTGATATGGTGTGTTAGTTTTTTGCCATATTCAACAGGACACCCTTCAGCAAGTTGCTCTTTTTTTTCTTGCCAGCTCACAAAAGGTTTACCTAAAAGTCTTGAGGATGATTAAGATGATTAAGTTTTTTTGAGAAACATGCTTTGTGTTATTTTTGGTCATCAGTGGTTTTTGCCTTGAAACTCTTCCACAGTTGGGATTTTTGCTCAGTCTCTTTCTCATCGATGAACACTGACCTTTGTGCTTTAGGATGTTGTTCTGGGTCCCTTTGTGACCTCTTGGGTGTTTTGTTGAAGCTCCCTTGGAGTAATTTTAGTAGGCCTGCCTCTTGGGAAGGTTCGCCACCGTTCCGTGCTCTCTCCATTTGTGGACAATGAGTCTTGCTATGTATGTTTCACTGTTGCCCCGAGGTCTTCCAAATGGCCAGATTTCTGTTTAATGAGTTTCTCTATTGTTGAATTTCTTTAGATTGCTGCATGATATGTTTGGTTTTTTAAAAATCTTTTAGCCTTCTTCATGTTGTCAGACTGGTTCTTTTTGAGGGATTTATTAATTCAACATGGGGAGCAATTATATTTTCACATAGGGCCAGGTTCATTTACACAGCTTTTTCCCCTAAGAAATGAAATGATTTGAAAACTGCTTTGCGTATTTGCTCTGGTTTGCTTTCTAAGTCAGTTAACTTTATTTAGTTGGCACCTTTTAAATGGATCTGCTTACAAACGCAAGCTTAGGATGAAATATGCATCAGTACTGTGCTAATAGGAAATGAATATGAATATCCTCTAATAGTGCTGTTTTCACCAGGAATAGATTGGCACAAGAGATACATTTCATCTATACAGTATTTTACCAACAGTTTACATTTTCGCTTTCTAATAATAAAAAAATGTGCTATGAATTACACTTTCCTATCAGCCTATTTGATTTTTAAAGAATAAAAAAACAAATCAAGTGCATTTTTATCACCATTGCCTCTTGAATATATAAGACGAGCCGCTTGCTGTGACTCTGGATCAGCTTTGTCTGATAATTGTGCCGTTTACAGTGTGTTTGACCTTTTAAGCTGCTGCCCATGACTTCAGTGAAATCTGTTAATGGCCCACCCAGCTCATAAAGCCTTGCGGTGCCCTTTGGCTGAAGCTTTGTGTTTCTGTTGAACCCTTAATCCTTTTAGAAGGTCTGCAGTCAATTAGCTCAAACACAGCAGTAAAAGATGTCCAGTGTCACATTTAAGACATCACTTACAGCACAAATCACTTTTCCTAATGAGGATTAACTGGCGTGCGTCTGCACTGGTTAGGTCCTTTTTTTTTCTGTTAACGTCGAGCTTCTGTAATTCAAAATATGACTTGATGGGCAGGCAGAAAGCAGGTATGTGCCTACAATTACACAACAATGTGGTAGAAATGTTAAGTGCTTTGAAAAAAACCACACACAGTTAAATGTACTTGATGTTTCTGCTCTTTGCAGGTTTGAGTTTACAGGCATGAAGCGCATAAATGGACAAACACTAGACCTTTGATCCAGATCCATTTGAAACACGTATGACTGCAGTGTGGCTCTTTTTGTCTCACACTGAACAAGTTGATAAATAAAACTCTCAAAATTACTGACCGCCAATTAAACCACACATTAGAGTGCAGATCTTTATAGATTAAAAAACAGACCTGTACTTTTGAAGATAGGAATCAAAATGGTTTTGTTTATAATTTGTCTTTCAGCTTTGGTGGTATGCAGCCATGCACAGGTTTGTGCTTCAGTGTGCAGAGATCGATAGTAAGATCTCGGCTCTTACTAAAAGAGGAAAAGCTAAAGGTTGCTTCTGTGAGCTTCTTTTTCTTTGGATTTGGTCAAGGAAGGCAACTATTTTCTCTCCTATCACTGTATTTAGTTGAGAAGTAGAAGATAAAGGGCCTAAACTTACAGTGAGTGGTTGGTTGGTTTTCTGTCTTTCTTTGCCAGATTTTGGCATTCTTGTAAATCTCCAAGTCAACATTTTCTAGAATATTCAGATGGAAACTGTTTTTATTATTGCTAGTTGTGCTAATTATGCTTAATGCTAATAGAAGATGCTAAAGACAGTTTAACAGGTCAACTTTGTAATCATTTTGTCTTTGTTAAGAATGAGTAAATTTATAATTGTAGTATTAAACTATTTAACAAAAGAAAATCTTGTCAGAGTGTTTTACTCAGAGAAAACCATCAAAGACATCCAAACCTGTTTTTTTTTTTAAATAGATTTTGTTCGTTATAACTTGTGCCTGAATGTATGAGATGGCACTATCAATAGAAAGGGCAACTTCTACGTCTGCTGGAATCCTTTTAACACCACTTTAATGCCTTGATTTCTGTTCTCAAGTCTGTGTTTGATTGCAAAGCAGCTCTGTGGGCTTTCATTACTAAGACACAAAACTCGTGAGGAGTCTGTTTGATTACATGAAGCATTCTGTACCACAGCTTAAAATATTTCAATGCTGTGAGAGCAAGAACATAGTTTCTTTGCTCTGCATTAACTTTTTTATAAAAACGTGCAGTGAGTAAAAATTCAGTTTATTTTAATTTCTTCAGACAAGCCAAATAGTTGTATTGTTATAAAATGTATTTTGAAATATTCATGTTAAGGTTTATGTATGAAGCCTTGAAGTCAGTATACAGTATGTCACAAGAAATATTTATACCTCTTAAAAGTTTCTACATTACAACAACAAACTTGAATGTGTTTTTATTGGTAATTTACATTATAGATCAACACAAGGTGGCACAGAATTGTGCCGTAAAAGGAAGCTGGAAATTGTGCCATTCAAATGTAATTAGCTCCCTTTACTCTGATTCTCCTAAATACAATTTTTATGTTCCACTTTTTGGCCTACATGCAAAACAATGTTTTCAAAAACTAGCGCTAAACATCACCCTCCCTGACGACACTATCCCTGTGGTGAAATATGGTAGTGGCAGCATCATGCTGTGGGGATGCTTTCCTTCACAAGGGGTGGGGATTTGGAGCACAGCTCTATCAAATGACGGGTCTATTATCAGGCATGTGCAGAACCTGATGACTTGTTCTTGATGTGGAGCTAATGCAGCTATTTCAGTTAGCTGTGCTGGAGCAGGGGCAAATCTGGAACATGCAGGACACAGGTCCCTGAGGACTGGAGTTGGACACCCCTGATCTATCAAATAAAATCCCAATAAAATTCATTTTCGTGAGTTTGTGGGTGTAGCAAAACATATTGTGAAAATTGGTTTGCACAGTGCGTCATCTTTTCCACTGTATTTCCACTGTAAAAAAAAGTAGAATATTGTGAAAAAGTTTGAGTGAAATATTTCAAGCATTTCTTTCTTGTAATTATGATGCGTATTACTTACAGATGAAAACTCATAATTCAGTGTCTCAGGAAATTAGAATATTACATAAGATCAATAAAAAAGGTTATTTGAAACAAAAATGTCTAAAAAAAGGCTAATGCAAAGTATGTTCATTTCTATGCACACAGTACCTGGTTGGGCCTCCTTTTGCATTAATTACTGCATGGATTCAATCAGCCTGTGGCACTGCGTAGGTGTAACTGAAGCCCAGCTTGCTTTGATAGCGGTCTTCAGGTCATCTGCATTGTTGGGTCTGGTCTCTCATCTTCCTCCTGATAATAGTCCATAGATTCTCTATGGGGTTCAGGTCTGGCCAGTTTGCTGGCCAGTCAAGCACAAGAACACCATGGTCACTGAACCAGCTTTTGGTACCTTTGGCAGTGTGGGCCGGTGCCAAGTCCTGCTGGGAAATGAAATCAGCATCTCCATAAAGCTTATCAGCAGAAGGAAGCATGACATAGTCTAAAATTTCCTGGTCGATCACTGCGTCGACTGTGAACGTCAGAAAAGCCAGTGGACCAAAACTAGCAGATGGCATGGCACCCCAAACCATCACTGACTGTAGAAACTTCACACTGGATTCTGTGCTTCTCCACTCTTCTTCCAGACCCTGGGGCCATGATTTCCCAATAAAATGCAAACTTTGCTGTCATCTAAAAGGAGATTTTAGACCACTGAGCAAAAAAGGCCAGTTGTTTTTCTTAGCCCAGGCAAGACGGTTCTGATGTTGTCTCTGGTTCCCCTAAATTTTGATGAATTTTGTCCGCCAATCCTCTAAAGGCTGCAGTTATCCCTGTTGCTGGTGCACCTTTTCCTTCCATTCAACTTTCTATGAATATGTTTGGATACAGCACTCTAAACAATCAGCTTCCTTATCGATAACCAGTGGCTTACCCTCCTTGTGGAGGGTATCAATATCTGTCTTCTGGACATCTGTCCAGTCAGCTGTCTTACCCATGATTATGTCGCCTATGACCCCGACTGAGAGACCATTCAGAGGCTCAGGAAACATTTGCAGGTGTTTTGACTTTCACAATATTCTAATTTTCCGAGACACTGAATTGGGGTTTTCATTATCTGGAAGCCATAATCATAAAAGTTACAAGAAATAAAAGGCTGGAATTATTTTAGCTAATGTGTTATGAACCTATATAATATGACTTTCACTTTCTGAAATGTTTTTAAAATATTCGAATGTTTTGACTCCACTGTCCTAAATCCCAGTTTCTACACCTGCAGCAAAGCGAAAGAGCCTGATGAATGATAAGTGCGTAGGAGAATTAGGATATTGAATGTCTGCTGAAGGTGTTGACCACAACATTGATGTAGTATTTAAGAGTTTCAATTCGAAGCCACTCAATTGTTTGTCTCAAGTGTTCCTCCCACACACAGAAGCCTTGAGCTACTCTTGGCTGTGCCATATCTTTTCTCTTGTTTCTTTCGTTTTGTTTAGAAAGAAAACATTTCTCCTAGATACCATGTCCATCCAAGCTTTGGGAACCAGCTTGAATGGAAACCAGGGAAGCAGATCTCTTCTCCTTGAACCTTCGTGCTGGCTGAAACGTTGTGCAGCTGGAACGAAGGGTTAAGACATTAGTTGCATCTCTGCATACATGTTCTTTGTGTGTGGGTTGGTTTTTTTTTCAGGCTCTGGCACTTGGCAGCCAATAATTGAACATAATTGCCTCCATTTGTGGAAAAAGGCAAAGATGAACATTAGTGAGATCAGCGACATGTACTGCGAAGTGTTTGCTGCCTTTAAGAGAGTCTCACAGGCGGTCGATGAAATCCTCTACACATGATGTTTGGTGGTTGCTTAGCACTGAATACCTTCAATATACATAGATGCATTTGTCATTCTGTTAACTAACCTTTTCTAAGAGCTTCTATTTTTTCCCTAAAGACTTTAGTATCACCGAATTGAATGAGTCTTTCTTTACCCCCAAAACTTTCCAATTCTTTTCTCACCAAATTCACCTTTTTGCTCAAATGTTGAGAAATAAACATGTCACACAGGTAGATGATCTCTGGATGATTTTCGTGTGCCAGTATCAGTATTTTTACACTGCTCCCCCCCCCTTTTCATGGGCTGTCAAGTATGTGAAACTTTTTGGAGAACAATAATTGCAGTTAAATTACATCCGCTTGGAGGGATCCTTTTATTTCTCCTCCACCGAAAAAAAGCTTCAGATGTGGATGTCGTCAGCTACTTTTCTAAACTGAACCGTTTCCATCCCATCTGTCCACAACATCTGTGCATGCACTCTTATAAATATGTTTGCCCACATTTGTAATTCTTGTCGGGCAAATTAAAGCTGATGTGCTGCTCTCATTGTGTAATGCTCTTATAGTTGTCCTTCCCTTGTACAACTGCTTGCAGATTTTTATGCTTAAACAGATTTCCTGACCAATTCTACTTCATCTGGGGTGACATGGAGCTGCAGTATATTGAACTGCAAATGTCATCACCATGTTGCAATCACTAAGGTCTCATAGGATAGTAATACTTGTAACATTCAACAGCCAGTTTAGCCAGAGAAACCCTCTTGTTGAGGTCATTCAAAATATAGCCATTCTCTTATAAGCAGTCATTATTTATTTTAATAGCAGAGGCAGAACCACACTGTTTGAGGGAGCTGTTGCTGTAAAAAATGTTTTATTAAAGTGAGAAGATGAAGACAAAACGGTTTGAAGTCCAGAAGTTTATATAAGCGAGTTTCTTTTCCTATTTCATAGAGAATGTAGATTCTACCTTGACTCTGTGATTCCCAATTGTCTGTCAACATTTCCAAATAAAGAATGTTCCTTCAGAAACAGAAATTGAAAATTCAAAAAGATGAAACTGAGCTAAATTGCTGTGCTTCATTCTGCCGTCCTGTTATCTGCTGAAAGTCTTGCTCTCTCTCACAGCCATATAAACTGCCATGTTGTAGAAAATAGTTTCTTTTAAATTGCCTCCTCTGACTTCATTTTAAGTGCCTTAGTAATACTGAAAATAGCTAACCCTAAATCTAAGCAGCGTCCACCCTCAAGACTGGTGTCGTCACCTGGTAGCACCTACGTTTTTTTTTTTTCTATGATCGATAAAAGATTTATGTTTCTGACCAGTCAGTCACACGTCAGGGTCCATTAATCTGAAAATCATCTACCGGTTTTTAAGTATTGAAATATAACACCTGAAGCAAAGGTCAGAGATTTGTGGTCATGTCCCATTTACAGTTTTTGTAAAGTTTTAACGAGTCGAACTTAATATGTCCAGCTATAATATTTGAAAAGCACTAAAACATTTTTCTAGTGTCCCTTCTGTGCATGATTCATAATCTTTTATATTTGAAGCAGAGGCTACATCACACTGCCCGTAAAACAGCATTTTCATTTTGTCTAGCATTGCTAAAACATCAGTATCTGTGTGTATTTCCTAGAGAACGTTGATCCATGCCTTAACTCTGAGCTCCAAATGATTAAGAGCAGAGCTATTTTGTTGTACTCTGTTTAGCTATAAGTAGCTAAGCATCTAGGTGCATTTCTTAAAAAAAAAAACATAATGTCCTGTCTGATATTTCAAATATCAACTATGAAATTATTATTATTGTGATGGCATTAATTATTATTATTATTATATTACTATTACCATTATTATTACTATTAAAAATGTTTAATTGGGGTTAATAATAAGCCTTTTAGATTTAAGAACTATTATTAAAAACTAAGGACCAAAATGTTCTGTAAATACAGAAGTGTTTCTTGAGCCGATTGTGGATAAATTTAACTTGTACTCACACTTGTATACAGAGAGAATCAGGTCAACAGTGTATGTTTTGATGCTTCATGGGGCCAACGTGCAAGCACAAATATTTTTTTACACTGTTTTGACATGTGGGAGGACATCTGTAAAGCAGCAGTGACAGGCAGCCTTGTTATTATGTGGACAATACTCCACATCATCCAAGCAACAAAAGATGCTACGCAGCAGCGGATGCCGAGTGACAGGTGATCCTGCTGTGCCTCCGTTGTCAGACACTGACGTCGCTTTGGATGACGACTGAGGAGCAGAGACGGATTCATTGGATTTTATTCTCTTCTCCCACATGTTTTAAGCGGGAGAGGTTAGAACAAAAACCAAGGAAATTGAAAAGGACTCAGCTGTGACCAAGTCTCTCTCCTTCATGGTGTTATTTGAGCCAGCCGGCCTGTTTGTTATCAGAGCCGCGTCACCGTCTGTAGGATCACTCTCTCTGTATTTGCCCCTTCAGCCTTTTTAACACTTTCTCTTCTGGTGTTATTAGATGCTGTGCCCTATATTTGTCCACATAAAATAATAAAAAACGATGCCAAATTACACAACAATGCACAATAGGCTAAGCTGTTGCCAAAGTAACGCCAACGCTCACCAACTGGACTCCACAGTTTCCTGCATAGTTTATTGAAAATGAGAGAAATTAAAAATAATGATTGGAGAGGAGCAGAAGCGCTACCCGAGGGTTTGGATAAAGCTTGTGGGCTGAACGGTTGAATAATCGCCCGAAACACCTTCACAAAAGCACAGCGTGGAAAATTTTTATTTTTCAAGGTGATTCAGAAGTGACAGAAAATGTCAGGATGTGGGTTTTGATGGTTTTATCACAGCCGGTTTGAGCCATTACTGGTTCATAGCTGGGAACAACAATGGCTTCATCCTTTTGTGGTGGACAAATAGCCAAGAGCCTAGATAGATATTTTAATAGGCGGAAAATATTCATATCTTAGTTGAGCTTCGTGCATGACATAATTCACTGACAAAAAATATACTAATCACCAGCTTACAGAAGGAATGATCTGTGGACATAATATCTACAGGGGTTGGACAATGAAACTGAAACACCTGGTTTTAGACCACAATAATTTATTGGTATGGTGTAGGGCCTCCTTTTGCGGCCAATACAGCGTCAATTCGTCTTGGGAATGACATATACAAGTCCTGCACAGTGGTCAGAGGGATTTTAAGCCATTCTTCTTGCAGGATAGTGGCCAGGTCACTACGTGATACTGGTGGAGGAAAACGTTTCCTGACTCGCTCCTCCAAAACACCCCAAAGTGGCTCAATAATATTTAGATCTGGTGACTGTGCAGGCCATGGGAGATGTTCAACTTCACTTTCTTGTTCATCAAACCAATCTTTCACCAGTCTTGCTGTGTGTATTGGTGCATTGTCATCCTGATACACGGCACCGCCTTCAGGATACAATATTTGAACCATTGGATGCACATGGTCCTCAAGAATGGTTTGGTAGTCCTTGGCAGTGACGCGCCCATCTAGGATAAGTATTGGGCCAAGGGAATGCCATGATATGGCAGCCCAAACCATCACTGATCCACCCCCATGTTTCACTCTGGGCATGCAACAGTCTGGGTGGTACGGTTCTTTTGGGCTTCTCCACACCGTAACTCTCTCGGATGTGGGGAAAACAGTAAAGGTGGACTCATCAGAGAACAATACATGTTTCACATTGTCCACAGCCCAAGATTTGCGCTCCTTGCACCATTGAAACTGACGTTTGGCATTGGCATGAGTGACCAAAGGTTTGGCTATAGCAGCCCGGCCGTGTATATTGACCCTGTGGAGCTCCCGACGGACAGTTCTGGTGGAAACAGGAGAGTTGTGGTGCACATTTAATTCTGCCGTGATTTGGGCAGCCGTGGTTTTATGTTTTTTGGATACAATCCGGGTTAGCACCCGAACATCCCTTTCAGACAGCTTCCTCTTGCATCCACAGTTAATCCTGTTGGATGTGGTTCATCCTTCTTGGTGGTATGCTGACATTACCCTGGATACCGTGGCTCTTGATACATCACAAAGGCTTGCTGTCTTGGTCACAGATGCGCCAGCAAGACGTGCACCAACAACTTGTCCTCTTTTGAACTCTGGTATGTCACCCATAATGTTGTGTGCTTTTCAATATTTTGAGCAAAACTGTGCTCTTACCCTGCTAATTGAACCTTCACACTCTGCTCTTACTGGTGCAATGTGCAATCAATGAAGACTGGCTACCAGGCTGGTCCAATTTAGCCATGAAACCTCCCACACTAAAATGACAGGTGTTTCAGTTTCATTGTCCAAACCCTGTACAATGCTGTATTTTTTTCTTAGCTTTTGGAAAGTAAGAATATATCCACAACCACAGGCACTTACTCACATCATAGGGCAGTTTAGACTCACCAGATTACCGAGCATCCATGTTTTCAGTCTGTGGGAGGAAACCGGAGAGCACAGCTTCGCACACATAGGGACATGCAAGCCCTACAAGCCCTAGATGAGATCTGAACCCAGGATCTTCATGCTTTGTGACAAATTTTAAATGCAAGACATACATTTGGCCATTCACTTTTAACAAACAAATCATTATTCTACTGTTGGCTTAGTAGATATTAATTAGAGCTGCTCGATATTAGAAAAGCATGTAACTGTGATACTTTTGCTAAATACCTTTTTATACATTTTTTTCATGCACTTTTCTTTTTCCTTTATCACAATGCTGCACCACACTCTGAGAGCTTTGGCCTCATATTCAGCACCCCCAAAGAGCTTGTGCTGCCCCCATGGCGTGTGCTGCAGCCAAGCAGTCCTTCGCCATTGCAATATTGCAATCATTAATATTGTCATGGTGATTGCTGTTGAATGTATTTGTGCAACTCTAATAATCATGGTTTCTAAATGATGTTTGAAGTTTGCTTGGCTCCTTGATGATGGTATGTGTTAACTGGAGCTCCAGTGTGGCAACGCTTTTAACGAGGAGATCAGAAATGTTCTGTTTTCTTTACATTTCTAAAAAAAGAGATGAAGATTTTTAGAAGAAATTTTCAGTTTACTGACCATCTGATAGCTTCAGGCAAGGATCATGAAAGGGATGTGTCTCTGCTTGTGTCAAAGCAAAAAGTAACTCATTAAACTTTTATTTAAAATCCAGCACAGCCAGGAAATTCCCACCTGCCCCTTTGCCCTACAGCTAAGTGAAGGAGTATTGATGGATTTGTTTTCCTAAACATTAAATGAATAACAGTAACAGGTGTGTTACACTGATCCAACAGGTTATAAATCACTTTTACCCCTCAGAGCTGCCATTATGAATCAAGGACTGAAGATTCACTTGAACTGAAGCTCTAAATTTCAACATCTGCTGCGTGAATTACTTTAGGTTACAGCTTTCAGCTCCCAGAGTGACAGCTGTTTGAATCTCCGCAGTGATTCTTTTAAATCATTAGTGATTCGTGGCATCATCTTTAACATCACTCGATTGGAAATGCAAATGAGGGCAAAATGCAACCAGCATAGGATTCTAGAAGGTTAGGCCTGGGTTCTACCTCCTGCTATTTAAAACCATGTTATTGAGGATGATCACTGTCTTCGTTTATCTGCAAGAATGGGTTTAATCTTGAGTTCTTGTAGGCAGGTTTGCATGTTGAAAAGCCTAATTTCCAAAAATGCTGTTAGGGAGGACTCTCTTCTCCTGTTAACAGCGGTGAATTATTCATAGCATGGCTTTAAGAGCTTGTGGTTTAACATGGAGTCACTGACTGCTGTGGAGCTGGCATGGCAACCAGTTAAATAGAGCCTTGTATGAGCTCAGAGCTGTCAATCTCATTCTTCATTTATTATGGGGATCTACGTGCTGCACAGTCGATCCCAATAGCTCAAGTTCAGGAATTATGCTGTTTATGAAATCTGTTTTTCCCTTTGCCATTACAAGCATGTGTTGCCAAGCTCCACAAACATATTTAGCATGACACTAAAGCACATATACAATATCAGTATTTTCTCATTTTTATTTATTTTGGTATTTACAGTTGCAGTCAGACATGTACATATACTCATCATTTTCAAAACAAGAAATAGGTGCAAAAGTTACATATTCAATTAGGTTGAAAACTTAACTAAAAATGCAACCTAAACAAAACCTACAAAACCTAAAGGCATTATCTCATCACTATCCACCTCTTAACAATGTTTTGTGTATTTCCAACCTATGAGTCAGATTTTGACATTAGTGTGAACATTAAACAGCTAGTGAACTGGTTTTTAAAAAAACGGCAAAAATTTGACAGAGCAATGGAAATAGCCAAATACTCACCTATGGTTGGTGTTTCTGTCATAAAGATAAAAGGAGAGTTACAGTCTAATCTCCATAGGCATTTAAGAAGGAGGTAGTCACAGGTATTAGGTATTATGCGATTGCTGTGATTGCTTGAATGTCCATCAACGGGGTCCTATTTGGGCTTAGCGTCCCAAGTGTGCAGTGCACATGCAACTCTTAAACTGTGACGGTGTGATGAGAAGTGAAGAGGCAAATTTTTAAGCTTGGTCCAAACCATTGACCTCTGAAAAATCAGATGCCGTGAGCATTAACACACAAATTATAAAGTGATTTAAAGGGTTAAAATTTCAACCAGGGGTCCCAGGAGGGTTAAGATGCTAATAAAATCTTAAAATCTAAAACTGAAATAATTCTTTACGACTTGTCATAGTAAAACCCTGCTTTAACGCAGCTGCTCTCTCACACAGACGGCCTTACTGTAGATCCTAATTAATGGCCCATCACAGCAGGATTAAAATCATTGGAAAAAAAGTTCTTATTTCATCTTTTAGCTTTGAAAAAGAAATAGTGTTCAGTTAAAATCAGTGCAGACAGGTCAAAGCTTTGAAAAAACCTTCATATTGGAAATAAGACACTAAAATCTGATCAGAATAGAATAGAATAGATCAAACTATACTTACAGACTCAAAGTTTTATATTGATTTGACTTACAAGTATTTATTGACTTATTGAAGATTATGACTGAGTGGAGCTGGTAGATTGTTTGCCGGCACTCGGATGGATGGATGGACGGACGGATGGATGTGTTTTTTATTTGTTTAAGCTAAAAAGGAGATATTTGAAAATATATCTTCATATTTGAAGGAACCCTCTGTAGAACTATGTTGGAGCAAATGCAGGTAAGTGGAAGACAGTCACATAAATTGAGATTGTTATAATATACACACGTGGACAAATTTGTCTTTTGTTACCATTTCGCATTATCCGTCTCTTTGCTTTGTCATCAATTTTCCTCCTGCGGCCACGTCCACGGAAGTTGGCTACAGTCCCATGGATCTTAAATTTCTGAATAATATTTGCAACTATAGTCACAGGAACATGAAGCTCCTTGGAGATGGTCTTATAACCTTTACCTTTAACATGCTTATCTATAATTTTCTTTCTAATCTCCTGAGACAAATCTTTCCTTCGCTTCCTCTGGTCCATGTTGAGTGTGGTACACACCATGTCACCAAACAGCACAGTGACTACCTGTAGTCCTATATATAGGCCCACTGACTGATTACAAGAATGTAGACACCTGTGATGCTAATTAATGGACACACCTTGATTTAACATGTCCCTTTGGTCACATTATTTTCAGGGGTATCATCATTTTTGACGAGTTTATTTTTTTAATAATTCTGTTGAAGCATGTTTGAAAAGCAATGTCTGACTTTCATTTGTTCATTTTCATAGAATTTTTATTAACTATTACCTTTGTCAGATTCATTATTTCTGTGACCATTGTGGGTTTTTCTTTCATTAACGGGGGTACCAACAATTTTGTCCACGTGTGTAATTTTGGAGAAAAAGAAGAAAATTTAAATATTTTCAAAAAAACTTTTTTTTTATTTCCATTTAGAAGTACACTTAAGTAGACGGGTAAATAAAACCAGAGATATATTTTGCAGAAACTCTTACTCATTGTCGTGAAAATAGTAACTAGCAACTGGCATTGAAGGCTACAATGTTTATAGGACATATTGTTTTAAAAGAGGGGGGGGGGGTGCAGTTTAAAAAAAAAAGGTATCATGTAAATGATTTAATCCAAATCAGTGAGAACGAAATTTGAGTTCCTAGCTCTGAATCTTGAGATCTCCATAGCATTGTACACAACTGTGATTGAAACTGAAATAGTCTGTTCTCACTATAATCTTTTTTGAGGCCATTTCTGGGGGCCATTATTATTCAGCTTTCATATTATTCAGATTGATTATGTAGCATCAAACAATAATCTGTTGGATCCACACCTCAGCACTTCATCAGCTCCAACAATCTGTTCAGCTCTAAATTCTCAATGCCAAAAAACAGAATGTATTTTGTTTTCCAACTCTAAAGTAAATTCTTTGAATTTCAATCTTCACCACTCAGATTGTTTCAGTGTAACAATTTAAATACCTTAGAATCTTGATTTGATGATTCTCCCTCTATATCAAACAGTTGGTAAAAAGCTGAAGCTGAGATTGTTCTTTTGAAATAATGTCGTTATTTTGAGTCTAAGATACTTCTTTCGCTCAAATACGGACATGTAGTTTAAATGACTGCTTTGTCAAACTGCTTCAATTCGTTTTCCACCGAAATAACTCTCATTGTTGAACTGGTTCGGTTCAGGTACCTTCGAACTTTGGTGTTTTGTTGAGCATTGACATGCACTTCCACCAGTTTTCAGAGCCAAGCATGCATCATCAACAGTGGGCATTACACAATGCGGGGGGGGGGGGCGTGGCGTTGTTATACAATGTGTGTTTATATGGTATGTTATTTGTCTTCGCCGCTGTACATTTTGCTTCTATTGTCTGCAGCTATGACTTGCCCATGGGTGTGATGTTGGTTTCGCACTGAAAAACCAAATATTCTGTGATAGCAGAGTTTAACCAAAGTCGTTGGTGGAAACACGTCTCACCTGTTCAAAATCACGCTCGGGAACCGGAACGTGCTTCAAAACGTGTTGGTGGGAAAGGGGGTACCTCGTAGCCTTCATTCATTACAAACCTCGATAGTTTGACTCATCATTGTATGTTTTACTCTACTGTCGGATTGTCTGCATTGTTGCTGCAAAGATTACATTGGCAATCTTCAAATCTAAAGCTATTCTTGGCCTTCTTCCCTTGTATATAGGGTCTTACATTATAAAGAAAATTGCAGGATTTTATTCGTCCACAAAATCTGTTCCTGCTGATGATGCCAAGGGCTCACGCTGAGTTGGAGAAAAAAGCGTTCAAGTATCTCGCCCCTTATGTATTGAATCAGCTCCAAAATGAGCTACATTTAAAGGAACTTGTGTCTGGATGAGTTAAAACAAATGCTTAACATTTTAAATTGCAAAGATCTGAATGCAAACGTTTACTCGTACTCGTCGTCTCCTGCTTCATCCGGGCCCAGGTCGCGGGGGCAGCAGACTCAGAAGAGACACCCCTGATGTCCCTCTCCCCAGACACCTCCTCCAGGTCCTCCGGGGGGAGTCCAAGGTGTTCCCAGGCCAGCCGAGAGACATAGTCCCTACAGCGTGTCCTGGGCCATCCTCTGGGCCTCCTCCCAGTGGGACGTGCCTGGAACACCTCCCGAGGAAGGCGTTCAGGAGGCATCCGGTATGGATGCCCAAGCCACCTCAACTGGCTCCTCTCGATGTGGAGGAGTCGCGGCTCTACTCCGAGCCCCTCCTGGATGGCCAAGTTTCTCACCCTATCTCTAAGGGAGTGCTCAGCCACCCAACGGTGGAAGCTCATTTCAGCCGCTTGTATCCGGGATCTCGTTCTTTCGGTCATGACCCAAAGTTCATGGCCATAGGTGAGGGTAGGAATGTAGACGACCGGTAAATCAAGAGCTTCGCTTTTCGGCTCAGCTCTCTCTTCACCACAACAGACTGGCATAGCGTCCCCATTACTGCGGAAACCCTGCAGTAATGGTCAATCCGTCCGTCGATCTCCCGCCCCATTCTCCCCTCACTCGTGAACATGACGCCAAGCTACTTGAACTCCTCCACTTGAGGCAGGAACTCCCCTCCAACCTGAAGAGGACAAGCCACCCTTTTCCGGTCTAGAACCTTGGCCTCGGATTCATCCCAGCCGCTTGAACTCGGCTGCGAACCGCCCCAGTGCATGCTGTAGGTCTTGGCTAGAGGGGGCCAGCAGGACCACGTTATCCGCAAAAAGAAGAGACGAAATCCACTGGTCCCCAAACCAGACCCCTCCAGCCTTTGACTGCACCTAGAAATCCTGTCCATAAAAGTTATAAACAGGACATGCACTGGGAACAGGTCCGACTTAGTGCCGGCAATGCGGACCAAACTCCTGCTCTGCTTGTACAGAGACTGGATGGCCCCTAATAAAGGGCCCCCGATTCCATACTCCTGGAACACCCCCCACAGGGCACCACGAGGGACACAGTCAAATGCCTTCTCCAGGTCCCCAAAACACATGTGGACCAGTTGGACAAACTCCCATGAAGCCTCAAGTACCCTGCAGAGGGTGTAGAGCTGGTCCAGTGTTCCATGCCCGGGAGGAAAACTACACTGCTCCTCCTGAAGCCGAGGTTCGATTATCGGCCGGACTCTCCTCTCCAATACCCTGGCATATGCCTTACCAGGGAGGCTGAGGAATGTGATCCCCCTATAATTGGAACAAACCCTCCGTTCACCCTTCTAATGAAGGGGAACCACCGCACCAGTCTGCCAGTCCAGAGGCACTGTCCCTGACCGCCACACAATGTTGAAGAGGCATGTCAACCATGACAGCCCCACAACACCCAGAGACTTGAGGTACTCAGGGCAGATCTCATCCACCCCTGAAGCCCTGCCACCGCGGAGCTTTTTAACCACCTTCGTGACTTCAGACAGGTTGATAAAAGAGTCCAATCCCGAGTCCCCAGCCTCTGCTTTCACCAGGGAATGTGTGATGGCAGGATTTAGGAGATCCTCGAAGTACTCCTTCCACCGCCCAGTAATGTCCCCAGTCGAGATCAGAAGCTCCCCACCCCAACTGTAAACAGTATTGGCGAAGCACTGCTTCCCCCTCCTGAGGTGCCAGACGGCCTCACCGAACTCCTCTTAGGCCCAAGTTTTAGCCTGTGCCACAGCCCGGGCCACGGAACGCCTGGCCTCATGGTACCCGTCAGCCGCCTCAGGAGTCCCACAAGCCAGCCACAGCCGATAGGACTCCTTCCTCAGCTTGACAGCATCCCTTACTGCCGGTTTCGACCACCGGGTTCAGGGATTGCCACCGCGATAGGCACCGCAGACGAGCAGCAGCATTAAACACTGAACCCCGCCCCCCGGAATCTGGTCAAAGAACTTTCGGATGTGGGAATTGAATACATCCCTGGCCGAGGGCTCCAGCAGAAAAATGGAGACGTTTAGACTTAATTATTTGACTTCACTGCTCAATATATTATTGTTTTTTCTTTTTATTCATGTTTTGATGATCATTGATGCTTAATGACCTGTAAAATTGCGTGTCTTATTTCTTTTTAGTACTGTTTTTGTTCAGGTTACCCTCGTAAATTAGTTTAAATCTCAATAGATCTTTCCTGGTTAAATAAAGTAATGAAAAAATAAAGAGTGAACTGGAAAATTACTAAAACCACTATGCATAGGTCAATAGACAAAGATTCATGTAATCCAACAAAGGACTGCAAATATAACTGAAAATAGATATCTCCATGCAGGGATGAAAGGATGTTGCACTGTGCCTGGGTGTTTGAATAAAGAGTGCTATTTATACTGGAAAGACGTGCCTCAGAGCTGTCAGCTCCTCTGTTCATCTTTTATATTGAATGATGTTTTGATTTGAAAGGTTCCAAGTCTGGAAATTATCTGCTTCTTCTTGTTAGAACAAAATGAAAAAGATTTAAATAGAAAGAAACATTTACTGTTTTGTTATATCACTGATACACAGATGAAATCAGTCTGCACTACCAGTATTTAAACATCCCACCAGATCCCTTGTTATTGTGCATCAAAGGCTATTTTGTTGCATATGGATGCAGCTTTGTCCCTGTTTAAAATCAAAACGAGTGGGTGGAAAAACGGCTACAAAGGGTCGGCAAATCACTAATGTTAACGAGTGGAATCATTACATTTTCTTAATTAATCAGCCTCTGGGCTCAGAAAAGATGAGCTCTAATGGAAAAATTATATTTGGAGATCTAATCAGTGTGACTCCCCCCACCTAGATTGCGGCCTTGTTGTCATTATGTGAAGACAAACTTATGTGACAGGTCTGTACATTGTAGAACGATGTTTGTATCCTTTAATTAGAATTTGTTAAATCATTGTGGTCTTGTGAATCTTTTAGATCAGATGCTTTAAGAATAATGGGCTTTAAGGCAGAGAACTGCACCTGAGTTCATCATCTTGTATGAATCTCAATAATGATAGAACTGGATGCACATGGACACAGTTATGTATAAAGCCGTTATTTCATTTAGTTGTATTAGTCTAATTTCTTGAACGAGCCTGGAGCTGCAGTCATTATGTGAACAGCAGTGGCTTTTTATAGCAGCAGCATCATTAACTCGTCAGAAAGCATGGTAAACCATAATCAGCCGTTCAGATTTCAAAGGGACGTCACACTAGATGATCTGGAAATACATGTGTGCCTCTGATATGAATGTTTTCAGAATTATTTTTTTTAATTGTAGCATAAAGTTGTAATTTTAAATCATAAATTTAAGGGCTTTCTTTGATTCATTAGCTCTGCTGCATGTGGAGGAAATTTGGATGCAGGTGTGGCCAAACAGTACTCTGGTGAAAGATGTGAAGAAGTGGGTCTTTCAGCAGGATGATGATCCACAGAACAGGAGATGGACGCTGAAAGAATATTTCATGCAGGAGAAATCAGTTTCAGAATGGTTTTCCCAGACCTGATTCCCAAAAAGCCCCTAGGAGATGATTCATTTACGAAAAATGGGAGCTTTGTCATAAATAGACTAAAAGCTTCTATGTTGAAATGTGGTGAAAAGTTGCACCTGAACTGCTTGAGAAACAGACTGATTCCAAGCACAGATTTGTCATTTCTGCAAACTGACTTAAAGGACAAGTGGGTTTTTTTCCCCAGCACACTTAGAATCAAATACTTTGCCTAAGAAATGTGTTTGTGCCATTCTGTCTTAAAATAAATGCCATTTGCTTTGACATTTAGTGACTTGATGCATTGACATTTATGCATCTTTAAATGTGGCAGAAGTGCTCAGATACATTTTGGGCCCCTTATCGTCAGGGTTTACCTTTATTTAACATACATCATAAATCAGGGACAGCAATATGAGCTTTTTATTTAATGCATTTCATAAAATGTGTTTTAAAATGAAAAGGAAGAGGTCAAAAAAGTATTGAAGAAAGAACAATATAAAACTGAAAACAATTGCTCAGTTTTAAAATATCTGTTTATTAGACATGGCTGTCATAGAGTGATGAGGATCTGTAAAGGACACTAAACTGTAAAGGATGCCCAAGACCAAAGTATTGATAGCAAAGTCTCTAGCTCAAATTTAAATTCATAAAGTGAAAATTTACAAGAAATCTGGTCCAGCAGCAATTACTTGGAGATCTGACAGGGTGGTACTCTGCCAAGGGATTTAGAAGTGCCGGCCTACTTGTAATTCTCCACACTAGACAGAAATTCAAATAAAATAACAGAACTCTGGCAGCATTCAGATGGACATTGTAACCGTGATGTACATAGGTATCAACGCTCAAAATGTTCTTTATAACTGTGTGACCTGAATAGCTCATTTTATATTTTGTAAAACATAGCGGTAGTAAATGGAATTGGATAAAAGCCTATTTTTCAACACACAATTTAGTTCATTGTATTTGAGGGTTTAACTACACTTTTGGGATATAGCTGTTAAAACGTTGTTCTGAGGAGACCGTCTGTCACGCCACTAACATTTGTCTACAGCTGGTTTTCGAACATGTTCTTTGGTCTAAAAGCCATTTCATACTAATGCTACATGTGATGGTTAGAAGGAAAGTCAAAATACTCTTGTACAATTTGTCATTAATTTAGCTCAAACACTGAGAAAAAAAAGTGAGTTATTGCTGCAGATAATCATCTTGGGAAACATGTAGGAAGAACGCATGAAGAGAGTGGTTATTGGTTTATTTACCAACATGATCAAGATACATCAGCAGACATTTTATACAGTCTGGCTGCTATCAGTCATACCTTTGACAAGGACTGTGTTGTGCCCCCCAACCATTGAATTTGAGTCGTTCCTTCCCTTGAAGCCAAGATTTTAATTTCATTGTTCTTGGGCAAAAAGTGTTTCCAACTGAGAGATCGTTTACTTGATCAGTGTCACCCACCTTTCCTGAATAGAGGATCTTTGGGAAGAGTAAGAGCGTTCACCCAAACTGAGAATAAAGGGCCGCTCATTCTCCTTTAAAATGTCGATGTTGTTAAGAAAACAGTACATTTTCTTTATACTTTGTTACGCTATGTCATCATCCATATATGGTAGTGTCTTTCAGTTTTGGAGATGCATAGATTTGAAAGGCTCTTTTTGCTTTAAAGATGTGTTTTAAATGTACTTATCTGCTTTAAAAAAACATAGAAATGGTCAATTGTAATTTAATAAGGATTTTTAGAATATATCATCTCCTTGAATATCTTAGGTTTAGGAAAGGATTAATATATATTTTTAAAAGATAAACTCTAAATGCATTCACTCCAAAAATTGGCTGAGATTTTGTGTTGTTGATTTCACGACCAGGTTGAACCTTTTTATATTGAAGAAATAATAGAATCATAGAACAGAGACCGTATGACCTGCCTGAGGCTCGCTGACAAAGGTTGCTTATGCAGGCGGTTTGATGTTTAAAAAGATGCTGAATGGAGTTTCAGAAGAAAACCTGAAAAATGAAAAAAAAAGGATGGTTTTACCTAAGTGAAAGAGCAGTGTGAATGTTAGATGCTGATGATCAAATTTGTACGTATGGCCCTAACTCTATATGTTTCCTTGATGAAGCATGAACGGGAACTGACAGTTGGAGAAAGTGATGGCTGATGGGAGCCCTGGTGGGCGGCGAGCTGTTTGTTGTTTTAACATTAGGGAGGTCGGAGCTTTGAGGAAAGCAGATGGAGGTAAGAGATGAGCATGAGTGGGTGGATGACTGACCTCCTCAGCCTCGCATTCGCCTCCCTGTTCTCCAACTGCCTTCACTTCTACGCTCTTTAAGAAATGTAATTTAACTGCATTTATTGCTCAGATTGCTTCTTTATTGGTCTGTTTACTCATATTCTCCTGATTTAATGTTAATTAAGCAGCATTTAATGTTGTAGGTCCTCTGAATCTGCTTTGTTAATCAACAGCTTTTTTCAATGAATCAATATTTTCTTTACTATTTTACCTAATTGTTTAGGAAGAGGAATTGAAATTGTAAAGAAACCAAAGACTAAATTTAGTACATTCTGCTTTTCTTTCTCTGTTTAAATTTTAGTGTCTGAATAAAAACAGAATGTAACCCTTCTATTATTCATTGAATAAAACGTAGGCAAGTTGAACATATAAAGTAAAAGCGCTTGTGTGAACGCAGAAAGCTTTTTCTCCTCTCTGCCATTCTGCGCCGGCTCTATTCAAAGCTCTGTTTCTGACGTGAAAATGTGTTTTATAGTTGTACGTGGTACAATAGAGGAGTTTTACTGAGGTCAGTACGAATAAAATATCTATGTGGATTAAAAAGCCGATTAAAAGCAGGATCTATTTCAACAAAATATTGTCTGATTCACAATTGTCGCTAGCCCTGTTAAAGATGTGTAAACCTTCAGAAAAGGTACTTATTTTGGATATGGGGAAAATGTTTTAGGCACCAAAATTATTGTTGCTGTTTATTTCTTTAATATTTCTATTATTTCTCCTCTTCTATAATATTTAACAAGGTTGGAGCCAACAGGAGTCATGGGTTCTCTCCTTTGCTCTTTTTTTAGTTCCCCTTTCAGGTTTGCTAAAGGATTTAAGAGAGAGATTAGAGACTGTAATTGTAATGGAAAAATGTTGATTTTGTTTGTAGAGAACCACTTCTGTGTCTGATTTTCTTCTATATTTTACATCATTATTCTGCTAAACGGCTCAGTAACATCTGTTTTTCAGTTTACTGGCAGAGGCCAAAAGAGTTTTATTTAAAATTTCCTGATATTTCAAAGAGTTTATGATGTCATGCAATCTGACAGGTTTACAGCTCCTTAGGAAGAGAAGCAGGCCCACAGCATCAATGATCCTCTACCATACAACAGTGGGAACAGTTGGAAGTGTAGGCTTCAGTTACATTTATCTTACTTTTATTTCACAGGAAGTGTTAGGAGTTGGTGTGGAACAGGTAATTTTGTTAATTATTTGTATAACCTGGAGTAACTGGCAGTGAACCTTTTTACATCGCTGTGGATCAATGTTGGCCCACTCTTCTTTGCAGAATCGTTTTAATTTAGCCACATGGGAGGGTTTTCCAGCATGAACTGCCTGTTTAGGGCTTATCTGATTTAAGTCCAGACTTTGACTAGGCCACTCCAAAACCTTTATTTTGTTCTAGTTTTTTGAGCCATTAGAATGTAGGCTTGCTGATTTTCTATGGATCTTGGTCATGCTAATTATCCCAAGCGCTCTCAATCTTGAGATCACAAATAGGTAGCTGGACATACTCCACCAGGATTTATTTGAGAGGTTCCATCACATCAAGTCATCCAGATGCTGAAGCAGCAAAACAGCCCCACATCATCTTCCCCCACGTTTGACTCAAGGTGTGATGTTGTTCTGATATGGTGTGTTAGTTTTTTGCCATATTCAACAGGACACCCTTCAGCAAGTTGCTCTTTTTTTCTTGCCAGCTCACAAAAGGTTTACCTAAAAGTCTTGAGGATGATTAAGATGATTAAGTTTTTTTGAGAAACATGCTTTGTGTTATTTTTGGTCATCAGTGGTTTTTGCCTTGAAACTCTTCCACAGTTGGGATTTTTGCTCAGTCTCTTTCTCATCGATGAACACTGACCTTTGTGCTTTAGGATGTTGTTCTGGGTCCCTTTGTGACCTCTTGGGTGTTTTGTTGAAGCTCCCTTGGAGTAATTTTAGTAGGCCTGCCTCTTGGGAAGGTTCGCCACCGTTCCGTGCTCTCTCCATTTGTGGACAATGAGTCTTGCTATGTATGTTTCACTGTTGCCCCGAGGTCTTCCAAATGGCCAGATTTCTGTTTAATGAGTTTCTCTATTGTTGAATTTCTTTAGATTGCTGCATGATATGTTTGGTTTTTTAAAAATCTTTTAGCCTTCTTCATGTTGTCAGACTGGTTCTTTTTGAGGGATTTATTAATTCAACATGGGGAGCAATTATATTTTCACATAGGGCCAGGTTCATTTACACAGCTTTTTCCCCTAAGAAATGAAATGATTTGAAAACTGCTTTGCGTATTTGCTCTGGTTTGCTTTCTAAGTCAGTTAACTTTATTTAGTTGGCACCTTTTAAATGGATCTGCTTACAAACGCAAGCTTAGGATGAAATATGCATCAGTACTGTGCTAATAGGAAATGAATATGAATATCCTCTAATAGTGCTGTTTTCACCAGGAATAGATTGGCACAAGAGATACATTTCATCTATACAGTATTTTACCAACAGTTTACATTTTCGCTTTCTAATAATAAAAAAATGTGCTATGAATTACACTTTCCTATCAGCCTATTTGATTTTTAAAGAATAAAAAAACAAATCAAGTGCATTTTTATCACCATTGCCTCTTGAATATATAAGACGAGCCGCTTGCTGTGACTCTGGATCAGCTTTGTCTGATAATTGTGCCGTTTACAGTGTGTTTGACCTTTTAAGCTGCTGCCCATGACTTCAGTGAAATCTGTTAATGGCCCACCCAGCTCATAAAGCCTTGCGGTGCCCTTTGGCTGAAGCTTTGTGTTTCTGTTGAACCCTTAATCCTTTTAGAAGGTCTGCAGTCAATTAGCTCAAACACAGCAGTAAAAGATGTCCAGTGTCACATTTAAGACATCACTTACAGCACAAATCACTTTTCCTAATGAGGATTAACTGGCGTGCGTCTGCACTGGTTAGGTCCTTTTTTTTTCTGTTAACGTCGAGCTTCTGTAATTCAAAATATGACTTGATGGGCAGGCAGAAAGCAGGTATGTGCCTACAATTACACAACAATGTGGTAGAAATGTTAAGTGCTTTGAAAAAAACCACACACAGTTAAATGTACTTGATGTTTCTGCTCTTTGCAGGTTTGAGTTTACAGGCATGAAGCGCATAAATGGACAAACACTAGACCTTTGATCCAGATCCATTTGAAACACGTATGACTGCAGTGTGGCTCTTTTTGTCTCACACTGAACAAGTTGATAAATAAAACTCTCAAAATTACTGACCGCCAATTAAACCACACATTAGAGTGCAGATCTTTATAGATTAAAAAACAGACCTGTACTTTTGAAGATAGGAATCAAAATGGTTTTGTTTATAATTTGTCTTTCAGCTTTGGTGGTATGCAGCCATGCACAGGTTTGTGCTTCAGTGTGCAGAGATCGATAGTAAGATCTCGGCTCTTACTAAAAGAGGAAAAGCTAAAGGTTGCTTCTGTGAGCTTCTTTTTCTTTGGATTTGGTCAAGGAAGGCAACTATTTTCTCTCCTATCACTGTATTTAGTTGAGAAGTAGAAGATAAAGGGCCTAAACTTACAGTGAGTGGTTGGTTGGTTTTCTGTCTTTCTTTGCCAGATTTTGGCATTCTTGTAAATCTCCAAGTCAACATTTTCTAGAATATTCAGATGGAAACTGTTTTTATTATTGCTAGTTGTGCTAATTATGCTTAATGCTAATAGAAGATGCTAAAGACAGTTTAACAGGTCAACTTTGTAATCATTTTGTCTTTGTTAAGAATGAGTAAATTTATAATTGTAGTATTAAACTATTTAACAAAAGAAAATCTTGTCAGAGTGTTTTACTCAGAGAAAACCATCAAAGACATCCAAACCTGTTTTTTTTTTTAAATAGATTTTGTTCGTTATAACTTGTGCCTGAATGTATGAGATGGCACTATCAATAGAAAGGGCAACTTCTACGTCTGCTGGAATCCTTTTAACACCACTTTAATGCCTTGATTTCTGTTCTCAAGTCTGTGTTTGATTGCAAAGCAGCTCTGTGGGCTTTCATTACTAAGACACAAAACTCGTGAGGAGTCTGTTTGATTACATGAAGCATTCTGTACCACAGCTTAAAATATTTCAATGCTGTGAGAGCAAGAACATAGTTTCTTTGCTCTGCATTAACTTTTTTATAAAAACGTGCAGTGAGTAAAAATTCAGTTTATTTTAATTTCTTCAGACAAGCCAAATAGTTGTATTGTTATAAAATGTATTTTGAAATATTCATGTTAAGGTTTATGTATGAAGCCTTGAAGTCAGTATACAGTATGTCACAAGAAATATTTATACCTCTTAAAAGTTTCTACATTACAACAACAAACTTGAATGTGTTTTTATTGGTAATTTACATTATAGATCAACACAAGGTGGCACAGAATTGTGCCGTAAAAGGAAGCTGGAAATTGTGCCATTCAAATGTAATTAGCTCCCTTTACTCTGATTCTCCTAAATACAATTTTTATGTTCCACTTTTTGGCCTACATGCAAAACAATGTTTTCAAAAACTAGCGCTAAACATCACCCTCCCTGACGACACTATCCCTGTGGTGAAATATGGTAGTGGCAGCATCATGCTGTGGGGATGCTTTCCTTCACAAGGGGTGGGGATTTGGAGCACAGCTCTATCAAATGACGGGTCTATTATCAGGCATGTGCAGAACCTGATGACTTGTTCTTGATGTGGAGCTAATGCAGCTATTTCAGTTAGCTGTGCTGGAGCAGGGGCAAATCTGGAACATGCAGGACACAGGTCCCTGAGGACTGGAGTTGGACACCCCTGATCTATCAAATAAAATCCCAATAAAATTCATTTTCGTGAGTTTGTGGGTGTAGCAAAACATATTGTGAAAATTGGTTTGCACAGTGCGTCATCTTTTCCACTGTATTTCCACTGTAAAAAAAAGTAGAATATTGTGAAAAAGTTTGAGTGAAATATTTCAAGCATTTCTTTCTTGTAATTATGATGCGTATTACTTACAGATGAAAACTCATAATTCAGTGTCTCAGGAAATTAGAATATTACATAAGATCAATAAAAAAGGTTATTTGAAACAAAAATGTCTAAAAAAAGGCTAATGCAAAGTATGTTCATTTCTATGCACACAGTACCTGGTTGGGCCTCCTTTTGCATTAATTACTGCATGGATTCAATCAGCCTGTGGCACTGCGTAGGTGTAACTGAAGCCCAGCTTGCTTTGATAGCGGTCTTCAGGTCATCTGCATTGTTGGGTCTGGTCTCTCATCTTCCTCCTGATAATAGTCCATAGATTCTCTATGGGGTTCAGGTCTGGCCAGTTTGCTGGCCAGTCAAGCACAAGAACACCATGGTCACTGAACCAGCTTTTGGTACCTTTGGCAGTGTGGGCCGGTGCCAAGTCCTGCTGGGAAATGAAATCAGCATCTCCATAAAGCTTATCAGCAGAAGGAAGCATGACATAGTCTAAAATTTCCTGGTCGATCACTGCGTCGACTGTGAACGTCAGAAAAGCCAGTGGACCAAAACTAGCAGATGGCATGGCACCCCAAACCATCACTGACTGTAGAAACTTCACACTGGATTCTGTGCTTCTCCACTCTTCTTCCAGACCCTGGGGCCATGATTTCCCAATAAAATGCAAACTTTGCTGTCATCTAAAAGGAGATTTTAGACCACTGAGCAAAAAAGGCCAGTTGTTTTTCTTAGCCCAGGCAAGACGGTTCTGATGTTGTCTCTGGTTCCCCTAAATTTTGATGAATTTTGTCCGCCAATCCTCTAAAGGCTGCAGTTATCCCTGTTGCTGGTGCACCTTTTCCTTCCATTCAACTTTCTATGAATATGTTTGGATACAGCACTCTAAACAATCAGCTTCCTTATCGATAACCAGTGGCTTACCCTCCTTGTGGAGGGTATCAATATCTGTCTTCTGGACATCTGTCCAGTCAGCTGTCTTACCCATGATTATGTCGCCTATGACCCCGACTGAGAGACCATTCAGAGGCTCAGGAAACATTTGCAGGTGTTTTGACTTTCACAATATTCTAATTTTCCGAGACACTGAATTGGGGTTTTCATTATCTGGAAGCCATAATCATAAAAGTTACAAGAAATAAAAGGCTGGAATTATTTTAGCTAATGTGTTATGAACCTATATAATATGACTTTCACTTTCTGAAATGTTTTTAAAATATTCGAATGTTTTGACTCCACTGTCCTAAATCCCAGTTTCTACACCTGCAGCAAAGCGAAAGAGCCTGATGAATGATAAGTGCGTAGGAGAATTAGGATATTGAATGTCTGCTGAAGGTGTTGACCACAACATTGATGTAGTATTTAAGAGTTTCAATTCGAAGCCACTCAATTGTTTGTCTCAAGTGTTCCTCCCACACACAGAAGCCTTGAGCTACTCTTGGCTGTGCCATATCTTTTCTCTTGTTTCTTTCGTTTTGTTTAGAAAGAAAACATTTCTCCTAGATACCATGTCCATCCAAGCTTTGGGAACCAGCTTGAATGGAAACCAGGGAAGCAGATCTCTTCTCCTTGAACCTTCGTGCTGGCTGAAACGTTGTGCAGCTGGAACGAAGGGTTAAGACATTAGTTGCATCTCTGCATACATGTTCTTTGTGTGTGGGTTGGTTTTTTTTTCAGGCTCTGGCACTTGGCAGCCAATAATTGAACATAATTGCCTCCATTTGTGGAAAAAGGCAAAGATGAACATTAGTGAGATCAGCGACATGTACTGCGAAGTGTTTGCTGCCTTTAAGAGAGTCTCACAGGCGGTCGATGAAATCCTCTACACATGATGTTTGGTGGTTGCTTAGCACTGAATACCTTCAATATACATAGATGCATTTGTCATTCTGTTAACTAACCTTTTCTAAGAGCTTCTATTTTTTCCCTAAAGACTTTAGTATCACCGAATTGAATGAGTCTTTCTTTACCCCCAAAACTTTCCAATTCTTTTCTCACCAAATTCACCTTTTTGCTCAAATGTTGAGAAATAAACATGTCACACAGGTAGATGATCTCTGGATGATTTTCGTGTGCCAGTATCAGTATTTTTACACTGCTCCCCCCCCCTTTTCATGGGCTGTCAAGTATGTGAAACTTTTTGGAGAACAATAATTGCAGTTAAATTACATCCGCTTGGAGGGATCCTTTTATTTCTCCTCCACCGAAAAAAAGCTTCAGATGTGGATGTCGTCAGCTACTTTTCTAAACTGAACCGTTTCCATCCCATCTGTCCACAACATCTGTGCATGCACTCTTATAAATATGTTTGCCCACATTTGTAATTCTTGTCGGGCAAATTAAAGCTGATGTGCTGCTCTCATTGTGTAATGCTCTTATAGTTGTCCTTCCCTTGTACAACTGCTTGCAGATTTTTATGCTTAAACAGATTTCCTGACCAATTCTACTTCATCTGGGGTGACATGGAGCTGCAGTATATTGAACTGCAAATGTCATCACCATGTTGCAATCACTAAGGTCTCATAGGATAGTAATACTTGTAACATTCAACAGCCAGTTTAGCCAGAGAAACCCTCTTGTTGAGGTCATTCAAAATATAGCCATTCTCTTATAAGCAGTCATTATTTATTTTAATAGCAGAGGCAGAACCACACTGTTTGAGGGAGCTGTTGCTGTAAAAAATGTTTTATTAAAGTGAGAAGATGAAGACAAAACGGTTTGAAGTCCAGAAGTTTATATAAGCGAGTTTCTTTTCCTATTTCATAGAGAATGTAGATTCTACCTTGACTCTGTGATTCCCAATTGTCTGTCAACATTTCCAAATAAAGAATGTTCCTTCAGAAACAGAAATTGAAAATTCAAAAAGATGAAACTGAGCTAAATTGCTGTGCTTCATTCTGCCGTCCTGTTATCTGCTGAAAGTCTTGCTCTCTCTCACAGCCATATAAACTGCCATGTTGTAGAAAATAGTTTCTTTTAAATTGCCTCCTCTGACTTCATTTTAAGTGCCTTAGTAATACTGAAAATAGCTAACCCTAAATCTAAGCAGCGTCCACCCTCAAGACTGGTGTCGTCACCTGGTAGCACCTACGTTTTTTTTTTTTCTATGATCGATAAAAGATTTATGTTTCTGACCAGTCAGTCACACGTCAGGGTCCATTAATCTGAAAATCATCTACCGGTTTTTAAGTATTGAAATATAACACCTGAAGCAAAGGTCAGAGATTTGTGGTCATGTCCCATTTACAGTTTTTGTAAAGTTTTAACGAGTCGAACTTAATATGTCCAGCTATAATATTTGAAAAGCACTAAAACATTTTTCTAGTGTCCCTTCTGTGCATGATTCATAATCTTTTATATTTGAAGCAGAGGCTACATCACACTGCCCGTAAAACAGCATTTTCATTTTGTCTAGCATTGCTAAAACATCAGTATCTGTGTGTATTTCCTAGAGAACGTTGATCCATGCCTTAACTCTGAGCTCCAAATGATTAAGAGCAGAGCTATTTTGTTGTACTCTGTTTAGCTATAAGTAGCTAAGCATCTAGGTGCATTTCTTAAAAAAAAAAACATAATGTCCTGTCTGATATTTCAAATATCAACTATGAAATTATTATTATTGTGATGGCATTAATTATTATTATTATTATATTACTATTACCATTATTATTACTATTAAAAATGTTTAATTGGGGTTAATAATAAGCCTTTTAGATTTAAGAACTATTATTAAAAACTAAGGACCAAAATGTTCTGTAAATACAGAAGTGTTTCTTGAGCCGATTGTGGATAAATTTAACTTGTACTCACACTTGTATACAGAGAGAATCAGGTCAACAGTGTATGTTTTGATGCTTCATGGGGCCAACGTGCAAGCACAAATATTTTTTTACACTGTTTTGACATGTGGGAGGACATCTGTAAAGCAGCAGTGACAGGCAGCCTTGTTATTATGTGGACAATACTCCACATCATCCAAGCAACAAAAGATGCTACGCAGCAGCGGATGCCGAGTGACAGGTGATCCTGCTGTGCCTCCGTTGTCAGACACTGACGTCGCTTTGGATGACGACTGAGGAGCAGAGACGGATTCATTGGATTTTATTCTCTTCTCCCACATGTTTTAAGCGGGAGAGGTTAGAACAAAAACCAAGGAAATTGAAAAGGACTCAGCTGTGACCAAGTCTCTCTCCTTCATGGTGTTATTTGAGCCAGCCGGCCTGTTTGTTATCAGAGCCGCGTCACCGTCTGTAGGATCACTCTCTCTGTATTTGCCCCTTCAGCCTTTTTAACACTTTCTCTTCTGGTGTTATTAGATGCTGTGCCCTATATTTGTCCACATAAAATAATAAAAAACGATGCCAAATTACACAACAATGCACAATAGGCTAAGCTGTTGCCAAAGTAACGCCAACGCTCACCAACTGGACTCCACAGTTTCCTGCATAGTTTATTGAAAATGAGAGAAATTAAAAATAATGATTGGAGAGGAGCAGAAGCGCTACCCGAGGGTTTGGATAAAGCTTGTGGGCTGAACGGGTTGAATAATCGCCCGAAACACCTTCACAAAAGCACAGCGTGGAAAATTTTTATTTTTCAAGGTGATTCAGAAGTGACAGAAAAATGTCAGGATGTGGGTTTTGATGGTTTTATCACAGCCGGTTTGAGCCATTACTGGTTCATAGCTGGGAACAACAATGGCTTCATCCTTTTGTGGTGGACAAATAGCCAAGAGCCTAGATAGATATTTTAATAGGCGGAAAATATTCATATCTTAGTTGAGCTTCGTGCATGACATAATTCACTGACAAAAAATATACTAATCACCAGCTTACAGAAGGAATGATCTGTGGACATAATATCTACAGGGGTTGGACAATGAAACTGAAACACCTGGTTTTAGACCACAATAATTTATTGGTATGGTGTAGGGCCTCCTTTTGCGGCCAATACAGCGTCAATTCGTCTTGGGAATGACATATACAAGTCCTGCACAGTGGTCAGAGGGATTTTAAGCCATTCTTCTTGCAGGATAGTGGCCAGGTCACTACGTGATACTGGTGGAGGAAAACGTTTCCTGACTCGCTCCTCCAAAACACCCCAAAGTGGCTCAATAATATTTAGATCTGGTGACTGTGCAGGCCATGGGAGATGTTCAACTTCACTTTCTTGTTCATCAAACCAATCTTTCACCAGTCTTGCTGTGTGTATTGGTGCATTGTCATCCTGATACACGGCACCGCCTTCAGGATACAATATTTGAACCATTGGATGCACATGGTCCTCAAGAATGGTTTGGTAGTCCTTGGCAGTGACGCGCCCATCTAGGATAAGTATTGGGCCAAGGGAATGCCATGATATGGCAGCCCAAACCATCACTGATCCACCCCCATGTTTCACTCTGGGCATGCAACAGTCTGGGTGGTACGGTTCTTTTGGGCTTCTCCACACCGTAACTCTCTCGGATGTGGGAAAAACAGTAAAGGTGGACTCATCAGAGAACAATACATGTTTCACATTGTCCACAGCCCAAGATTTGCGCTCCTTGCACCATTGAAACTGACGTTTGGCATTGGCATGAGTGACCAAAGGTTTGGCTATAGCAGCCCGGCCGTGTATATTGACCCCGTGGAGCTCCCGACGGACAGTTCTGGTGGAAACAGGAGAGTTGAGATGCACATTTAGTTCTGCCGTGATTTGGGCAGCCGTGGTTTTATGTTTTTTGGATACAATCCGGGTTAGCACCCAAACATCCCATTCAGACAGCTTCCTCTTGCGTCCACAGTTAATCCTGTTGGATGTGGTTCGTCCTTCTTGGTGGTATGCTGACATTACCCTGGATACCGTGGCTCTTGATACATCACAAAGACTTGCTGTCTTGGTCACAGATGCGCCAGCAAGACGTGCACCAACAACTTGTCCTCTTTTGAACTCTGGTATGTCACCCATAATGTTGTGTGCTTTTCAATATTTTGAGCAAAACTGTGCTCTTACCCTGCTAATTGAACCTTCACACTCTGCTCTTACTGGTGCAATGTGCAATCAATGAAGACTGGCTACCAGGCTGGTCCAATTCAGCCATGAAACCTCCCACGCTAAAATGACAGGTGTTTCAGTTTCATTGTCCAACCCCTGTAGATGTCACAAATGCCAAATGTTGAAACCAAGTGGTGCATGAGAGAGCCCACACATGTGAAATTCTGCACCGTTTGTAAAGAGTATGCCCCACATATTAAGCAATTGCTTGATGCACTCATTTGACCCTATGCTAACCCAAAATGCAACCCCAATCTGATTCCATTAAGCTGGTTATTATGTGTTTTTAAGGCATCCTCTATTTCTGGTGATCTTCACTCACTGTGTTCCTTAGGAGGGTATACAGTATGTGGGTTATTCAACAAACAACCATTTTTCTCATAGCCATTTCAAAAGAAAAGTAAACTCTCTTTAAGTTCAAGGATTTTACTTAGCAGGCCGTATTACAAAGGATCTGGTCTTTATCCGGCTATAAAATATTTAAAACAAAGCGAAAATGTTCTAAATAGACGCAAAGGCTCCACACGGTCATTGTTAAACAAGTAGGTGTGTGTTAACACTCAATGACATCAGCAATGCCCATAGAGAAGCATTTGCTCCATGCTATCAATCTGGAAAGGATTATAAAGTTAATTCAAACCTATTTTAAAAAATTACACAAGTTGAAAACATTTAAGACTGTTACCAATCTTCCCAGAAGAGGATGTTTCAGCGAATTCACCACCGGACCAGATCGTGCAATCCTGGGATAAATGAAAAAGGAAACATCTCAGACTCTACAGGCCTCAGCTAGCATATTACAATACATGACAGGACAGTTAGAAACAGACTGAACGGGGTGGCTTGTTTGGAAGGGCTCCCAGGAGAAGGTATCTTCTTTATAAACAGAAAATGGAATCTGAATGAACCACAAGGCTTCTGGAACAATGTCCTGCACAGCACCGTGTTTGGAGAATCCCCAAATACAGCATATCAGTACAAAAACCACAAGCCAACTGAACAGTGGTGGAGGGATGGGAATTTCGGTCGGTTTTGCCCCTCAGTCAGCTGTGAACTCCTTTGTATACCAAAGCATTCCAGAGTTAAATGTGAGGTCGTCTGTCCAATAGCTGACACTTAATTTTTAAGAATTGACAGGACCGTCCTGCAGGCAGATCAGTGTATCACCCAGCCTTTGTTTTACAGCAGAGCCGTGCTGTTCTGACTCGTGCAGGTCGTCATTTAGTGTCTGTCTTGCTGAAATGCATCCACTTCACTGAAAACGTATCTGGGTACTGTTCTGTGGTGTAGCATCGTTCAGACCTGTATATCCCATCAAACAGTACAGTGCTTGATTCACAGAGGAGCGGGTTAACCATGGGATGTGCACTAATGCTCCCATGCTGCATTTTTAATTGTGGGCGGATGATTGGAAAGGATGCTACCAGCTGTCTTTAGCTGTAAGGATGCAGCCTAGGTTTAAAAACATTTTAACAATAAACCTTTCAGATTAGAGTCATCCAGACCTCAGATCCTGTTCTCAAAAATTATGCTGTGGTCACTGTACAGTATATTGTGAATTTAAAGCTATTTTCAGTGGTTTGGTTAATACTTTTATGCTGATTAAAAAATCTGCTCTTTAGACAGCATTTAGAAAAGTTGGGAACTATAATTAATACATGAATCTAAGTTGGATTGCAAAAATCAGCAGCAGAGAAAAACACCACATATAAGAAGAAACTCTCAGATCTTCATGGCAAATATATGCTTAGAAAAATATTGATGTGATCTTGACTGCCTTCCTTTTAAAGCTGATGTTATTCAAAAACAATAAAACAATGAAAAATCCTCCTAGCTTGTGAAGTTTATATTAGATGGAAGGTGTTTCACCTCTTTTGCTTGCTTTTTAATATCTATCTAGTGCCATATAAAAAGTATGTGCACCCTGACATATTTCCTGTTTTGTTGATTTTTTGTCTAACTTAAATGTTTTTTAAAAAACTAATTTTTATGAAAGAAATACAACCTGTGTAAATACAATATGACGTTTTCAAAGGATGATTTCATCTATTAAGGGAGAAAAGCTATTTAATTTAGCCTGTTCCCATGTGAAAAGGCAATTGTTCCCCTAAACCTAATGACTGGTTGTGCCACTCTTGGCGTCAACAGCTGCCATCAAGCATTTGCGATAACTGGCAGTGAGTCTGTTATGTTGGTGAGGAGGAATTTTGGTCCACTCCTCTGTGCAGGCTTGCTTTAATTTGGCCTCATTGGAGGGTTTACATGCATGAATGGCTTAATGGGTTTATGTAAAAGCATCTAAATTGAATTTAAGAAGGTAGGCTAAATTATCTTAAAAAGCAACACATTATACCTTGATTAAAGAAATTGAGGAACAGATGAGAACGAGAGTCTATTACATCTGTCAATACAAATCAGTGTACCTGATCCAACAACATGAAAGAGACCGGGCACAGTGAGAAGAAAGAGCACAAAGACCTGTATCACACCTAAAAAACATATTTATGATCCTCAAGACTCATGGGAAAATATTGTTCATCGATGAGACGAAAGTGGAACTTTTTAAAGGTGTGCATCACACAACATCTGGCCCAAACTAAGCTTGTATTTCAGAAAATAACTTCATTACCAGCAGTCAAATATGCCGGTGCTTGTATGACCTGGGCCTGTTTTGCTGCTTCAGAACCTGCACAACTTGCTGTAACTGATGACTTAATTCAGTACTCTGAAGGAGAATGCTTAGGTTTTGAGAAGCCTAGTCAAAGTCTGGGCTCAAATCTGAAAACCCTCTATTGTGAAAAAATGAAAACTTCCCAAATTTCTCCACATAAAACACACAAGACTCATTACTGCATTTGCTGAGGTGAGCACAAGTTTTTAGGTTTATGCAGCAATTACTTTTTCACCCAGAACCAGGTTGGTTTGGAAAGGATTTTTTCACATCATACATGGTTTCATTGTTTAAAAACGGCATTTTGTATCTACTCAGGTAGATGGTTGATAATCTGAATTCTGAAAGTCTGACAACAAAGCAAAAACAGAAAAAATGTGTGGCGTAAAAAATACTTTTTCATGACACTGTAAGTGTAAAGATTTGCCAAGGTCTGTGAGGTTAAAAACTAAGGTTCTCTGATGCCCTGGGGCCCTTAAACATCGATGCCCTGGGGCCCCTGAAGGTGTTATTTTGTCTTTATTTGCAGCTTCCTCTGAGACTTCCTGTGCCACCTGAAAGTAAACACTTTCTGTCTTGTGTGTCCTCTCGCTGTGGGAATCAGGAAGGGAATTTGTTGGTAAATTGCAGCCATCTGAACAGATTACGTGTGGGTTCAGGTCAGTTTGAGAGGTTTGGCTGTTTGGGGACATCCAGAGAAGCTGGTGCCACTTTGTGATGACTTCTTTTACTGGGTTAAAGGTGCATCTCTGTAAGAATCTATGTTAGGCAGGACAGCAACATTTCATTTGTAACATCTTTGCTATTAGGTACGTAGGTTGCGTAGGTTGCTCTTCAGTTGTCTGGAATAACAGTTTGGTCCTGAAGCTGCAGGGAGGTTCGTCCATCCTACCACTGTTTCCTCTTCTCTTCTAAGCTTTGTTGAAGTCAGAGATAGGTGTTGGACCCACTGTCATCATCCACATTTTATGCCTTGCCTTTAAAACACCAGCACTGGTTAGAGAATTATGAAGCTAGAATCTAGATTTAGAAACACAACAAGATCACATCCAGTTAAGTTTGGGTCATTAATTAACACAGATGCTTGCTTGTAATCAAAAACCCTGCTTATCTTCTAGCTTACCCGTTATTTCATATCAGTTATCCTTGTTATAATATAGATGAGCAGCAATTACAATTCAGGAGAAGATCATTACTATAACGAAAAAAAGGGAGACAAAAACAGGTGTCGATAACGCAAGTTAAGGCTCTTAAATCAGGATGGAGCAATTTATTGGGGCTCACAGACTCTGCTGACCTGATTTACTCAGGGAACTCCCTCCAAGTTTAGTTTCAATCATTTAAAGCTCTGCAAAATCCTCATCTGAGCATCAGAAACAGATGAAACCGCTCTGCTCAGAGGTTCCAGGCTGTGTACAGATTCATCTCTTTGTAAAAGAGCAAAACCAGCTTTAAATTGCTTGTTATAGTTCTTGGTTTAGCAGTTCAATTTTAAATGGTATGGAGCTGATTGACGGATGTGGTAGGTGACAGGGTGTTTGCAGAAGTCAAGGCTTAAGGAAAGAAAAGCACATGAAAGGCTCTTTGTCACTTTGAGAAAAAAAATGTTTTGTATATACTTATTTGCTAATAAACACATGATGACAAACTTCATTTTTAGTCAGGTTCACATTATCTCATAGAAAGATTAAATTAGATATTTTATGAATCCTAGAAAGGACATTATTTCTTTCACAGCTGCAAAGGTCATGCATTAGTGTAGGCAGAACAAACACAAGGAGTGACGGTAAGAATAATGGAAAGTTTGTATGGAGTATTTAAGAAGAAGAGTATTTACAGACGGTCCCACACAACTTGCATTCACTGGACTTTGTTGATGCTTTTAAAAAGCAACTTACACATTCTGTGTTAAACAAGCAAGTTAAACTGTATTTTTACTGTAAAGCACTTCGTGAATGCAGTCTAAGAAAGATGCTTTATAGATAAAATTTTCTTACTTTGGAGCCAAGCAGAAAATTTAGTTGAGTTATTGGGGAGTGTGTATGTTATTGAAAGTTTTGAAAATATGTCTGGTAAAAAACAACAAAAGGTAACAGGAGGGGACACTTAACATACATTATATGCAGCTGAACACAATGATTATATGTTAGTAGGAACATGTACAACAAAAAAAAACTACATTGATCCCTGTGGGAAACATGACCTGCTTTTCATTGAGAAATTCATATTTTTATTTATTTATTGATCTGGTTAGCAAAAACTTTTCCCCCCCCAAACAGAATGAGTGCTTCTTTGTGTCTGAACCACGGCGAAGCAGCTGAGTCACTGTTTCTGTTGTAGATGAAATCAGTCTGGAGGGGATGGTGGTGCACAGAGCTGAATGCCAACCAGTCGTCTCCGACAGCTACATGAAGGTGAAAAGGTGAGTGAGGCCCAGAGCTGTTAGCTTTCACATGCATCATTTGCAAGCACACTGCATCAATGATTGTCAACAGGTTATGTGGAAATAAACATATATTTGTCAGTGTGTTTTACAATCACTCATTTCAAACCCTTTTCTTAAAATAACGTTACATTTATTCTGTACAATTCAACTGAAAAGCAAATAAATCCCTTGGAGAAAAAGAAACAGTAGCATAAGTGAGCCATGCTTCTCCTAATTGGGCTTTCTAAAATGCTATAATTGGGACAAAATTATACTTTTTTAATTGAAATTAAACATCAAATGATTTTTGCTTAAAAAAGCCTTACCAATTCAGTAGCTTATGTGACTTCAGGGAATTCTTGTAAAAATCTGTCTTAGATTAATGCTTCGCTGTAAACTTAATTCTTTGCTTTTTGAGCAACACCATTATACACAGGGAACACTCAAATAACACATCCTAGATTTGAATGAATGAAATATTCTCATTGAATACTTTGTTCTGTACAAAGTTGAATGTGCTGACAACAAAATCACACAAAAATCATCAATGGAAATCAAATTTATTAACCAATGGAGGCCTGGATTTGGAGTCACACACAAAATTAAAGTGGAAAAACACACTACAGGCTGATCCAACTTTGATGTAATGTCCTTAAAACAAGTCAAAATGAGGCTCAGTATTGTGTGTGGCCTCCACGTGCCTGTATGACCTCCCTACAACCCCTGGGCATGCGGACGGATGGTCTCCTGAGGGATCTCCTCCCAAACCTGGACTAAAGCATCCGCCAACTCCTGGACAGTCTGTGGTGCAACGTGATGTTGGTGGATGGAGCGAAACATGATGTCCCAGATGTGCTCAATCGGATTCAGGTCTGGGGAACGGGCGGGCCAGTCCATAGCTTCAATGTCTTCATCTTGCAGGAACTGCTGACACACTCCAGCCACATGAGGTCTAGCATTGTCCTGCATTAGGAGGAACCCAGGACCAACCGCACCAGCATATGGTCTCACAAGGGGTCTGAGGATCTCATCTCGGTACCTAATGGCAGTCAGGCTACCTCTGGCGAGCACATGGAGGGCCATGCGGCCCTCCAAAGAAATGCCACCCCACACCATTACTGACCCCCTGCCAAACCGGTCATGCTGACGGATGTTGCAGGCAGCAAATTGCTCTCCACTGTGTCTCCAGACTCTGTCACGTCTGTCATGTGTGCTCAGTGTGAGCCTGCTTTCATCTGTGAAGAGCACAGGGCGCCAGTGGCGAATTTGCCAATCCTGTTGTTCTCTGGCAAATGCCAAGCGTCCTGCACGGTGTTGGGCTGTGAGCACAACCCCCATTTGTGGACGTCAGGGCCTCATACCATCCTCATGGAGTTGGTTTCTAACCGTTTGTGCAGACACATGCACATTTGTGGCCTGCTGGAGGTCATTTTGCAGGGCTCTGGCAGTGCTCCTCCTGTTCCTCCTTGCACAAAGGGCGGAGGTAGCGGTGCTGCTGCTGGGTTGTTGCCCTCCTACGGCCTCCTCCACGTCTCCTGGTGTACTGGCCTGTCTCCTGGTAGCGCCTCCAGGCTCTGGACACTACGCTGACTGACACAGTAAACCTTCTTGCCACAGCTCGCATTGATGTGCCATCCTGGATGAGCTGCACTACCTGAGCCACTTGTGTGGGTTGTAGAATCCGTCTCATGCTACCACGAGTGTGAAAGCGCCACCAACATTCAAAAGTGACCAAAACATCAGCCAGAAAGCATAGGTACTGAGAAGTGGTCTGTGGTCCCCACCTGCAGAACCACTCCTTTATTGAGTGTGTCTTGCTAATCGCCAAAGATTTCCCCCTGTTGTCTGTTCCATTTGCACAACAGCATGTGAAATTGATTGTCAATCAGTGTTGCTTAGTGGACAGTTTGATTTACTTGGAGTTATATTGTGTTGTTTAAGTGTTCCCTTTATTTTTTTGAGCAGTGTATATAAACAAAATCCAGAAATGATGAAGATGGAAAAACTGAAAATAACAAAAAGTAAAGAAATCAAACCCATCCAAATCCACCAAAGGTGGTTCATGCGTGCAATGAGAGAAATCAATAATTTAGCAGACTGATCTATTGATCTAATATCAGTGGAGAATTATATAGATATATATATATATATATTATATATATATTGTATTTAAAGGATTAAATCAGTGGATGTCTTTTTTTTCCAACAATATAATGCAAAACCACCGTAACTCTTAAAATAAAGTTCTGCGAACTTTCACGTCTTTAAAGAAAATGTACACCACACACAGTGAGGAGAAAGGTCTGTTGTGTAACCAAAGTTGCTTCTTTCATCGTCCAACAACAACAAAATCAAGAGACGTGAACTGATTTCATGTCGTTCCTGCTACTGCTGCTGATTTGTGTACAGCATAAACACTCGAGTCCACTCTGCCTGGTTTTATTAACCGGTCTTTGTGGCCTCTTCACTGGAATATGTTTTTCCAGCCACAGTTAGTGGATGGCATTGCTATAGCAACGGCATCTCTCTGGCAGATGCACCGCTACAATACGACCCGAGGCGAACGCACAGTTTGTATCAGTGTGTTCAGCCTTCGGATGGACGAGGAGCGCTGCAATTTAAAAGGAAAGACTTCAGGGATGGAAGCGTGGAGAAGGTGTCCTGCAGCTGTGTTTTGTCGTCAGCCCTGAAAGAAGTCGTTTGGCTGAGATTCTCTCGAGAAATTGTTAGATGTCTGATGTCAGATTTATGCATTATAAACTTAAATATAATACTCTTCACTTAGTTTTGGAGTGCATCCTTGTTGCAGGCAAAGATAAACACTGTTATTGTAGCGTTACAGTGTGTGCATGTAAACAAACTGCAACTTTTTCAGAGGAAAAATTCCCACATGTTCACGGTGAATGTTGCAAGAAAGGAATCATAGAAACCAGTAGATCTCTAAGGGGAGAAGTTGCCAAGATTGATTTAAAGATGCTGACAGTTGCCCTCCCTGCCACCAGGCACATCTGTCAGCTCTGAGATCAGTTTATCCACTGAGACACAAACCTTCTCATTTTGCTCCTCTCTCTTCATTTCTGGTGTCTGTTTGTCAGGTGGCAGATTGAGTCCGTCAAGCCTCAGCGTTTGACGCAGCAGCTGGATCGATTCACCCCCGTCTTCAAGCCGGTGGCCAACCACAACTTCAATGTAGGTAGCAGTACCAGCTGAATGTGTGTGTCTGTCACCAGTTTGGTTCAGAAACAAAGTGTTTCACGGGTGACACAGGGGTGTTTTTGCAACCTGGTAATCAGTTCTGGTGAGACGTTTACATACTCTCACCATGAGCACGAATATCAATAATTTTGGGCTTTTAAACTCTTTTTTTTTCCCATTTTGCACAAAGCGTACAAGAAATAACTACAGGAATTAGGCACAATCCACACAGGGTTAAAATGACTTAATTTCAGGTGAAGTTAAGTATTTTGAAGGGGATCGTTCATTATTTATTTACTTTATAACCATAACTGCTCGCAGTTTTTTGATTTCTTGTAAATAGCCTGCTGTTTTTTTATGCACAAATATACATGTATATGTAGTAAGTTTGCACATTTCTTTAAGTGTAAGTATGCTATTTTTAATAACTGCACAGTATTTTTTTCTTATGTTGTAAATTTACCCTTACTGTAGAGTTTATTTTTTTTGTTTATTTGTTATTTTTTTACCTTTGTGAAAATCTTCATGCTTCCATTTGCCTGTCACTTTGCTGCTGGTACACCTGAATGTCACCACTGAGGAACAATAAAGGACATTTTTATTCTATTCTATTATTACTCCTTCAGCAGTAAGTTTTAGATTTTAACACCGACATATATGTCAGACGTGACTTTCTATGGTATGAAAAGTTGTAGGGAGCTTCGTTAGCCGGTCAACTTTTCGTACAACCATAAAAACATGTCCTTTATTCAAATGTATGTTTATAGAAATTATCAAGATATATTTTAGAGTATTTGAATCTGATAAATTTGATCTGGAATCTAACTTTAAAAATACTAAATTATGCTTTTTTATCTTTTAATTTCACAAAAATTCACAGAAAGTGAAAATGTCTTGCCAGATCAAACCCTAAAGCTTTTGAGTCTGTGTTGGTACAGCTATAACATGTCATGCAGACTTGTTAGAATAAAGTAGGACAAGGAGTAGAAAATACATTTTAGATGATGTTGTTTTATATTAAGTTCATATTTTACATTGATAGCAGTCACTTTATTGGATCAGCAAACCGTTAAACAGTGTGTGAATCTAATCTCGTTTTCTTGCTTCTTCATGTGGAAAGTATAGGTCAATAATTGATTTGCATGGTATTGATTATTTCTCTGTCATCTAGATTGTATCTCTCTTTAGACGGTTATAAGCAGATGTCTGGTTATGATGATAAAGAATGACCCTGGGAGCATTTCATTCTTCGGCCTGTTCAGAACATTTAAATAGAATATCCTGCCTTGTTTTTTCCTGTGCCGTGATTCATTAGGGCAGCACAGAAAGGAGCACAATGACCTTTTAGGTGAAATGCTCTCAGTGACAGTGGCTTTTAGAGATGCTCTGTAGTCTCTAAAGTGAATATTTACCTGCTTATTTACAGACCACAGCAAATCCCCTAGATTTGATTAGTCAGTCCTGCACATAGTGCTTTCATAAGAAATTTATATGCCTTTACTGTTTTTTTTCACTTTTTGTCACATTACAACCACAAACCTCAATGTAATTTATTGCGATGTAAGTGCACCATTAAGTGGAAGGAAAATGGTACGGTTTTCTCAAACTTTTCTAAATTAAAATCTGAAAAGTGCGCCGTGCATTTGTTTTCGGCCCCCTGAGCCAGTGCTTTATAGAAGCATCATGACATGTTTTATTTTGTGATTACGGCTGAAAGTCTTTGCTTATTCTTCTTTGCAAAATTCCGCAAATTGTGTCAGATTGGATGCAGAGCTTGTGTGAAGATACATTTTCAGGTTTTGCAGCTGTATGTTTACTGTCGTCGTTCAGCTGGAAGATGATCCACCACCTCAGTATCAAGTCTTTTGCAGCCTCTAACAGGTTTTCTTCAAGGATTGCCCTATTTAGCTCCAGGTATCATCCCATCAACTCTAATCAGCTTCCCTGTCCATAATGAAAAATAGCCTCCCCACAGTATGATGCTGTCACCACCATGTTTCAGCATGGGGATCGGAGGTTCAAGTAGACCAAACTGTTTTTATATCTACTGACCAGACCACATTCTTTTCTGTTTGCTGTGCCAAACCTTAAATGCGACTTCTTTCAATAATGACTTTCTTCTTGCCATTCTTCCACTGAGGCCAGAGTACTTGAGTGCACGACTAACAGTTGACCTGGTAACAGATTCTCTGGCCTGCACTGGGGATCTCTACAGCTCCTCCAGAGCAACCATGGGCCTCCTGGGTGCTTATCTGATTAATGCTCCAATTGACTGGCTGTCAGTTTAGATGATCAGCAGCTGGTGGCTTCAGAGCTGCTTGTGGATCTTACTAACATTTGACTAGAAATGACAGATAACAGAGCAGTATTTTTATTTAATAAAATATTCTAGTTCTAAAATTTTTCTTGTTTTGTTAATGCAAAAACAGTTATGACTTTAAAGTTACGAATATCCTTTTTTGTTCAGTCACTATTAATTTATCATGTTAGTTCTTTTATTTAACAATCATTTTACACGAACTTTGGTGGAAGAACAATTATTTTCCTCTTTTCTTTGGGTTTCATTCTCTTTTCTTGTGAAGGTTTGATATTTCTCTCTGTTTTAAAACCTCAACATAGAAACAATTTAATGAAATCATAAAAGCAGATATTTATAAGACTCGATACGCTATTTATTTTAGGATTGTGTAGGTTTTTAAGCTTCAGACAAGTTTTAATGGACAGTCAAAGTCTTGAGATGTTGTTTTATATCTTGACTCTGCTTTAAACGTCTCCACAACTTTATCCCTGACCTGCTGTGTTCCTTGGTCTTCATGATCTTTGTTTTCTAATGTTCTTTAATAAACCTCAGAGGCCTTTGCAGAATAGCTGCATTTATACTAAGATTAAATTAAACACAGATGGCCTGTATTGTTTTAATTATGAACTACTGAAGGCAGTTGGTTACACTGGATTTCATTTGGAGGTATCAAAGTAAAAAGATGGTTTATTCCATATCTTCATGCAAGATTTTCCTTTCACTTTCCAATTACGCTCTACTTTGTCTGTCACATAAAATCCAAACATAAGACACTGAACGTGTTTGAAAAAGTCACTGTCAATATTGCTGATTGTTAAAAAAAATGTATTTTTTTAAATTTTTTAAGTTGGAGTATGAGAAGAAGAAGAAGTCCGAGGGGAAGATGGTGAGGGCTGATCGGCAGGTGGTGTTAGACATGCTCTTCTCTGCCTTTGAGAAGCACCAGTATTACAGCTTCAAGGACCTGGTGGACATCACCAAACAGCCTGTGGTGAGCAACACATATATAAAAGCGTTCAAACTACACTTAACATTATCACTGGAGAGACCAAAAAAAATACACCTGCCCACTTTCCACCTTGCATTGTTAAATTCGAACCAGTCGCCCACAGCATGACGTCTATGCCTATTCACACAATCTGTTGTGGTGGAAATTTGGGCCGTAACGTGCACACGTGCGTGCAGACACACACAGGACGAATCGATACCGTACTTCCAGCTCTCAGCAAACAGCAACGTGTAGGTGCAGATGAGACCTTGGGGTCCTCCTCTCCCTCTGATTGCTTCAGATTGCATAACAATCGGCTGAGTAGGAGTCAAACGCCCCGATGCACTCCACTCCATCGTTTCCCTTCCAAAGCACTTGGCCAACACTCAAATTAACTGAACTAAAGTAACCGAAATGTCCATTATGAGAAGTTTTGAAGCACATCTCTGTTGATCATTGAGTGGAGCAGCTGAAGGACAAGCTCAACAGGGACATCTTGTGGTCACTCTGGGGTATAACTACCACAGCTCCTTAGACTGTTTTAAAGAAATATTTTGTATATTTTTGGTATGTAAAAACACAGTACAGACCCTAATATGATTTGTCACTAAATTAGCCTGTTAGAAAGATTGCATATGCACTGATGCAAACTGAAAGCTGGCACCTCATCAGGAACCATTCGATCAATTAAAACATGTTTTGAGCACTTCTAATTAGGCCACAGAAACGGAAGAGATATTAAAAGAAATCAGCTGTTAATTAGTGCTTAAACTTAAAATATAATTTCTAAATGTGATGGTTGGTCCATTTTATTTACTGAACAGCTTGCAGGTGTTTTGTTGAAGCTTCAGATGAGCCTTAGTCAGATTTTCAGACTAAATCTCCAAAGATTAAAGCCAAGACTCTTGAATATCGTCATGTAATGAAGCCAGGATCATAAATATTCCTCGCCTTTGAGCTGCTAACACATGCATAATTTATTAAGGCCTAATGCTGTTTTTGAGTGCTGCAGTCCAGATCTTGTTTCAGCAGGTTTATTTTAGAAATCACTTCTACAGGTCTGGCAGTAATCACAGCTGGGTTTGGCAAGAGAAACTGACCCAAAACATATGGTTATTCATAGCTAATACATGATTTAACAAAGGAGATCAATTACATTTTCACATAGGGCCATGTTGGTTTCACTAGCTGTTATCTTTGTTTGATATTCAAGTTTGTTTGATGATCTGAAGTATTAAGTGTGACCAAAAAGCAAAAACAGAAGAAATCCAAACACCGTAAATGTCTCACAGGTGCATTGCTTTGTCTGGTGCTCTGTTAATGACACAGGTTTTGAAGTATAAAGTAATTTCCCCTGTCCGATGCAGGCCTATCTTAAAGAAATCATGAGGGATATCGGTACATGCCACCGCAAGGGAACGCACAAAAGCACCTGGGAGCTGAAGCCAGAATACTGCCACTACCAACCGGGTGAGGAAGAGGAGAAGAGCTCCTAGCTCCATCAGCATGCCCTCTGAGACACTTCACTTCAAAGAATAGTTAAAAAGTTCTAAGAGTGAAAATTTTGAGTTATTTAGGATTTTTTTATGTTGACAAAAATATTAGCGGAAAATCATACATAATGTTTAGCTGATGGATGTATGTTATTGGGATATAATATTGCTTTGACCGCTGCTTATGTTGCAAATATCCTTGGTTTCCTGGATTAAATCTGTTAGAAAATAGTAATGTGATAACTGTCTGTCTGTCTTGAACTTGTTTACTCTCTCGTTCAGTCAGGCAGGTGTTTTTCACGGCAGACTAAGCACAGTTGGATTTAATGACAAGTCTGCCCCATCTGTTACCACAAAGCTGTGCTGCAATTAGTCATGCAATCTTTGTTTAATATGTGAAAACATCTCCTGTGATTATTAAAAAACTCAATGTCACTCCTACTATAATTTTACCTCTACTAAAACTGATGCTTTAGTTGTCAGTTTCTGTTTTCCACCATACAGCTGCCCTCCCTGGCTGGGGAACTATACCAGCAGCAACACATCAGAGGAAACCAAAGATTGAGGGACAGGAAGATCGCTTTGTGTCATGGACTCACCTTTCTGGCTCTATTACTATGGGAACGACATGTTTTCACACGAGGCAGAAAGCTGCAGCAGCAGCTGTGTGAGACCGCGCCTGACAAACCGATGCGGGTCAGCAGGTGTCCAGATGTCAAATGGCAAACACCTGATTAGGGTGAGATCAAGGCCAACTTTTGTTTCTCTTTTGATTAAGCCTCACAATTAACTTGGATAATCAAGCCCTTTGAAATGACCTGGTTCTCTAAAAATAATTTATGAAATGTAGGAATTTGATTTAAATCCTCACTATAGAGTGAAAGTTTTAGTTTTTTTTATTACATTTGAACAAAAAAAAGCTATGCCCAATAATATTCATACTGTTGGTGTTACTCTACTCTTGTTTTGCAGGTTGGAATGCCTCTTCTCCATCACCCTAATCTTTAGCTTCCCACACAAATTCTCTATCAGATTAAAGTCACTGTTTTGGGTCATTGTCATACTGGGACGACCAGTGTGGCCCAAGACCAGGTTTCCTTGCAGACTATGTTGTTGTTGAGGATCTTGAGGTAGTTTTTTATTGCTTTTACTTTTATTAGGTGGACTTTCCCAATAGCTGAAAAACACCCCCTCCCATCATGTTCCCACCACTGTGCTTGACCGTAGGTTTGGGGTTCTTGACTATTTCTCCCTTTATATTTTTACACCAAGGCTACATCATAGTGACCAAAAAAGCAGAGGAACAAAAGACTAGATGAGATCTTATAAAGGCCAGACTGCCTTTTGTGTGCTTTTTCAGAGAAGCAGCTTCCTCCTTGGTGTAGTTCAGTTGTATTCATCGTCCACTGGATTGTTGGCCTTGAGATGTGGCCACTGACATGGCCCACCAATCAGCCTTGCCAGGTTTGATGTTGCTTTTGAGTTCTTGCCACACCCTCTGACATTTTGCAGTGTGGAGATTTTAATATTTCTCATTTAAACACAAACCAGGCTTCAATGCATCAGAAATCTGGAGAAAAGAGCTGTGCAGTTGTGCAAAATAAAGTGAATGGAAGCAGCTGAAAGTCTCACTTTTCAGCGTATATTTAGTTCATGAAGTCTCTCCAGTTTTTAAAAAGGTAAAACATTTTACCTATCTGCCCCCTATCAATATGAAACATTTGCTCACAACTATGAATCACTTACCAGCCACACCTTGTGTAGCATTAGTTTAGAGGTTTTCTTCAGTGAAACACGCAATAAAATTAGCGGCAGACAGAAATGTTTGAGTGACGTACAACATCCTCTGAAAACCAGTTTCACTAAACTCACCCACTTTTCCTGTACAGCAGGATCTTAGGACAAAGTCAAACTCAACTGGTCTGTTTCTGTTGGGTCTTTTTGTCAGGAAAATGTTGGTTCAGTTCTGGAACACGTCATTATCCATGTATGGTGGTGCATTTGTTTTAGAAAGGCAGAAAGTGTCTTTAAAAATACCTGTTTGCCTTTAGAAATAATGGAAAGACTGTTTTGTTCACTTTTTTTCTGTCTCTGAAATCCTTACTGAACTTTTATTGGCAAAAGATTTATCTTGAGAATCTGGTTAGATTGTATTTAGTTTAACAAATATCTCTGGATTAAAGCAGGGTACAAATATTAAACTTTTTCATCTGCATAAATTCATCACTGCTTTGCTGTAAAATGCACTCTGTCAACATGTGAAACAGAATCACTCAGTAAAATTAGCCTCAATGACTAAAAGAACAGCTTGCTGTGTTTGTGAATCGCCCCTGTGAAAGATGGGCTGTGGATTAAAACTGAAGGACGATGCTGTTAAATCATCCTACACACCAGTTACCTTTTTTCTTGCAAAATTTGGCAAAACTAAAACATTTGGGGCGTTTGAAGATTTTGTTTTTACAGTTATAGATTTTAGTGCCCCTGTACCTGAATATACAGGTACGTCTCTTAACATCACAATAGAGTTAATTTCAATGTTTATTAGTTCTTGTCGTAAAGTTGATGAAAACCCAGAATGTAGTTTCTCAGAAAACGTGAACATCGCATAAGACCAATAAAGGATTTTTCAAACAAATGTATGCCTGAGAGGTTTGTCTATGCGCTGAACAGCATATGCACTCAATATTTGGCTAGGCCTCCTCCTGCATGAACTGCAGAGTGGCATGGAGGTGTTAAGAAAGCCCATGTGGCTTAAATATCAACCTCCATCTCATCTTCCTCTCGACAGTATGTGGTTTTTATCTGGAGTTTGCAGGCTAATTAAACTCACTGATCCCATAATCACGAAAAGCAGAAACTGGTACTTTGACAGTGCGGGCTGCAGGCCAAGTTCTGCTAGAAATTGAAATTAATGGAAGCAGGTCCTAAGATTTCTGAAATAATCCTTTGGTTTCTCCAAATATTACATTTCAAACTGTAACCCATCAAAAGTGACATAACTGAAATAAAAACTTGAAATATGAGTCAATGAGTGATTTTAATTCAATTACCTAAAAAGATTTTCATGCATTTGGCCCAGATGATTCAAACTACATCACCTGACTGAAACAGCTGCTCCATGTTTGAAGTCCATATGGATCCTTTCCATGCAACGTGAAAAGGCGATCAAATCATGATCAAATACATGCAAGGTCTGTAGAAGATTTGGTAAAAGCAGCAGGAGGTTTCCTGTCAAATGCAACACCCCAAATGTTTTTCCCCAAAACAAAAAGCAGAAAAACTTAAAGTAGAGGTACTTTTTATTTTCAAATTGAACCTGAAGTCTTTGCATTGGAGAAGGACTAGCTTAACACAACCATAAACCCAAGCATGATAAAGGCTGTGGATGTCAAACCGTACGGATTGTTGCTAAAACAGAAAAACTGCTTCGCAGCTGGAGTCAGAGCTTCACGTTCTGTCCTGCCTTTTACATGAGCGCTGGCCCAAAAGGAAAACTGAATACTGCAAAAAAAAAAGAAAGTTAAAAATTGTATCTGATGACCAAATGGCAAATTTCCCACAGTTCAGTTGTGCTGCGGGCCAGTGTGAGCAGGGTGAGTGTCCGTTCAGGCAAAATGAAGAATAATGCTCCTTCAAGTCTGCGTTTTGGGGGAGCAGCAGTCAATTCAACAGCAGATCTTATTCCAGGTAGTTACTGTAAACAAAAAAACGAGAAGCGTCATTTATTTTCCAGTTAATGAGCTACGTGCCACTCAGTTTTAGGGCTAGGGTTAAACAAAGTACTTACGCATTTCTCGACCAGCAGGCCATCTTTGAAGAAAAGCATGTATGGTGTGATGCCGTCCTCACGGTAGTCCAGCAGGGCCACCATGCCCTCTGGGTTCATGGACTCTCCTGTGAAAAACTGAAAAGGAAAACATGCATCAGGAGAACAATATCAGGCAGACACAAACTGAATGACAAAACATGCTGGAAGTGTTTTTCATCTGAAGCTACCTGATAGTTCTTGATGTTTCCGATGATCTTCTTAACTTCTGGTTGGACGTCGGCCATGAAGCTCTCCACTCTCTCAGGCTTGGTCTCTTGCAGCTTGGTCTTGACACTAGGCATACAAAAGGCATCTTGTAGTGGTCAGCACTTAAAATCAATGCTTTTCTTTATTTTAAAATGATTTACAATCTGAACTCTAAGACATACGCCTTGACGTAGTCCTTGATGTAAGCCATGTACTGCTTCTTGTCGAAGCCAGTCTCCTGCAGCTTGTGGTTGAGGATGATGTCCACACCAGAGAATGTGGCTGACTCGTTGCCTTCACACGCCTCCTCAGCAGAGGCGTTGGCTGAAATCAAAGCGTCGTCGAACCCTTCTGTCCTGGTGACCGTCTAGAAAACGGGGAGCAAGAAACATTTGCGTTACATCACAAACATGGGAATGTTTAGGGTGGCTGAATCGTTTGCGCCGATCACACCAACTTTCTGGTGATTGAAAGCATACACTTTAGTGTCCAAGGTCATACCATCATCCGAGTTAATAAGGTAAACCACTGCACCATCCTGACCAATCAGAGTACAGTGATCCAGTTGTCCTCAATTGCTCTACATTTTAAAAATCAATCTTGTTCAAATTTACTCGGAACTGGAATGTCGAAACTCTTAAATAACCCGGAAATTTGCACAGCAATTTGCTCTCAGAAGTTTCAAGTTGCTTCGCTTCATATGGAAATTGCCATTTACATTCTGAGCAGGAAATCTGACTTAAAAATCTGCAAACTTTGTCTAATTTCCGAAAGACTTCCGCTTTGAAAGCAGCCGTCAAAACTTGGATGTCAGAGTGCTGGTTGACCCAACTCCTGCCATCCATCTTGAGGGAGGCAACAGAAACCCAGACTAAAACCTTAATGGTTTCATGCTGTGCTTAAAAACAGCTTACAGTTTCTCTAACCATTCTTAAACTTTTAAATTTAGCAAGATTTCAGAGAAAGGGATGGAGCGACCAGGGATCCCTCAGACTGTAAGAATAACTCCCATCAACAGCAACGTTTTAAAACTACAGTTGGCAACAAATGAGGGGTAAAGCTTTCCTAATTAACCAGCCTGTAATGTCTTTGTTTCTCTGTAAAAAGCAGAACATCAAATTAATATGCTGCACAAAAGGGAACGAATAACTACAAAACAATGAAACCTCGGCCGCTCAAAACCTTCGCAGGTCGGGATACAGACTTCCAGGGATGACCCTGTTGCATTTCCAACTGGGAAAATCTCCCTTTCAAGCACAAAGACAACATGAGTCTGTTTTTTACTAAATGGAGTAAAATACATGCAGGTTGTTGATGCGTTTAAAGACCAACATAGAGAGTGGAAGTTTGATGCATTTAAGGAATGGGAGAAAGAATCAGAAACTCCGATCATTAATCAGAGCCGATCGAGAGTAAATTTCGATCCCTGGCTGATTGCTTAGAAGTGTAACAAAGGAATCGGAAGGAATTCATTTTGGTTTTGTTCTCCAAATATAATTAGACATCGTTTTACATTTAAGTGAAAATGCTGTGATAATCAGACCTACAAGAACCTCATAGCAGCCCAGAGCTAGTCAGCATTTTTCCTGCTTTAACTGTGTCCAAATAAAGTTGCATTCGGTGTAGGACTGATTCAAGGAACCAGACACCCTGAAAATAGACTGCTCCGGAATATAAAATCCCGAAAAAAAAAAAAAAAAAAAATGGGTCAAACATGACAAATATCAGGGAGGAAAGTGAGAGGCTTCATAACTCCAGTGGTTCCTTGTGTTTAAGAGGGAACAGGAACGGTGAATGCATCAGAGTTTTTAAAAAACCCGTTTAACGCTGAACTCACCTTTCCTTCAACTTCGAAGAAGATTCCGCTTTCAGATTCTTTTACTTTGAAGGTGTCTGAGAACATCTCATCATCTGTTGAAAGAATTAAAGAGGGAAAATTCTTACCACAAAGCAAACGGACCAAGAGCTGAGTGCTCAAAGGGAAAGACGCTCCCTGTTTAAACCCAACTTTGTGGCACATTTCCCAGCGTAAGAGTCATGAAACGAGCCGGTAGCTAATAGCCGCAGCTACATGCGGCTGGAAGGCCAAAACACTCGCTCCATAATAGCGTTTAACAGAGACGTTCTGGTAAAACTTGCATAACCAGTGGTTTCTGACGCTATTTTATATACTTATACAATTAAAACTCTCCGATATAACAACTAAACGTGTAGTTAAAGCCCTCATCTGAACCTATTAGCCAATAGGGTGGGAATCCGTCTGAATCACCGGTGATTTTTTTTTTTTTTTTGGGGGGGGGCTTGCGCTAACGTCTCCATCACGATACACACGAGTTAGCCAGCTAGTTGCGCTAACTCAAACCTCCAACGGAAACTAAATCAAACTTCCGCGGCCGCAACACTGACCAAAAGCTTACAGAAGATTCAATGGCGACTACTCACTGGTGAGGATGCACTTGTAGATGATCATTTTGCTGCTTCGGTGTTAAAATCTTCAGAGACAGAGAGCAGGCCAACCGCTCCGACAGCACGGCAGAGGAAAAAGACCGATCAGGCCGCGAGCCGCCGCATTTACATCCTGCTGATGTCACGGTGACTCAACTCCGGCTTCCCGCTCTGCTGCCACCATGGAGTGGTGGCCGACAGGGGTACTACAACGGTGTTTCCTTCCAGTCACTAACTTTAAAATGGTAAATCAATACTTATGTAACACATATGTTGTGTAGTGTCATAAAAACAAACTATTGCCTTGCAAAAGTATTAATACCCCTTCAAATCCTTCACATTTTGACACAATGAAGACCCCAGAGTTTATTGCATTTTGATGGGATTTAGTGTGATAGACCAACACGACGTAGTGCAAATTTGTAGAGGAAGGAAAGAGGTACACGGTTATCAAAATGTATACTGAAAAGTTCGCATTATCATTTACCACTACCCTTTGCTGTATTTAGAGCTGCAAGTATTTAGTGGTGTGTCTACTCCACCAGCTTCGCACATCGAAATTTGTCATTTCTTTACAAAATAGCTTGAATGCAGTCAGACTGGATGGAGAGTGTCTGCAAACATCAGTAATTAGGTCTTGCCACAGATTCTCAATTTTATTTAGGTGTGGACTTTGACTGGGCCATTCTAACGTGTATGTTTTGATCTAAACCCTTCCAGAAGGCAAATCCCTCACCTGATCTCAAGTCTTTTGTAGCTGGGAACAGATTTTATTTCTGGGTTACCGTGTTTTACGTCCATCTTAAACTCCGACCAGCTTCCCCGTCCCTGCTGGAGGAAGTGTCCCCACACCATGATGCTCCCACCACAGACATGTTGTGTTCAGGGTGATGTGCAGTGTTACGTTTTTCACCACATAGTGTTTTGTCAGCCAAAAGCTTTAACCTTAGTAAGCCTTTGCTTAAATCTTCATAACTTTATCCCTTATATTTCTGGTGTTACTCCCGATGATGCAGTTTGTTCACTAATCTCCTACAAACCTTGGAGGCCTTCACAGATCAACTGGGTTTATACTCTGATTAAACCACACAGATGAAATACATACAAGGCAACTTCTCTGAGCAATTTGTTACACCTGATTTTATTTAGGGGCACCAGGTTGAAGGTGGGGTAATTAGAAAAGCAGGTTGTCAGATTTTAAGTTACAAAACATAATAAAACCATATATACCTTTTGTTTCATTTCACAATTACATGCTTCTTTGTGTTGGTCCATCACACGTAAGCTTGTGGAAATGCACTAAAGCTTTTAGTGCAACTTAAAATACATTAAATTAACTAAACTAGAATGCATAAAAAGAGCACATGTAAAAAATGACAGTTGTTTTATTTGAAAACATGTTTAATCCCACAGCAATCATCCCAAAATTAAATGTTTAAGACAGAAACATGAGAAGCACACATTACTTGTGAAGCAAATTTATTTCTCAATTATCAGCAAATTATTCCAGTACAATAAGCAACTTTTATCTGTCATCTCAATCTATACAGATGCTGAATCTCCCTGGTAAAACCCATCTGCCACCCTTCGCTTTAAGGGGAAACACAGTGGGATTAATTCAGCTCGTGAAAAGGCAATTATCGAGTCCAATTATTTGCAATGTGAAGTCATTTAAAGTCAGGAAAAATACACAGGAGTGTCCTATAGCCAAATGTACATGTGCAGCGGTGGGGGATGGTTACAAACCAAAAAAAGCTTAACTATGTTTAAAAAGCCTTCAAAAAAGGAAAAAAGGAGCACAACTGAGTACAAGTGAGACAAAGAAATAAAACATTTACAATAACACAAAAAATAAACATCATTATTAAAATGGACAAGCAAACAGCAGTGATACTTCACATTTGCTCCAAAAGCCTCCTCCCACCAACGAGCGACTCCAATGTAGGAAAAGTTTCCAAAAAACTTAGGATAGGTTTTACTTGGAAACATAGTCTTATTTTCCAGGATGTGCACTGAACAGGGACCTCACAGTTTTCCCAGGTATTTGTGGACTTTACTTCAACCTCAGCCAAGCTGTAACTCTGAATCTTCCTATCGGAGCAGCTACAGCTGTCCACACTCTGTGATGACCAGCTTCTTTGCAGGAACCCCTCCCTTTGTGCCCAGCTCTCCCATCTGCTGCACCACATCCATCCCGTCCCGAACAAAGCCAAACACTACGTGTTTGAAGTCCAAATGTTCCGCTTTCTTCAGCGTTACGAAGAACTGCGAGGTGTTGGTGTCCCGTCCGCGGTTAGCCATGGACAGGATGCCCGGGCCGGTGTGCCGAACGTCGAAGTTTTCGTCCTCAAACGTGCTGCCATAGATGGATTTACCTCCAGAGCCGTCACTCTTGGTAATGTCGCCACCCTAAAACAGCAGAAAGCAATCATCTTTAAATGGTGAATCAAACCAAGTTCCTCATGCTCATCCAAACTTTTTATACATTTCTCTCACCTGGCACATGAAGTCCGGTATGACCCTGTGGAAGATGGAGTTCTGCAGCCCGAAGCCTTTCTCTCCAGTGCACAGAGCCCTGAAGTTCTCCGCAGTCTTGGGAACGATGTGTGAGAAGAGCTCAATTGTGATGGTGCCCAGTGGTTCGCCGTCAGCTGCCACTTTGAGGAACACCAGTGGATTAGTGTCTTTGGAGTGCTCCTGGACTCGGGACATATGTGGCGCTGAGGCCGATGAAGCGTCGTCCCCGCTTTGGTCGATGCGGCTCTGACATTCGCAGAAAGTCTTCTTAAACGACTCGGCTATCTCTGTGGTTTTGAACTTGGCCGCCAGCTGCTCCACCAAACCATCACCATCTGGAAAAATGAAGCAAAAGTTTAGACTAGAAAGAAGACGGCAGGAAAAGCCTCTCTGGTTGGAGAGGTGACAATCTTTGCCTCCTTCAGGGTGTGATTAATAATTTAGTGCTTTTAAAGATGAATTTAAGTGCATCTTAAAGCGTTTAAATTTCGGACTCCTATAAAACCACTGACTTTTTTCTTTTGATAGATGCACATTTGTGTTTAGCAGCCTTCCGGTCTGATGGAGGCTAAAAATAATCCAGTTTCACAAAGTTCCATAAGAAGCCATCAAATAAATCCACTCAGGTTACTTATATAGCTGGATGGATGGTTGGAATAGGAAACCGAGTGCAGTAAGCAGCGTGCCATGTGCTGCGTGTGATACAGAGATAGCAGAGCATACATAAATGATGCCGTTGTTTTGGTCAAGATTATGCTAAAACATATTTCCCAGCTGTATTTAAAATCCCTGCTAAGGGACAAACTTCCATATTTTAAATTCCAAGTTTATTCCCATACGTTCCTATAAAGACTTTGTAAATTCCTGGAGTTTTGCAACCCAGATTTGATCATAGCAAAGGCAGTATTTGTATCCGCTAACCCCATATAGCCTGCACAGCATTCATTATATCCTGAGATATTTCCACTCCACCACTGTGTACACTGTGTTCAGTATTCGTACCAGAGTAGTCGGTGGCGGTCCAGACAAGTGCGTTGGCTGAGGCGTTCATGGGTTTCAGCTCCATCGCCTGGGAGATGGTGTGGTTGGCACAAACCCTCAGCACTTGGTCTCTTCGCATCAGGATCCTATAGAAGTGTTTGGTCGGGTGGAAGAGGATCTTGAGGTCTCCGATGCCGCGCTCCTTCCACTGCCCGAGGTCACGGTCCCATCGGTAGAGCTTGGCTCGCTCTTTAAACAGGATTTCCTCATCTTCCTCGCCGGACTTTGTCTCCACCTGAAAAGCGCCAAGAAGTGCTCAGAGATGAGTTGTCTGAAATATTTCAACCATAAAAGATTATCAAAGATTTTTAGGTACCTCAGGTAGGGAAATGATAGGTTCAAAGTAGATGTCGGTGTTGTTAGAAGCCTCCTCTTCATCACTTCCCTCCTCAGTGTTTGTTACCTCAGAGGACACCGCACCCCCAAATACCGTCGCTCCAGCGTTGGCCCATGAGAAATTGGCATCTGAATTAGGATCAAGCATAAAAACACATTAAAAGAACCTTGAAGAAGAGGAGCGTGGCAAAGGCATTGTTAGAACAAACCGTTGGATCCAAAAGCAAATCCTTCTGTGTTTTTGGCTAGGTCAGCAAAAGAAAATCCACCGAGCGACTTGAAGCCAAAGTCGGAGGAGTCTGGGACCAAAGAAGCACAATTCATAGTATCAGATTCTGACCAACAAAGTAATTTTTATCCCTTAACACACGAGTCCTGATAGTAACAATTAGTTTAAATCCCTTAAAAGTCAGAACCTTGAGCAGTTGTTGATGCAGTCAAAGTTGTAGCCTTCGTCTCGATTTTGGACTCCGGCTCTGGACTCTTCTTAGTAGACAGGTCTATAGGAGAGCTGCTGCTGGGAGTTTCACTCAGAGTCTCTGTAGGCTGGTTTACTGGTTGCCCATCAGGTGTGGCCTTGTCTACTGGTTGCCCGTCAGGTGTGGCCTTGTCTACTGGTTGCCCGTCAGGTGTGGCCTTGTCTACTGGTTGCCCGTCAGGTGTGGCCTTGTCTACTGGTTGCCCGTCAGGTGTGGCCTTGTCTACTGGTGCCCGTCAGGTGTGGCCTTGTCTACTGGTTGCCCGTCAGGTGTGGCCTTGTCTACTGGTTGCCCGTCAGGTGTGGCCTTGTCTACTGGTTGCCCGTCAGGTGTGGCCTTGTCTACTGGTTGCCCGTCAGGTGTGGCCTTGTCTACTGGTTGCCCGTCAGGTGTGGGTTTGCTGTCTGCAGCTTCTGCACAGCTGGTTGATGGGACTAAGGCAGAGTCCTGTGAGGGTCCTGCAGGTCCACTTGATACCAGCTCGGCTTTGTTTAACTGGGCAGTCTGTAAGAAATGTTAGTTTAGTTTTTTTATGACTTCATGAATGCATTCTTCTCAGCGTGTTGCTGTAAAAGTAGTAGGCCAACAAAAAGCTGAATAACCGACGGCACTTTTGACATTGTAGCCTTTTCTCTACAGCAACGGGCCAGACAAACCTAACTTGTTGAAATTCAGATACCATTAGACCCCTGAGGGTCTGTTGGCAGCAAGCTCTCAGCTGTAGATACATTAGAGTCTTGGAGCTTTAAGTTACGCCTTCCAAAAGTATTTCTTCCCATTGAACCTCCTCAGTTTGTTACTTAAAACACATTTTAATGTATTTTATTGGGATTTATGTGACACTGCAACACAAAGTAGTGAAAAGTAAGTGAAGTAAAAGGAATATGGTGCAAGACCTTCTCATTCGTTTTTGTGTGGATTCACTGCCATGTCTTGGTAGATTTGCAGTTATGCTGTACACATTTTTAGATGATAATTGAACTTTTTAAGATCTCTATAACTTGGGATTTTGTTTTAACCCCAACCCTGCTATTAACATCCCTACATTTTTACCCCTGAACTGTGTTCTTTGGTCTTCATTAAGCCGTTTGTTCAACTTAATAGTGTTCTTAAAAGCATTTCGAACCAGTTACAGTCTAGAATGGCACATCTACATGAATATCATCGGCCTCTCTAAACATAATGCATCCTGAATGCAGAAAGCACATTTCTTCAACGGTGCGCCAGTTAGATCAGGATATGACCAGATGTGAGTAATGCACGTGTCCTGATTAGCAGATATGGATTATATTATGTCTTTAGTAGTACTGCCTGTTTGTAATCATTCATTTCAGCAGTCATGTTTTGTTATATGGGTTCTAAATAATATGATTACAGTTGTAAATAAACAGGTATTACAACAGGAGATAAATGCTTGAGATTCAGATTGATGCAATGAACATGCAGGTTGTTACTAGATGGCACCTGCTTTGAACTTTGGGTCATATTCTGTGCATTGTGGGACATTACCAGGTCTTGTTGCGCTTTGCGAAGTTCTGTCTCAAAGTCTTCAGGCTCGTCATTGTCCAAGTCGCTGTCGGTGGTGCTGAGGCCACAGAAGAACGTGGGTGGAAGCTGGAGGCTCTTTGCCTTCTCCTCTTCCTTTGGTGTTGGTTTCTTCTCCCAAACAAACTGACAGTCTGGCTCTGAAAGCAGCACACAAAGGTTTTGGTGTAAGGGTGCATAACTTAAATGCATTTTAGTTGCTGGTATGAAGGTAGTGTGGTGACTCAAACCAACACTACCCTGGTGTTTGAGTGGCTTACCCTCAGCACAGACTGCTGCTGCTGCAGGAGAGTCAGGGTAAAGCTTTCCACTCAAGGCTCTCACAGCAGACTCAAAGTCCTCGTCTAAAACAAACAAAAAAAAAAAAAACACATCTCCCAGATTTCATTTCAGTTAGAGCATAACATGTTAGTTAAGAATTGCGTTTCCAATTTATATAACTGGGATTAACCATTTGCATCTCTCTGTTTCCCCAATAATGGTGTTAAAAAATAAAAATAAGCTAATTAATACAAAGGCTGCGATGGATTGGCGACCTGTCCAGGGTGTACCCTGCCTCTCGCCCGGGGAGCTGAAGTTGGGCACCAGCTCCCCCTTGACCCATTATGGAATAAGCGGTATAGAAGATGAATGAATGAATAGTAGAAAGACTATGTTTTTATTTGAGGATATTTGAGGATAAATACAGAAAGATGATGTTTTGTTTTTCAATACTGGCAGAAGATGCATTTCTAAAGCTGGAGTCAGGCATGCAAAAACATAACGGTATTAAAAGTGGGTAAACCATCTCCTCAAAAACAGCACAGAATTCATAAAATCTGTTAGAGTTTCTAAACGAGCAAATAATGGATTAGGACAAGAATACTGAAATAGATCATCTTAAAAAAACAAGGCATACGACTATCAACTGAGACAGGCCTATTGAAGATAACATGCAGCAACATAGCTAGGTTCCATTATAGAAACAGACTGAAACTCACAAATTAAAAGTTAGGATTAGTTCAGACGGGCCTGTTAAAACAAAGGGAAATTAACAAACTTTGATTCCAATGCCATTTTCATAATTTCTAAAATGTTTCCACCAGTGTGTGACATATATTCTGTAGGAATCAACTGGAAAAATAAGCTCTTATAGGCAAAAACTGTAAATAAATGAAATAGGGTGCAGTAACCTGGTGGCATAAGTGTGCACACCCTTAGATTACTAAAAGTCTGCCGGGAGGAGACTCCCAGTTTAACCTCTTTAGGTGACAATTGATTCTCTGTCAGATCTGGTTCTGGATTCTGGAAGGTCTGGCCAAAAGCCAGACCTTTTGTTGATATTGATGCACGCCTGGACCCACCGTGAAACTCCTCTTTCTAGCAGACAAGAAAGCCCCACAGCATCATGCTGCCACCCCCATGTTTCACTGTGTGTACGCATGGCAGTTCAAGTTGGGTTTCATAACGCAAAACACATGACATAACACATTCTTTCACAGGTTTGGGGAGATTTTAGCCAGGCCTTGCTGTTTTCTGTGGAAGAAAATGCTCCTGTTTGACATATGGAGGTTTACAGGGGATTGTTGTCACATGTAGAACACAACTTGGCAAACTTTCCTGCAGCTGTTTCAGTGTTGGCTGCAGCCTTCTCAACCTGTTTCAGCCTCATCATTTCATCTGTTTAGGAGACACCGCGTCCTTCTCCTCGCTGACACCGCTAATAATTATGGCTTCACATGAAGCAGATGTAGATGTCAGGAGAATACCACTTGAACAGCTGAACTTTAGTTCTGGATAATCAGATTAACTATAACCGACAGTCTATGAGACCTCAGAAAGACTGAACGCTGAAAGGTGCTTCAACATGGTATCGGTTTAATGGGACGCAGCCAGATTATTGCTGCTTTTTATTGTGTTTTACAGTTCTCCTGTCCAACAGATTAGTTTGATTTGTTGAGTTGTACAGGACATACCGTTTGTGAAAATAAAAGTGAAAATAGATTTTAAATGATCTGTCGAGGTATTATTTTCTTATCATTAAAAAAAAGTGGCATTTTAAGTGCTTCGTTGCACTTTATATGAATCAACTTTAGGTCTCACCATCAGGGTCATCATCACTAGTGTAGCCTGGCTCATTTTTGTAGCAGAAGAAGGTGAGAGGGAGCATGAGTTTCCTGGCTAAAGCTGCCTGTTCAGCTGTGGGCTCCCTGACGTACATGATCTCCACATCAGAGTCGTCACCCGACCCTGAGCTGGATGCCGCAGCCGCCTGAGCAGAGCCTATGATACAAAAGACGGAAACAATATTAAGCAACATGGCTTTGAAGATAAGAAACACAAAAAACACATTTATTGCAGTTTTAGGTGCAAGTGTTAGATACATCCACACAGTAACATAAAATCACATGCGCAACAATGAAAAGCATGCATGTGATTTACTGCAGTGAGAAACGACACTTCTAACGCCTGTGGTAGAATCTACCACTAAAAGTTGGACGCATGGTAGAACTACATTAAACCATTCGAGCTTTACCCCTAAGTAATCTCTGCTGATGTGTGGGTCATCTGCAAATGTCTCACCAGACAGCAAATTACATTTCATGCTGTTGCTACACATCCAGCACTAAAAATGGCACCGTGACGCTCGCACAGTGCATGCCTCCCTGAAGGAAGATCATCTGTCCTCAGATCACCTTTCAGGAAACATTTCACTTCTACTGATGTGCCTCCTACTGCAGTTCAAGACGCTACTTTGAGTCATGCACAACCACCTGAACATTTAAAGGACAGTTATGGACAGTAGAGGCATTTCTGGATTAAATTCAGGTTGTTTGAGTAAAACTGCATGCACAGGTCCAACTATTTACTTGTAAAAATGGTACCTGTAACATCAAAGATGACATTAGTTTTGATGCTTGCTTGTGCACAAGATGCTTACATCTTGTTATGTAAAAGCTAAATTAAATGTCAAGGACTGAACGTCAACACACTCAACATGCAACACGTTAGCTTCAGTTTGTTGTTTTTCTCCACTCCGTGCAAACAGGTTATTGTTTGTTCCAGTCAGGGCCAGCCAGGTGACAGCTGAGAGGTTTTAACACACACTGCAATAATTAGAGTACCTGGGGTTTCAAATTGGATGGCGGATGTGCTGGTCCAAAAGGCCATTGGGTTATCTTTGAAAAGCCTAAAATCCAGCCCTAAAGGATGACGGGTTGTTGTTGGTGAAGAGACACTAATTATGAGGCTGGTATGTTTCAGAAAACAATGCCAAGACTGTTCAAATGGGAGGAAGCGTAACAGTGTAATAACCCAGTGTTAAGTAACTCGTTGAGCGTTCCTTACAATTCAGGATGCAGTTCTGGTCAGAGGGTCGCATACACTCATCATCAGTGTGAAAGTCATCTTATTGTTAGGCTTTCATGATTTGTTTCAAGCGTAACGATTCAACAACAAAGTCAATGATTTTTAAAAAACAACAAAGTGCACGGATTTGAATTCATTTTGGACGTTCGGTCATCTACACACAGGCTCAAAAATAACCATGCACCACCACTTTTGGTTTCTCAGCAAATTGCAGAGAATTAGCCATCAACAAACTTCCTGGCTGATTATTTGACCAGTAAAGCTCATTTAGAGCTTTTAAGAAACGTCTAAAATGTTCAGTAGGACTGAACTTGGACACCAAATTGTGTCCAAGTTCCAGCTGTTTATTTGAGGCCAAGTTGAATAATGTGGAAGTAGGCCTAGGAAGCAAAACAGACACCCAGCATGATGCTTTCACCACCATGCTCAACACGTAGTAGACGATCCTTAGGTTTCAAAGCTCCATCTTGATTCCTTTTAACATATTTCTTGCTATTTTAGCCAAACAGCTCAATTCATGCTTCATCTGAACATAAACATTTTCTCCAGAAGGCCTCTGGCTTCTTTCTTGGCTGGTACCCTCTCAGTCTATGCTGATGTTAAACTGGTTTCACTGTAAAGGGTCACACTGGTGTAGCACCAATCAAGTTATGGAAAGCATTAGCCTTGGTGGTTCCTGAACATCCCAATTTCTAGATGCACAGATCAGACATTCGTGGAGAATTCGATCCCGTGTAAAGCTATTACTGCCTGGCACAGATTTTAGCCAATTCTGATTTCTGTGAGACCTATAAGATATAGGAACAGCATTTAAAATATTGTTTCCCTTGTGAACAGTCATTTATATTAGGAACAGAGGCAACATCTCACCCGAGGAGTCGCTGTGCCCCATTATACTAATATTTTAAAAATGAGGACAAAATGAAATTATGACATTTTAAGCTGGCTTCAGATTAGTAAAGGTAACATAATGAAACAGCAGAATGTGTGGACTTCCTACAGGATGTAGATCGTTACCTCAACTGAGATTTCCGAAACGCTGCCAAGGTTTGCAGTTCCAGCATGTTCCCCAACAGACAGAAGTTAAAAGCTCCAAAGGATGAAAGGAGCAACTTTGCGATACGGTTCTACCTTCTTGTTATCTGCTGACTGTCATGCTCTCTCTCGCAGCCTGAATGAATGGCAAACATGCCCCAACATGTCGTAGAAAATACAGATTCTTTTTAGCTTCGAACATCTCTCTACTACCTCTGACCAAATTTTTAAAAACCTCACCAATACTGAAAATGACTAACCTAAAGCCTTCTACACCTAGCACAGCAACTGCATCCACATGCAAAATGTTGTAAGCGCAAACTCATCAGAAAAACATCGGACGATGTGAGTTTCCAGCCAGACCAGTCAAGGTGAAAACTGGCCGATTCTGTTCACCAGATGATTTTTTTTGTTTGGGCCTGGTAGGTGCACCAACAGGACGATGGTTTTGGAAAGGATAAAGCAGGCCAGCATTCACTTTTTTGAATGACACTGACCTCCCCCTTATTCAATATTTGTTGACTGTAGCTCAACGTTTGGGTCTGTTCCTGAAAACCAACCCATTTAACTGGGCTCTGCCATTTCTGCAAAGAGAACAGGTCAAATATCCAGCCAGAATTGGATTAAATCTGGATTAAAGTTAAATCCATAATAAATTCCATCTTGTGCACCTTATTCCTGTTTAAAAAAAAATAGTTTTTTGTATAAACATTATACCTTGAAAGATCATATGGATCATCAAAAGCCCACAGATAATATGGCGTTCACACCAATGATGAGTGAATGTAATCTTAACAGCAGTGTATATGCAGGATTGCATCTTCTGGCTACTTTGATTCTGTTTGCACAGATTAATACATCTAAATACAACACGTAGTTTCACATATTAAACAGCAACACTGGCAGAAAAAATGGTCTGAGGTTTATGACAACTATTAATATACTTTGGTGATGGGTCAATCCACTTGGATGACCAAACAGAGAAGGAAAAGGACAATATGATGAGCAAAAAAAGCTTTCACAGTTATTAAAAATAATATAAAACAGTTATTCTGACCTGTATGCATTTTGAATGCTGGCTCAGGAAGCATAGCTTTCACTGAGCTTCCACCATCTTTGGCTGTCAAACCCGACCCAGATGCAGATGCTTGGGACTCCGATTTAGGAGAACCAAAAATCTTCTGAACGGAATCAGTGCCGAAAACAAACTTTGGGGGAGACACCACAGTCTTCATGGGATTGACTGGACTTTGAGATGCAGCAGTTGGCCTAGTGCCAGGAGGACTTGCTGTACGTTCCCGTGTCGTCTCTTCCAGAACAGCAATTGCTGCATGCCCACAAACAGATGGCGTTGTGCCTTCAGATGCTGCTGCCGGTCCACTTTCTGGTGTCGCAGCAACTCTTGTCGTCACAGGAGCCATGAGTTCTGCTTTTCCCAGTGCCACCTTGGATTCTTCGAAAGCCTGCTTAAATGTATTTGCAGTCTCTTGTATCTTAAACCTCACAGCCAGCTGCTCAACTTTACCCTCTCCTTCTTCGGCAAAGTCTAAGGCACTCCAGACCCAGGCCTTCTCTGCCCCTTTCATGGGCTCCAGCCTCATGGCGGCTGAGATCCAGTGGTTGGCACAGAGCTTCAGCACCTGATCTCTCCTCATTATCAACCTCACACGTTTGGTGTCATAATTCTGCAAGATCTTGAGGTCTCCAATGCCCCTCTCCTTCCACTGCTTCACCTCTTTGTCATAGCGATACAGCTTGGCTCTATGGCTGAAGACCACCAGCTCGTTTTCCTCCCCCGTAGAAATCTCCACCAAGTCAGGCAAAGGCACCACAGGTTCAAAGTACTGCCCGTCTCGCTCTTCGTCCTGACTTGTATCCTGCTCCTCGTCTGTACCGGCCGAGGCCCTGCTCAGGTTGAGCTTCGCGGGGGACTTGGAAGGGCTGATGCCGGGTTGGAAACTGAAGCTGAACCCACCCGTGGATTCTCCGAAGCGGAAGAGGTTCTTCCTAAAGGGGCTACTGGCAGCAGGGGTGGTGTAGACGGATGAGTCAGCAGTATCGTCCAAAGCTTCTTCTCGTAGGTCGTAGTTATCCCATTCCAAAGTGGGGCCTGTTGTTTCCCCATGAGGCCTGATCCCAAGACCGGAGACTTCGCTTGCCGCGGTAATGTCTCCCTGCGTGTCATCACCTTGGATCTTCGTCTTCTCGTCTGTCAAAAAGAGCTTCAAGTCTTTCAAACCGGACTTCATCTCTTCTGCTCTTTTGATTAGGTGTGCTGTTCGGCCAGTGTCCATGAGCTTATGGGGCGTCTGCAGAGGGATATCCAAAAGGAGTCTCTGACATTCCTCAAACTTCCTTTTGAACTCCTCTGCTAGCTCTGTGGTTTTAAATTTGGCGGCCAGCTGTTCGAGTTTAGCGTCTCCATCAGAGAAGTCGTTGGCCATCCACATCCAGGCCTTGTCTGAACCAGCCAGGGGCTTAAGGTTCATGGTGGTGGTGATCCAGTGGTTTGCGCAAACCTTCAGAACTTGTTCCCTTCTCATGAGCACTCTCAGCCGGCCGTTTGCGTTGTTTTTCAGGAACTTCAGGACCCCCACACCACGTTCTTTCCACTGACTGGTGCCAGAGTCGAATCGAAAGAGTTTGACGCGCTGGGAGTACAGAGCCTGTTCATCTTCCTCACCCGTAACCAGGTCCACCTTCTCAGGCATCTGGACCACTGGTTCAAACTGGATGTCGTCATGTTCCTCCGTTTTATACATGCCCTCGTCTTCCAGGTCATTTGAGGCTTCTGCTTTGGTAGGGGTTGTCTGTGCCGATGAGAAAACCTGCTCCCCTGCCCCTGAGAAACCTTTGAAATTTGGATCTTTCTGGACAAACTGGAAGGTCCCTTCAGAAGACTTGGCCAAGTCTGCAAAACTGAACGTATTGGCTTTTCCAGCAATTAATGGATTTTGATCCTTTTCTATTTGGTTCACGGAAAGTGTAGACCCAGTTTCTTTCTCCTTGTGTTTGTCAGCCATGTTTTTAAGGACAGTGGAGGCTGACCCTGATGGGGTCTGATTATTAGATGAGGCAGAATCTTCAGCAGAGTCCTGAACTCCAAACTTGAAGCCACCAGCTGGGATGGGCATTGAGAAAGAGAAGCCGGAGGAGCTTGAGGTGACTGGCACAGACTGAGGAGTTTCGAACTTGAATGCAGCAGACGAACCTTTTTCCTTATTTTGTCCAAACTGAAAAGGACCGCCGGTGCCAAAGGTAAATGCAGCTCCAGCGGGCTGGCTAGTTGAACTCTTGGTTCCGAGGTCAAAACTAAAAGACGAGGCAGAATGGGCTGCTGTGCTTGTGCTTTTAGCATTAGGGTTTGGGGTTTTACAGGCCACACATTGATTAAAAGAAGATTTATTTCTCACGAGACAGCTGTCACAGTCCCATTCTCCTTCCTTCTTGCCAAACATGGCCTCTAAAGAAGGATTCGGATTTGGAATGCGGCAGGAAACACACTCAGCCGCTGATCCCTCATTTCTGACCAGACAGGCATTGCAGTCCCACGGTCCATCATTCCTGGCAGAATCAGCCTCAAGTCCTGATGATGTTGGTACATTTGATGCTGCTGGAGCCTCAGCGAATGATTTTAGAGCCATGTGTGGACTTTGACAGGAAACACATTTGTCAGCAGATGCTTCATTTCTTACTTCACAAACATTACAGTCCCACTGTCCGGGCTTCTTGCTGAAGCGTGCAGCAAATCCAGCGTCAACGGCAGATGCAGGGGCCTGTGCAATAGGAGCTTCTGGTGCCGGAGCAATCTTTGTGATCACGGGCGTTTTAGCTGCAGTTTTAAGAGTTTTACAATAAGCACAACTGTCTGTCGACGCGTCATTCTTGGCAGAACACTTGCCACAGTCCCATTGCTCTAGCTTTGTGGCAAACTGTGAGCCAAAGCTAAAACCAAACGGACTGGCCGTTTTGTCAGCGGGTTTTGAGGAGCTGACACCGAATGTAAAAGAGGAGGTTCCTGAAGTCCCAAATGCACCGAATCCAGTAAATGTTGAGCTTGAACCACTTGGCTTTGATGAATCCGTACCAAATTTAAAGGTGAATGGACTGCTTTTGGTTTCACCAGTAATCTGAGGTTCTGATTTTGATGAAGACTGTGGATTGGCAGTGCTGCATGCTGCACACTGCGTAGCCATTGCTTTATTTCTTACAGAGCACACAGGGCACTCCCATTCGCCATCTTTAAGACCAAACCGGGCTGCCAGTGAAGCAGAGTCCTTTGAACTCTCCTTCTTCTCTTGTGGTTTTGGCTTTTCTGGCCAATTGAGCGCCACCTTTTGGGCTTCCTCAAACTTGGCTTTGAAAAGAGCCGCCTCATCTTCAGTTTTGAAACGAATGGCCAGCTGTTCAGGTTTAGGCTCTTCATCTGCATAGTCAATGGCGTTCCAAACCCAGGATTTGTCCGAGCCAGCATTAGGTTTCAGTAGCATGTCTGCAGTGATGTAGTGATTCGCACAGATCTTAAGGACCTGTTCTCTTCTCATCAAGAGGCGGACCTTTCCTTTAGCGTTGTGTTTTAGGATTTTAACATTGCCGATTCCTCGTTCTTTCCATTCTTTCGTCTCTGTGTCAAATCGATACAGCTTTGCTCTGTTGCAAAACATCTCCTCCTCTTCCTCCTCGCCTGTTTTCACATCTACTTTATCAGGAAGAGGGACAATCGGTTCAAAGTGAGGACCGTCTTCGTCCTCCTCAGCATGTGTGCTCTCGTTGTCGCTCTCTGCTGCCTTCTCCAGCTCTGGTGCCTTCCCAATGCCAAATGCTGGGATGGTAACTTCACCAAACTTAAACGGTTGCTCCGCCTTCCCAAAGAGACTTCCAGCTGGTGTTTTCTGAATGGAATCAGCAAACGAAAAGCTGCTTATGTTTTTATTACCGAAGGTGAAGATGCTCTGGTTGCTGGGGGGTTGCTCCTGCGCTGGGGGCTTCTCTGGACCTGCGTCGGTTTTTGGGGGGAGGTCTGAGGTGAGGAGGCCAAGCAAACTTTCACTTTGCTTGGTTTGTGAAGCAGAGAAACTAGGATCTCTTTCCATGGATTTTATATAGGTATTGAATTTAAAAGCAGGTGAAGGTGTAGACTGAGCAGCTGCCCCTGCCCCGAAACTCAGCACTCTGGGGACTTCAGCTGAAGCCTGCTGGTTAAAGGAAAGCTTCCCAAAGTCCACAGGCTTCCCCTCAATACCCTTTGGTGGCTGAACAGGGACTACAGATGGCTTGGTGAAGTAGCCAGGTTCAGGCAGAGTAGGATTAGTAGTCTGAGGAGCAACGTTCTGGCCATAATATTCTTCACTGTATGGAGAAAGAAGGCCTGTGGCTTGAGATTCAAACCGAAGAGGGTCTTGCGGAGGGTAGATGCAGGGTGGGGCTGTCTGCAGCGGAGGCGTGTGAGTGGGCGGCTGGTAGGCATACATATGCTGCTGTGGAGGCATACGGTTCACACCATACATTGGACCCTGTGTAAAAAGAAAGAATAAAAATATATATAAATCAGTTAACAGGTGGTAAATGTTTATTTCTATAAATGGATGTTAGATGATTATAATCACCTTGGTGGGGGTTACATTTGCTGCTGTCCGCAGTAGATACTGAGAGTTATAAGCAGGGGACTGGTTGTAATAAACAGGAGGGCCTGTAGTGGCAACTAGAGAGACACAAAACATGGAAATATACTTTTTTTATAGTTACAATTGCACAATTATTGATAGCCTTTAAACTATTTCATTAGGATTTTATGTACTCATTGAACTTTTTCATATTTTGTTACAATACAACCACAAACACCTGTGTATTTTAATGAGAGTTTATGTGATGGACCAATACAAAGCTGTACATAACTGAGGTGGAGGAAAAATGACTTGTGGCTTCCAAACTAACTTACAAATAAAAATCTTAAAACATTAAAAACACATAAAAATGCTTCGATCTAAAGGAATCTTTCTCCACAGGTGGGTCACCTCTAAAAAAGGGTCGCAGGACTTTTTCTGGGCAAAAAAAAAAAAGAAGAAAAAAGGTACGGGTCTCATCTTTTCCCCCTACTTACCATAGGTGGCGATAATGTTCTGTAATGAGAGCAGACACCCACTCTTTCAAACCGTAACAGAGGACATGCAAAGTTTCTTTACATATGCTCATTAAGCATGGCAAAACCTTGGCAAGTCACACACTGTATGGGATACGTTTTTTCTCTGGATGCACGACCTCTATGGAAATCATCACGTTGCCAAGCAACGCCGAAATTTGTAGAGCTAAAGCTCTCGTGGTTTGTTGCAGCACTGTGATGAGAGGGTATGCTTCTCTTGCCACTCAGAAGTAAAAACACCTCTTATCCTTCAGTTCTACCAATCTATGGAGGATGGTGTGATGAAAAATTTAGAAAGTGCCTTTTGTGCTAATTGAGGTGAGACACTGCCTGGCCTAACAAAAAGGTGTTTCACTTCCAGTCCTCTTCCTGCTCCCTCCTGCTGGACCCCCCGCTGTAGAATACATGATAAAGGGAACATTTTATTACAGAGGAGTCGAGATGTCTGGGTGAGAATTAAATCAATTCTCACCTCTGCTCTTCTTAGAAGGGGGCCAGGGTACATGTGTTTTATATAGGAAGGTGGTATCCTTTGTTGGCAGAACAGTTTGGCTCAGCTCAGCAACACATGGTTGATGCTGGAAACTGCCTCCCTTATAAGGCTAAATTATTAAAGCTGATTGAGTGATGATAATCGATCTTCTCTGGTAAATAGGATTTTTTCATAACAATGGCTTCTAAGTCCTGGTTAAACTGGAGAGAAAACACAAACAGGCTGGGTATTGAACCTGACCTCGGAGGTGCTTTATCTACTCCAGACTTGGAGGCTCTTAACAGGAGCGGAAAAAAAAATAATTTAAAAATCATGTTCGTTCTCCCATTTTAATTCCTGCAAATTCAAGTTAAGGATATTAGTGTTAAACCCAAAGTTGAACTTGTTGCATTAGTTTAATCACAGTTTTGTTCACCATTTAGTTGTGGGTGGAAACTCAGAGGAAAACTTACTTGTTTTACATTGGATGCTTCTGAATTGTTCTTTAATGTCATTCCGTCTGTTTATTGGATAAAAGTTGCATCTGATGAAACAGATTTTTCCCTACAGTAAAAGGATTCTTGGCTAAATTTCCATAGTTCAATTTTAATAATTCCATGCAGAGGCACTTTATTTTATGTACTAATAAAATCAGCAACATAATCTGTCAAAATAGTTCTCTCTGGTTGTTCTGATTGTTATATCACCCTTTGATTATTGTTTGAGAAAGTGAATTAAAAAACAGGAAAAATGTCCTTGACTTGGGTCAAGACTGTTAGTAAGGAGTGATTGTGGGTCCCGAAGAGTGTCCACCGGAAAACCTTTGATCTGAACCATTGTAGTTGTAGGTTAAAGGTCAGGGTCATGCTGGAAGGTAAACCTCTACCCCAGTCGTAAGTCTTTTGCAGCCTCCAACAGGTTTTCTTCCAGTGCTGCCTTGTATTTAGTTACATATTCCAATCAGTTTCTCTATCCCTGCTGACAAAAAGCAGCCCCGAGCATGATACCGTCACCTCCATGCACCCCGGTGAGGACGGTGTTTACATGGTGACGTGCAGCGTTAGTTTTTTCCTTGGTCTTCATCATGTTTTGTTCAAACAGATTAACTGTGTTTACTAATTAGATGGTTTCTGAAGACAGTTTGTCGCACTAGACTTTATTAAGAGGTGTTGGGTAAAGAAACGTCTTTGTTACACAATACTTTGTGTGGATCTTTCATTTATGATTTTGTTAAACCCAATGACGTTCGTGGTCATAATGTGACAACGTTTCAGGGGGCTGAATACTTTGGCAAAGCAGTGTAGATCTATATAGAATACTGACCAGTTAGGGGGGCTCCATGGTAGGACTGGACAGGGGTAAACGCCTCCTGCAAGTTCTCAGCCCTGTAGGTCTCTCCATACATCTTATGATGAGGAGAGCCTGAGTTTACTGATGCGTTGTGTTTCAGATCATGAACCTCATTCTGGGGAAAAAACACAATAATGCACAACGTGGTTTAGGGCTAATTTATGTTTTTATTCCATTCTGGTTGTATATTGTGGATGTTTTTTTTAACTGTGAACAAATTGTTTTAGGAGCAATCTCAAAGTATCCTAGTTGCAGTTGTGGTGACACTTCTGCAAAAACCTTGCAAATAATCTGTAGTTAAAACCTTATTTGTGTATGTATTATACATTTTTGGTGTGGATCTCCCTAAACAGTTGAAATGATGCTGAAATAAAAAAATAAAAATAAATCATAGGCTCTGACCTTGAGGGCTTCTACTTGCTGACATAACATCTGAAGGAGACTTTTCTGGTCTTCAACCCAATGAGGTGGTGTCTTGGGTGAAATCTAAAAAAAAAAAAAAGAGGCATTAAGACACTTCTTTGCATATCAAAATATACATAAATTATGGTAGGGGCTCACCAGTCTTTTGGAAGGAGAAACGATGCTTTTGCTCGGAGAGGGAGAAGCAAACTTAACATGCGATATGGTTGCACTGGTTTCTGTGAGGCGAGCAGGGCTGGAGTGAGCCGGTCCTCGTCGAAGCTCCAGCTCCTGCTCTCCCTCTTCTTCCATGTCCTCGCCAGTTTCCCCAAGTTGCTGATTTACGTCATTCAGAAGGTCCACCACTTCCTCCATGGACACGGGAAGCTGTGAGACAACAATTTAGCAAAGAAGCACAGATACAGAAGTTAAAACAATGTGTCAAGACTTCAGGTACAATCATCAGAGGGCAACATTGATCAAAATCCAAATGTGGAAATCTACATTTCATCTGTTTTTGCATTTTCAAACTTGCAACCAACCTTTTCGATGTCATCTGCATTAGCATTGTAGATTTTAGACAAGTAGTTCCTGAACTTCCTTAGAAACATTATACACCTGTCTTGGGTCTCCTCAACACCATTGGTGGCCTCCTCTGCCAGTCGCTGATATATCTGCAAACAAGTTACTAATTACGGAAAACTGTAACAAAAACCCCTAAAGACTGGTCAATATAAACCTTTAGGACATCACTGATAGTCCATCAAACAGTAACTTTGCATTAAAGTTCCTAAACACGTTCCATTTCAAAATGTCGTACTTTTCCAGACGGGAATTTCTAGATTTTTGTTAAATTTTTGAAATGCTTTCAGTATGACAGTAAATTTCAGTATGACAAAACGGATTAAAAGAAAAACGCATATTCAATTTTTCGTAATGGCCATCTCTGTAGACGTTTGAAAACAGAACTCGGACCTCTGAGTGCTGAGTCAGCAAGAGAAAAGAGAAGCCAGAGGGACCATCAAGGACCGACCAGACTACACAGGCAAAAACCCAGAAGCTGTGCCCAATCGATCCAATGGTTCCACGGCTCCAAACGCAACATTAAACTTTATTGGACTTCTTACTAGGAAATGATGCCAAGCATACCATGAAGAGCAGAAAAAAACAACACGTCCGTTGGATTTTTCCTACTGTTGTGTTTTTGTTTCAGCTTTTTCACTGCATACGCGTTATGAATAAAGATTCATCTTGTCAGCTTAGGACAAAGACCACGTTTTGTGTTTCGCCTCTTTTAGTACATGAGTTTGACACTCCTGCACTAAAGGAACAAACTGCATCTTTACCCTTATGCTAAAATCGCAGAATAAGAGCAAAAACAACCACTTCCATCAGTAAAAAGGCTACAGTTTATTCGCATCTGAAGGATTTGGCTCTCCTGAACTGGCTTCACTTCGTTATTTCTAATCCAAAGATAGCGGTATTGTTACATTAACATCCAGAGCTCCTTCGTCACCCTTAACAGTTAATTTAGAGGGTTATTTTCCTTGCTGACAGTTTCAACACCAGCTGAAAAATAATCATACATTGTCAAACAGTGAAGGAAATATGGAATTATGAAAACATCTGAACAGACACGGTTGATGTTTCCAACAGCAGATCATTGGTTTGTGTCTCTGCTGCCAGGTGGCAAAATTAATGGCTGTCAGTAGCTAGAAAATGTTTTGGTGTGAAACCCAATCGTTAAAATTGGACAGAAAGAGGTGATTTTTCCAACCAGGTAAATGAGTGGCATTAATGATCACCAACTTCTGACTAGAAGTAAAACTTTGCACAAAAGTTTATAGAATCTAAACCCTAAAAGGAAGGGATCTCATTTATTTTTGATTAAAGAAACAAACCCCTGATAGGCATGCGTCAATAACCAATAAGGTTTATCAAGGCTTTAATAAAATTCTTACTTCAAACCCAACATTTATAAACAGTCCGTTACAACACTGTTTTAGTTTGGAGAAAGTACTTAGAAGAGACTTGTTTTTTTAAACCTCTGTTTGAAGCAGAGAGTAATGAGATTGTATTATTGGCACCTCTCTCTTATAACTATAACTTTGTTTTGCTGCAGGACTCATGTCTGTAAAGCAACCAACTGCAGGCTAGCTAAACAGGCGTATGCCCTGATTAACCAGCTGATATTAGCTCGTTAAATTTGTGTTATAAAGATCACTATACCAAAAAAGTATCCTTCAATGCACCAAGCCCCTAAAATTTATTTTAATGTGTTTATTATATGTATGTCTTTATTAAAACCTAAAAAAAATCCATATAACTGTAATATTAAAATCAGTGTGTATTCAGTAAATAAAAGCAATTAGATCATGTTGTACAGTTTGGTTCTAAATCTTTGGTGTAAATGCTGTAATACTGAGTTATTTTTACTTAAGAGTATCATACTGCAAGAATCTCATACCTAGAAGAACACTGTGTTAACCCCTTACTACTGCACAGCAACAGGTCCGTTAAAGTGAAGAACAAGACCTGATCCATGTTGTAGTTTACCTGTGCTAAATGCCAGATGGATGACAGGTTATTGATGCTTTCCAAAGTCGCGATTGCCTCCTCTGTTCTGCCTTCGATGTCCAAAAGAACAGCTAAAGCTATTTTGGCTTCTTCTTCATAACCTTTAACAGAAGAAACCTGTGAACATAAAACACACCCAGCATCAGTAAAACAACAAGGTGCAACTCTGAGTTAACATTTGAAGCTTCACTTCTTCTATCCCCAGTTCACTTAATAGTGAGATTGTGGGTTTAATATTAACCTGAATGTCCTGAGAAGGAAAGTGTATGAAGAGAGGGTCCAGCGGTTCTGGTATAGTACGTCTGACTTTTATTTTCTCCAACAGGGGCATAACAACTTGCCAGTAGTGGACGCTGCGGCCGACGTACTCCTTCTGGTCATAATAGGAGTTCATTCCATCACCCTGCATTATTAAGCATAGACATTCAGTCGTCAGAGAGACGGGTCAGGCTGTCACATTATTAAGCGCAGGACTAAAAACGTCTGCTTGACACAAAGTTTCTTCAGCCGTTATAGATCCCACCACAAATACAAGAGACACATGGTGAAGGAAACAACATATATGGCTGGAAGCATTTGCACTTCATCCTGTCGAGCAGCTGAGGAGAAAGGAATGGAAAGGAGCAGCTGGGAAGACACACAGTTACTGAGAGGGACTTCTTTTGAGCCAGCTGTGCAGCCTGCTTAAGTGTAAACAGCTTTATATTTAATGTGCATCCTGAAGGAATACAGTTGGTTAGAACTACAGCGCCTGGGCAAAGTACTCACAGCCCGGGAACATCTTCATATCTTGTCAGGTTACGAGAACAAACTTTCATTAGGATTTTATGTGACAGACAAACATAAAGCAGCATGTAATTGTGGGGGGACAAGGAAAATTTTTAACAGATAAAAATCTGAAACAGGTTCAATTTAGGGCTGTACTTTGACTGGGCCATTCTAAACATTAATTAAAGCCTTTCCAGGAGCTGAATAAGCTCAACTTGTATTAGTGCGTGTTTGCACATACCGCCTGGCTGAGACTCTGCGCCCAGTGGATCACCAGCGCCGGTTGAAGCCCGTGTTTCTCTCCAGCTCTCAGGGTGTTCAGTCCGTGTTGCACAACCATTCGCAGTTTGGCCGATGTACCAGGACTGGAAGGGAGGCAAACATTTAAATTGCCGTCGTCATAATCTAAAAGTATTTCAAGCTTATATTCATAGCAGGAAACTGAGGATGCACTTTGGTTACGGCTTAATGTAAATTAAAGAAAAATGTCCTGACTGAGAAGACAAAATTGTAATCCCTGTATTGCTTTTCTGATACTCACGCGGCTCGTTTGTGTATCAGGCTGTAGATGGCGTCCCACCACTCCCTCTGCCTGTCCGTGGTCAGGAGGCGAAGGAGAGGAAGAGGGAGGCAGCGAGGCACGAAGAGCTGCTGCTGCCGAGGGCTGAGGCTGCGGCTGATCTTCGCCGTGTCCTGAAGCTGACAGTGGCCGCCGAAAACTACACCGTGTAAAAACACCTGAAAGCAGTAGAACAAACAGACAGAAATATTTAGCGCTTGTCTGTTGAATCAGAGTTTCTGCAAGTTTCAGGACGCCGAATTCAGAGGTGACTGTGGTACAGTGGAATAGCCGTCGTCTAGCAGTCCAGGAAGCTCGATTCCAGCTTAAGGGAAAGACACATTACCCCAAGCTGCCTATGGATCCGCGTAACAGTGTAGGAATATATGTACGTTAGTGAGTATGACCTATCGAAGACCTTTCATGTTGTCTTATATTGTAACTTTATGGATGTGAGTGTAGATGCACATGTAAACGATCAACCAGTAATACAATAATTAATATGGGACAAAGTCATCGAGTGTAGAGATGACCCTGCTGCGTTTTCTGACAAACTGTTTCTGATATACCTAAAGTTTTGAAGGTTAAATTTGACCTCATTAACTACTTTTTTACCTACTTTTAAAAGTTCTGAGTCAACCATTACTCCAAGATATTTAAATGTGGACAGCAACTAAAGTTCTTCAACATTCAGAAAAATGTTGGAGTCGTACTCGTACTCGTCGTCTTCTGCTTATCCAGAGTCTTCTGCTTATCCAGAACCGGGTCGCAGGGGCAGCAGACTCAGCAGAGACACCCAGACGTCCCTCTCCCCAGACACCTCCTCCAGGGGGAGCCCAAGGCGTTCCCAGGCCAGCCGAGAGACATAGTCCCTCCAGCGTGTCCTGGGCCGTCCCCTGGGCCTCCTCCCGGTGGGACGTGTCTGGAACACCGCCCGAGGAAGGCGTCCAGGAGGCATCCGGTATAGATGCCCGAGCCACCTCAACTGGCTCCTCTCGATGTGGAGGAGCAGCGGCTCTACTCCGAGCCCCTCCCGGATGGTCGAGCTCCTCCCCCTATCTCTAAGGGAGTGCTCGGCCACCCTACGGAGGAAGCTCATTTCAGCCGCTTGTATCCGGGATCTCGTTCTTTCGGTCATGACCCAAAGTTCATGGCCATAGGTGAGGGTAGGAACTTAAACCGACCGGTAAATCAAGAGCTTCGCTTTTCGGCTCAGCTCTCTCTTCACCAGAACGGACCGGCATAGTGCCCTCATTACTGCGCCAGCCGCACCGACCCGTCTGTCGATCTCCCGCTCCATTCTTCCCTCACTCGTGAACAAGACCCCGAGATACTTGAACTCCTCCACTTGAGGCAGGAACTCCCCGCAGATATGTTGGAGTCTTTTGATCATTTTTTTGAAATATACGGTTTTATTAGTGTGTAACAGAAGACATGATTTGGATAGCCAAAGCTGAACTTCTGCTAAAGCAGAAGGAAGGATGCGAGACGCTTCCACATCGTTTTTAGCTGATGTAAAAAAGGCCTCATCAGCTCATGAGTATAAACAGTCTGACAAGAATGTTGTGTGTGTTAACAAATAGGTCAAATAAAAGTGACCCGAGGACTGACTCTTGAGGGACACCTAGTGAACACTTTAGGCAGGGTGTCCTCTCTCTATCTACTATACATACTATTCCCTGTTGGATAGATGAGTCAAACCAATTCAGAAAATGGGTGGAAAAGTTAAAGTAAGTCAACCTAGAAAAAAGCCCTTGATGGTTTACAGAGTCGAAGGATTTTCTCAGTCACCGCCAATGTAAAGTGCAGATAATTTTAGATTAATACATTTGATTAATACATTAGAAATAAAATATGTGGCAGCCAGACATCTTTACTCCAATAACCTCAAGAAAAGAAAATCCACTATAACCATACCATTCAGTCCACTGTGTAATTTAATGTCAGTACGAAACCAGCTGGTCTGTGAAGGCCTCAGAGGTTTGTTAGAGAACAACAGAGGTCAAACAGCATCATGAAGACCAACGAATATAGAAAACAGGTCAGGGATAAAGTGATAGAGACAATTAAAGCAGGGTTTGGTTATAAAACAATATCTCAAAGGGTCCTGATTTATATATCATCTATAAACAGAGGAGTATGGCTTAACTGCACCTACCAAGACACAACCACCTATCTAAACTAACATACCAGACGAGAGGATCGTAATCAGATAAGCAGTCAAAAGGCTCATGGTAACTCTGAAGGAGCTGCAGAGATCCATCAGGGGAACTATTAGTTTTGCACTTTAAAAAATATGACTTTTGTACTAGAGTGGTAAAAATAATCCCACTGTTTAAAAAACCATTGTAAGGCAAAAAAAAAAAATCAAAGAAAACTAACGCTGCAAATCCACCTAAACACCTTCCCTAAAGTGGTAGCAGCATCTTGCTGTGCGGATGCTTCATTTCTGCAGAAAGAGCCAAGCTAGTCAGAGTTGATGGGAAGATGGGTGGAAATGAACACAGGACAATTCAAGAAGAAAACTTTTAAGAGCACACGAAGAGCTACAATGTAATGGTTCAAATCATATTCATGCGTCGTCCCAGTCAGTGTCCAGATGTGCATCTCAATTAGAAATCTGTGACAAGACTTGAAAAATCGATGTTCAAAGACTGTCTCCGTCCTATCTGACTGAGCAACTCCTCCTTTGGATGCAAGCTTGATTTATTAACAATCAGATTTAGATCAAACATGATCAGCTCTTATCATGACAGCTTACCTGAAGGTCTAGCAGGCAGATTGACTCTGGTGCGTTGGTGTCTAACTTGGAAGTTTCCAGCGTAAGCCTGGGAAACAGCTGCTGTAGCCAGTCCCGCATGGGCGACCTCTGCTCCAGGAGAGTCCACTGCAGCCCCAACCAGCTCAAATGCTGCAACTCACCATTGTGCAACAAGATGGAGCCTAAAACATAGAAAGTTTTGCCTGTAAAAGAAACTCATTGCTTCTAGATATTTTGATACTCAAGGAAGGTTTTAGGGTTAGTACCAGTGTCCCATCTGGCCAGTTGGGAGAGTTCTGGAGCCAAAGAGCTGAGAGAGTGAATGTCATCATTGGCAATAAAGGAGGATGCAGGGAAAGCCTGTGGACCCCAGAGGAGTTCAAACAAAGACTCCTGACCGCTACGGTTCCCAAATGCCTCCACTACCTACACAAAGAAACATACAATCACTACATCCGTTTCTAGAAACTTACCTTTATGATTTACAAAGCTAATCATTCCCGTCAATAATATACTGGATATAATACAGAAATTATTTGCAATAACACCCATAAAGTGCTTTCACACTTTAGTCTTGACTACATCAGGAGCAAAATTCAGTCAATATTTAAATTATGATTGCCCATTTGTATGTTTTATGTGAAGCACATTTATATTTTATTATAAACCAGAACAGAGAAGAGCTGACCTCTCTGATGAGGGTGAACACATCAGAGCTCAGATTGAACAACATGTGTCCAGCCTGACTCTGCCGGTCATTGGCCAGCAGCTCCAGGAGCTGTGGGGCAGACTGGTCTCTTTTGGTCACTTTTGCCTTTGGTCTGGGAGCCTGGTGGGAAACCAAGAAAGAATGCCATGAATGGTAAAGCAAATGTTTATATGAAGAAAATAATGGAAAATGTTTAAATATCTTGATGGCAATAACAATTTAGGTGGCAATATGTTTAAAATCACAATTTTATTAATGATTTAGTGCGAGGTTTATTCAGTGCCGTGCACAAGTTGGTATACTGTGCATCATTCAGTGAAGCCAGTCCCACCGCATAGAGAGACAAATTTCTAGACATTCAAGCGAAAGCTCAAAACCCTCAGACTGGTAAAGCATATTTCTGAGATGAATCCCAAGCTTAAAAAAGGTAAACATGTTGTAAATCCAGAGCTGACACTAAAGTATCATGTCATGACTCAGATTTCTCGTTTTTTTCCAGCAATGTTTTATGACATTCAGGACATTTTAGAGCGAAATATTTAACACGTTGGGTCCAATTATATGTATGTTCCACAAATAGTGAGAAATCATTAGGCTGAAGTTAGGTTTCCGATTCAGAAATGTAATAAAGGGCCAATTCATGGTTTATATAGCATCTGGACTAAGATGAGCTCCATTTTTAAAATCTATAATAACCTCCACTTAGTATGCAATTGTTAAAGCAGTTTCTGAACCTTGACATCTTTGTCTTAAAAAAAAAATATTCCATCTTTAAAATAAAAAGTTTTTCTGCACATATTTGATCTTTTTAATATTTTTAGATTTTTTAAGTTTTTTTTTTTCCTGCAGTCCCAAGTTTAGTAAAATATATCAAAATTAAATTGTTATGTGCACTTACTGGTATACAGACAATTTCAAGAGCAATAAAGTGGCTATTCCATTCTACTGGATTGGATAATTATAATCAATGTAAAAAAACATTTAGTAATTTAGATTTAATACATAAGTAGACTTGGATTATGGTCTTAACGCCACTAGTTACAGACTTTTCAAGAAAGCATACGAATCCTGTAAATCAACAACGCGGGGCAGCCGCAGAACGACACTGGGGTACCTGGTATGCCAGCAGGTAGCACAGTGCGGCCAGGTCGATGACGGCTCTCCAGGTCTGCTGCCGATCCTGGGCCAATTTCAACAGCAGCGTGCCAGCGTGCAGGTAGAGGTGAGCCCTCATCTCCACAAACACCTCAAGAAGATCATCGCTGAATAGCACCGCAACGCTGCTCAGTGCCTGCATAGCTTGGTCAAAACTGTACAAAACAAGAAGACAGAGAAACAAAACCAAGATGTTACTTATGGAATAAGTAAATAAGTATTAACTGAAGCAAAGCAAGTGTACTTTTATAACACTGAGTACGCAGTTGCATACAAATACATGCTGAGGTTGCACTATATGACGAATTTGCCCGGAGCCAAACCACCATGAGTCACAAGGACATAATAATCTAGAAAAACTGGCTATGAATTAAATCTGCCTTGTCAGAAGTATTTACACCCCTTTAACTTTTTCACATTTTCTCAGGTTACAACCACACACTTTATTGTTCTTTTCAAACAGACCAACACAAAGTAGTACCTGACTGTGGAGTGGAAGGAAAATCTTTAAAACAGATGAAAGGGTGCATTTTTATGCTTCTCTAATGAAACCAATTAGACAATGAGTAAATACCGTCCATCTGCATTTTTTTTTTCATTTCTGTATAAATACTCTCATGCAACTAAAAAGGTGATGTGTGGCAGACACTGCAAAGGTTTTTTTTAGATACTGCATAGAAAAGAATAAAGTCTAAGCCTAATGGACTGAATTTCACATATAAAGCTTCTTTAAAAACAATAAAACGGCAACCCTCTTGGACCTGACCTACCTCCTGAATGCATCGAGGCTCGGCTGCACGCTGCTCTCAGACAGACTGATTCGCAGCAGGCTGCAGTGTGCCAGCAGCACTTCTCTCTGGAGACGCCGACACATCTTCTCATTGCTTGAAACGCTGGGCTGAGCCAGATATTCCTGAACAGAAAACATTCATCGTTAAGCTGCGGGTTTAAAATCATGCTCAAAACAAAACAGAAAGAAAAACAATCATTTAAATTAAAGATAGTCCAGACTGATGGGCAAGAAAATGAGAATAAGTCCTGACCTGTAATGTGTTTAACTGCACATTGTACCAGTCCAGACTGTTGCGCAGCAGGCCCTTTTTCTCAGTAGTGAGACAATGTTTTATGGCCTCATCCAGCCGACCATCCTGACAAAACAGCTGAACCAACTTTACATTCACATGGGGATCAGCCGGCCTCGCTGCGAGCTCAGCTTGGAGGAGGTCGAACAGCTGGTTCCAGCCCTGCTGGCCCTGACGACTCAACAGACGCTCCTGAAGGGACACAAACAGACGTGTGGCAGAGAGCTGACAACAAGGCAGCTGCTACTATGTGTATGCTAGAGGAATAGTTACACAGCTGAGAGGCTACAGAGAAGTCTTACTGGGTAAAACAGCTCTCACCTTTAGGTTGAAGACTTCTGGGTTACCAGGCATTAGCTTTGCGGCTTTTTCCACCCAGAACTCTGCTCTGCTGTCACAGTCCTCCTTACTAATGAGCAACTCAGCAACCTTCAGCACCAGGTCTCTCTGCACTGGGTTCAAGTCCACTGAGCGCTGCATGAAAAGAGAAGCTGAGGTCAATAAAAATTTGAATTTAAAGCAAAAACAACATCTTTTCTAACTTCTAAAAGATACATGGAGACATAGTTGCAAATTACAACAGGTGTGTTAGATGCTCAGGAGGCATCTAAAATATGAGAAAATGGATTCAGTAATTTAACACGATGTATTGGAGCAATATCTGTTAATACAGATTCCTAGTGTAAATTCAAGAGGTCTGCCTTCATCTGTTGGGCTGATCACTAAAATAAAGCCTCTTTTTAGGTAAAAACCTGGGGTCTGATCTTCAAAGATTGCAAACAAGGAGCGCTAAATTTCTTATGCAAGAAAACAAATAATTGCAAATAATTGCGCGTGTTGCGCGCTATCTACAAAGATTGTGTGCGTAATGGATAACAGGTACAATAGAGGTACAGACCGCCCTATTTAGATGAAAATTTAGAGTTTGCTACTGGCTGTCATCATGAGAGGGCGTCGGAGAGCAGGAAGCCGTAAAAGAAAGATGAAGTTCGAAGTCATGGAGTTGGAGGTAATAATAAAAACATAACAGTAATAAATTGCATTTATATAAGTATCTCAAAGTGCTACAAAACAACAGGAAAAACATACAGAAACATGAAAATACTAAAAGCTATAGTTAAACCATGAAATATCAATTATAAAACGTAGAAAAGCCGACAGCCACTGTCAGACTTCCATCGAAACACCACTCTAAACAGCTGAATTTAGATGTAAGAAGATTTGCCATTGCAAAAACTATTTATGCCATTGTAAAGGCCTGCATGGAGGCAATACCTGCTGGGCTATTTGATTTCAAGCACAGCACATTCAGGCTCTGCATGCAAAGGGTTTATGTAGCTAGCTGAATGATTTTTCACTGTACTTCCTTTGTTAATACCAATCACAATATTAATTCATTTGGATTAATTCAATTAGTCATGATGAAAAATAAAAATTGTCTATTTGTAGGGAACATCTGATGAGTTCCTACTCTTATTTTCACAATGTAATACAAAGGATGACGTACTTAATTAGTTGAAACCAGGTCATACAATAAATAAAGTTTTTTCTTGTCTTTACTCAGTTCCAGTTTTGTTAAAAGGATGTACAGTTAGTAAATAACAACAACAACATTATTTGTCTAAAGCAAAACCGTTAAGAGGTTCCAGTATTCTTGGTGTTACATGACCAGACGCAGATTTTAGTTGCAAATGCAGACAAGAAAAACATTCAACAATCACTTCATTTTAGTGCGAAAACTTTCAAGAGGTACAAAGAATATATTATCTGCATACAGTTTCAATCTCGCCCTTAACATCAAGTATATTCACAGGCAAGAAAGTCCTTTAAGCTAAACGTTAATGGCAACGCACATCCGTGACGTATGATGCATGTATAAATAAATACATCCTGATTACTTTCTGCTGAACAACCCACACCGGAGGCACCTGCTCGACAGTTGATACTTCAAGATCCCAGGGATCCTTTTCAGAACCTGTTCAGTACAGAACCGCTAATGCTACCAATAAAACAATATGTTGCTGAAGTCCAGCAATCAGTTCTGCCTCGACACATTTCAGCTCGACAAGTCGGATGCATGTACAAAGACCCAAACTGGCGCGATGCAACATGCTGCGCCCATCACAAGTAGTATTATAAACCGAAAAGGGAAAAAAATAATAATTTTAAGTTCATTTGTATGAATGCAGTTATTTGAGGGAGCCTCTATTTAAATGAAAAAACCCACAGCAATTACAAATGTAAAAAATTTTGAAAAAAAATCAAGGATTTGTGGCACACTTTAACAAACCACATTTTATGTACCTGAGACACTATCAGAACACCTTGATTAATGCAAGTCGCCCTATATCAACCCCTTAAAATCAGCACAACCTTCCTACCTTGTAGCAACCGACTGCCTTGTTGATCTCCCCCTCTCTTTCATAAAGATGCCCAAGGAATTTGTGTGCTTTGGGATCCCTCTCCTGCACTTTGAGATACTCCGATACATGCCTAGGGAGAGCATGAGACACGCATCATTTACAGTCAACACAACGTCAAGGAGAAAGTAGCACACTTTGTCCGCAATGGAGATGCTTACCTTTTCGCAAGTTCATATTCTTTCGCCTCAAAGTACAGTTTTGCGAACAGAAATCCTTTGACAGGCTTCTGGGGGACGAAAAAAAAAAATATCACCACTCATTATTTCAAATTAAACAAAGGTCTGCCAATGCTTTATGTTTACAATCTCTTCAGTTGGCCTTTCTTATCTGCCAGACTAGATTTATTATGCAAAACATTATTAATTGAGGAACTGGAAAACAGAACTTGTAACATGTAGTTTATAGGTGGAGGCTCTCACACTAATGTCACCCAGTCACATCTTTTGCATATAGTGCCTCACCCACAAAACCAACAAACCTTGAGCCACCTTCAGCTTATCGGATAAATTTAAGGTTTCAACTTGAATGCATTTCCAAATAATACAAAGAGTTAATCTGGACTAATCTGATGACATACATATTTCATTGTTCCATAAGTCTAATCTCCTGTAACTGAAGCCTCACTGTTTGGTACTCTTGACCTTTGAGACATCAAAAAATTACATTCGTGCCGAGATAAACCATTCCTGAGAGTCATTTCACAAAATCTAGCAAAAGGAATAATCTGCGTTCTTTCTTTCTTGTTAAATTTTAATCTATCCTTCATTCAGTTTCACATAAGCAGATTTTTTTTGTAGTTTTATTTTTATTTTTTGCAGTTAGCCTGCTCCAGACTGGACATTCAGGCAGATTTAGTTATTTCTGGAATCTATAACTTCAGATCGACTCTTGGGAAGAAAACGTAACACCAGTCAGTCAGCTGAGAAGTAAAGCTCGGGAAAACCATGACAAATACCGAATGTAAAACAAGAAACTCAACATGGCTTCAGTCTTCTTCTTTTAATCAAGTGCAGAATATAAAACCTTTCTTGAGATATAAGCCAAAAGACAGCAAAGAGTGTTAAACGTTGCAAAGTTAGCTACCAGAAAAATTACGCACACATTATTAGAGGAATCAAACCAACATAAACCTAGAAATAGAAGCAAAAAATATCATAATCATAAAATAATCCGGTTTTACTGATTTATCAGGATAATGATGAATTGTGTCTCGCTATATAAAACAATAAAAAAAATTATACCCACCCAGCAGATATATGTTGTGGTCATCATGTATGTTGAGACTATTACATGTTAAACAAACATGAAGAACTACACGGGAAAAGCAGGCAGTTTAAAGTTGGAGGCATATTTCAAAAGGTTCTTATTTGATTTTTATTTTAATGCTACCCAATTTCATTTATTGATGAAAACAGAAAAATATGTTCCATCAAAGTCTTTTAGGTTTTTGTAGCAAATTACTAACATCAGATACTAAAAATAATTTAACTTAAAACTACAATTATAGTTGCACTGACAGGCATCCCATAACCTGGCAATAAATTGGTTTGGCTGGGATCACTGGGTCAAGCCCAGTTTTTTCGTTTAAACACCAGGATAGACCTTTAAAGGCCGGCTAAAAATGATATTTTTAATCTGCTTTTGTTTAGTTTTATCTTCTGTATTTCCTTGTTGCTGAAGCATTTTGTGATTTTTATCTTGAAAGACTTTAGATCTGCTTTTAGCATTCTCTAGTATAAAGTTAAGCTTTACTATAGAAAAAATAATAAAATAAATCACAAACGTATAGTAAAGCTGTGTGTTGAGTAACATATGGAGAGCCGTTTCATTCAAAATTAAATAAATAAATACTGCTATTGATAAATTACTCCATGAAATAAATATCCCCATGAAATAAAACAAAAATAATCATGTTAAAAGAAATGTTCATCTTATTTTATTTAATTCATTTCAAGATTTATTTAATTTGCTTAAAGATTTATTTATTCATTTCTTAATGCAGTTTTAACTACTGCAGTAAAGCTAGTTTACGTGTTTCAGTGACTTTTACTTCTTAACTCCGTTTTTCATTTTAAGCTCTTTTTATTTCATGTTTTTTATATTCAAATGAGGGGACGGGGTTTTATCTGCTGGGCGGCGCTGGAACAGCAGGGCCGAGCTCAATCCGTGGCTGTGGCCGGCAGAAGCACGCCGCTGCCTGCCAGAAGACAGCATGCCGGCCGTAGAAACGTGCCACGGCGGTTGACGCTGTTTTTGTGGAAACCAATGCTGATTATCGGCAAACGGGATGTCATTATAGTTACAGCCTGTTACTTTTAAATGATGATGCCTTTATTGGTTTTTATTTAATAAACAGCGTTAGACCCCATAACATAAGGTGGCTGTATTTACTCGAGATGGAAAATAAATAGCGCTATGTGTGTGTATCTCGTGCTGAAAGGTTGACGAAGACTTATTGCACAAACAGCTTCCACAAAACGGCGGCAACCGCCGTGGCGGGCTTCTACGACCTTCTGGCACCTTCTGGCTCCCTCCAGCATGCTGCTGCCGGCCACAGACAGGAGTTGAGCTCGGCCCTGATGTCCCAGCACCGCCCAGCAGATAAAACTCCACCCCCTCATTTGAATATTAGAACATGAAATGAAAAGAGCTTAAAATGAAAAACGAATTTAAAAAGTAAAAGTCACTGAAATACGTAAAGTAGCTTTACAAAATAAATGTGTCACAAAATAAATCTGCATTATGAAATAAATAAATCTTTAAGTAAATTAAATGTATCTTGAAACGAATTAAATAAAATAAGTAAACATTTCTTTTAACATAATTATTTTGTTTTATTTCATAGGGATATTTATTACATGGAATATTTATTAATAATTTATCATTAGCAGTATTTATTTATTTAATTTTGAATGAAACGGCTCTCCATAGTAACAAGCTGGTGCTGCTTTATGAAACCGCGCGTTTCCAGGCGTGACGATGACACTGAAGTTGGCATCCGATTAGGAGCGTCAATAAACTTATTTTACAGACTAGGTTGATGAGCTCTTGTTGACAATCTAGGATAATTAGGCACACCAAACCTGGATTGAATTACTCTTAACTAAACTAAGAAACTTTAATACACAGTTAGTGGTCAGTTGGACCTTAAGAAATAAAGCTTTCTTAGTCGACAAGTTGTACATACCTACGATTAGATTAGGCAGTCAGTTTAAAATTCAAATGAGGGTATACCTACAGAGGTCGAGATTGAAACTAGTTATATATATATATATATATATTTTAATTAGAGCTGATAAAAGGCACTCCTGGTTCATGTAAAAACAAACTAGCTCTTTAATAAAGTGAATCTAAAGCCTTGATTATGAAGCTAACTTCTTGGTCGTGAAACCGGTTGATAGCATGTGGCGCTAGCCGGGAACGGCTACCACAGGTCGAGCGGACACCAATTTAAACACAAACTGGTGACAAGCTCTCATGTTCAAAACTATAAGTGGTGTTCGGATGAAATACAGCCAGGCTTGAATCTATACGCCGGCTAAAAGTCACATGCGGCTCAGACTTAGCAGCGGGAGCAGGCTAGCCTTCTTAGCCGCTGGGACTATCTTACCTCTTTGAGTAAAGGAGAGGAACTCTGTACGGAGGAAACGTAGCGGTCCACTTCAGCCTTGCTCCGCCTCATGGCTTTAGACGTCGGGGACTTCTACAAGAGCTGACCACAATTCACACGCTAGAAGAGTTCACGAAATGTAAAAGAAAACACTGACATTAACATCACGTTAACTCCCCATAGTGATAGTGCGCAATCAAATGGCAGAGCGCGTTACGTAGTCTTGCGCAAACTTGAAACAGACTCCTTGACCAATCAGATCTGGGTATTCTTTGACGCACGCTGACGCACTGTATTTTAAAAGAGGGCCGATAATGTCCAAAGAGAATACGTAAACATGCATAAAGTAAAAAGGTATTTCTATTACCTGCACTGAATTGATGAGTGTGGCTGAAAGCGTAGCCTACCTTTATTTACATGCAGCAGTATCTTTGCTCAGTGTCCTTCTTTGTACTTTTAAAATGTTTTTGATCAGTTCTATTTAGGCTTTTAAGTTCCTGTTTTTCTTTGGAATATGGTTGTTTTGCTCAAACTTTCTTTCCGGCATGTTTTTTTTTTTGCACATGTATTCAGCCTCCCTGAGTCAATATTTTGTAGAACCTTATTTTACTATTATTTTTTATTTTGCTTTTCAAGTCTTAAAATACATTTTTCATTGGATTTAGGCCTGAACTGTGACTGTGTCATTCTAACACATAAATATGCTTTGATCAAAACTTTTTTTTTGTATTTTCAGCTTCATATTTAGGGTTCTTGACCTGGAGCAAGGTGAACCAAGCCTCAAGTTATTTGCAGCCTTGAAACCCTAGAATTGTCCTAAACTTAGCTCCATCTGTCGTCCCATTAACTCTGACAAGTTTCCGTGTCCCCACTGAAGAAATTTGTTCTTACATGTTACTGCCATCATGTGATGTGTAGTGTTGGTTTTATGCCAGACATCATATCGTACATGTCGGCCAGAAAGTTAAATTGTGGCTTCCTCTAGTCAGAGCACGTTCTTTCATATGTTTATTGTTTTTCCTACATGGCCTGTAGTAATTGCAATTGCAATCTCAAAAATGTATTCCAACCCAAGACCATTCAGTGCTTTATTAACCAATTGCAAGATTTAATAATATATCTTTTTACAAAGAGTGAGTCAGTGCAGTGATTCAAGAATGAGTGTGATATGATCCATTATGGTGGTGTTGGTCAGGACTCTGGCAGCAGGATTTTGGATAACCGTAATAACAATCTAACCTGCAGATATTTAAAAAAAACTGGGCACCAGTTTTTCTATGTTCGGTTTTGACAGAAACACTTTATACTGGTAATAGTGTAAAGGTGATAGTAAGCTGATTTAGTAACAGGCTTCATGTGGTTGTTAAACTGTAGGTCTGGGTCCAAAAACACCAATGTTTCTTGTTTTGTCTGTGGTCTTTAGCCCCATCGAGTCTAGCTCAGTCAATCTCTACCCTTGCATTTTAGGGACGAAACCCAATGACTTCTGTCTTTTTTGCATTAAGCTTAAGGAAATTCTGACCCATGAACGCACTGACTCAGTGACTGGAGGGGGCTGTGGGAATGAATGTCATCCTCATACATGTGGTAAGACATGCAGTAGTACTCTATAACCTAACTTATGGGAATTATATAGATATATAGAGAATGGCTCCTAGAGGAACGCCATAACTGATATTAGTTTGCCCAGCTTTATAAACGCCAAATTACAAAGTAGTCCCTGTCTGCCAAAAAAGATCCGAACCAATTTAGCAAAGTCCCAGACAATCCCACCCACTTTCCAGTGTATTTTCAATGATCTTAGTCAGAAATGTTTGATTGAATATAGGTCTGTAATTATTTATTATCAAAGCATTTAGATTTGGTTTGTTTATAGGTTTGATCACTGTAGTTTACAAGACTATCAGCCATAGTGTTGTACACCATTAATCCTGAATCCAAATTAAACCAAAAAGTAAAGCCCTTTAACTTGAAAACACCAGTCCACACAGATTTCAAGCTTGGACATACTGTGTTTATTCAGACAGATCGACAGCAATAAAGCAGCAATAAAACAAAGTATAAATCATGCACTTTGGTGTGTTGTCTATAATAAAAAAAAGCCTTCAGAGGGAAAGTACAGTGCGACAGGGGCATTTTATTTTGCATAATCTATCTGACATATTTTGTAACATATCAAATAAAACTACATCCTGCAGTATTTATAGAGCAGCTGAAGTTCTGCCTAACAACAACCAGTCCATTGAGTGCTTCTGCATAAGAAATGTTGTTCCATAATACAGAAATGCAAAACAGAAACGTTTGTGTTTACATGACTGTGGAATGTGTTTTATTTTTACTACTGAATCAAAATGCAAAGAGGAAGCATTACAAGATAAAGTATAGTGCAAAAACAATTATTTTGAAACAGAGGGCTCCTACTTCTTTTTTTTCCAAATCAAGTCTGAGCTCAGAGGAAGTTGGTACACTCTTTTAAGATGATCACTTTCACTGGATTTATGATCAACAGAGGCAACATCCGGTCTCTACACAAGTAGTAACACACGCGGTAACAGTTGCTGTAAATTAAATCCTGTCACAGTGGCGCTTAACGTGTTCAGCACTTGTTTTCAAATCGTGTTGCTCAACAAAATGGATTTTTAAAAGTAGAAGTTCAAATGTTGGAGTGGACTGCATGGGAACAGGTTTCTGCTTTAGTATCCATATTATGTATTAACTAAATAAAGGTGGATTTATAAATAATTGGGATTAATTTTATGCCTATATTATAGTTTTGTATCTAATTTTTCATTGCCTCATGGCTATCAGTTCACTGATCGTTCATTAGGTATTACTTTTAATGATAATGTTTAGTAAATAATAAAAAAATAATAAATTGTTAATGACTAAAGTATTAATTATTTAAACAATGCTTATTAATAAATACATTAATAGCTAAATAATTCTTAGTTTAATTTATAACATCTATTACTATTTCATTGCAAACATAAATCAAAAGCTGGCGACAGAATCAGAGCCGACACCTGCTGACATATATACTGCATGGTATATAAAAAATGTACAGTAAATACTGTAACATGCAATCTAAAATACCGTGTTCACTACTGATGCATGCCGTACAAAAATCATTATTTGGTGCACAAAGAGTTAATTTAACTTCTAACTAAATACACATTTCTTTCTCCTAAAATTATAAATATTACTATAAAGCCTGTAACATTAGAGTATACTGTGTTGTGTATAGGTATTTAATAAAAAATCATTTTTATTGTGTTTGTGTTAAGTTTATGCCATTATTATGAAAAGGCAGCAGGTTATTATTTTAACAGGAGATATTTTTGGATTAGGACAACAAATTAAACAACCTGTCATATTTCTATGTCTCTAACAGCCTCTTAAATATAGAATGTGTACTATAAATGTTGCTGTGAAACAATCAAATATATAAAAAAAATATACAAAGCAGAATTCAAGCAAAAAGGCACTTGAACAGTAAAGCTAAACCAGTTTAAGGAGCATGAAATCAAGGCACAGCACTTTTCAAGTGTGGGGCTGCAAGTAAAGACTCTCAGTGGGGGGCACGAGCATGGCCACCTCAGGGTTTCATCTCCTTCAGCTGCTTAACCGTCTATTCACTTCCGTCCAGCAGCTTCAGACAGCTTCTTCAGCCTCTTTTTGAGCTCCAAGGGGAACTTCTCATAGCACTTTTTACACACCGGCTTCATGTCGAACTCCACAAACTTGTTCCTGTGGAGTGAAAAGATAAGCAGTTGCAGTCTGGAAGTAAGACCTCGCTACAAAACAATAAAACACCTATTGATATAGAACTGTTGCTGGTTTATGACTCCACTACCATGGGAAATCCTATTATTAATTGATAAATAAATGCTTTTGTTTTTCACCTTTCCTGATCATTGGTCCATATCTTTCACAATTTTTTCCCAGGGTTTTTGACCTTTGTAACAAACTTACACCTGGTCATTATTCTTCTTTTAGTTCAACTACAACACATTACAAAATGAGACAAAGAGTTCTACCTGTTTTCTTTATTTCCAAAGAAGGTACATTTAGCTGGTGCTTCTGTGTTCAGCTGTGTGTCTTTCAGGATGAGGATATTGCTGCCATTTGGATAGTCTCTTTGGTTTTCTCTCTCATTGTAAGTATTCCCAGCTCTGTCGTTCGGAGTTTAGCCGTCTCCTAACTGGGCCGAGTCCATGACAGACCTTTAAATGCCACTAACTCTTTGTACTCTGTTTTTCCTGGCTGAGTGCATGCTTGCTTAATGGTCTTTCAATTTTAAACAAAGCCATTGTTGGAGATACTGATACCCCTAAATCTTTGTCTTTTTTTACAAAAAGCACTCCTGGAGCAGCTGCTTATTTGTTTGCTTCCTGTCCTCTCAACCCCTAGTCAGTTGTAGCAGACGGCAGACTGAGATTGGTTCTGCTGGAGGATTTTTTTCTGTTAAAACGGAGCGGTTCCTCTCTAGTGTTGCCACACGCTTGCTCAGGATGAGAGATTGCAGCAAAGTCAATGCCTCGATATCAGCTGATCTTCCTTAGATAGATAACTTTTAACTGTCCGACAATTCAATGATCAAATTAACTTGGCTGCATTGTATAATAATTTGGATCGAATCGGGTTGTGTAACTGGATCTGAATCTGACTAGATGAGTGAACCAAAAACATTTTACATTCAGAAATGCCATCAATCATCTACACATAGTCAAATGGCTTCAGTTTGTTATAGGAGCCACATTAACATGGGGTACGTTTTGGCCAATTTTGTCTTAGCTTAGCCCTGTATGGGTCCAGATTCATCTGTAAATGTCACACGGAACCGCCTGAATGCACTCCAGTTCAATCAATGAGAAAAGTTGCAACCTCAAGCGGATCAGACCCATTCCTTCTCCTGTACAGCGCATTTTGTTCTGTCTCAGTGTCTGCATGATCATCACTATATTGTCTAAGCTGCTGAATAACAGCAAAATCTCTCCATGGCTAAATGCAAACAATGAAACAGAACTTAATGCGTTCCAGTGGACGAGACATTTTCTTAACCACTTATTTGTACCATCATCAACATCATAATGTTATAAGGTAAGTACATATTAAAGTTAACATCATTTTAATGTTTATATAATATATTGTCTTGTTAATACAATATAGCATTCATATTGTTCAAATGAAAAGTATTTTGCAATAACATGATAGTATGTTGTACTTATGTGAAAAGTTTATTGTTAGACGATAAGTTTTTACTTTTTACTGAATAAGGGGGGGTTGACAATGAAACTGAAAACCTGGTTTTGACCACAAAAATTTAAATTTAGTATGGTGTGGGGCCTCCTTTTGCAGCCATACTGCGTGAATTTCGTCTTGGGAAGCATATACAAGTCCTGCCATGGCAGAGGGATTTTTTAAGCCATTCTTCTTGCAGGATAGTGGCCAGGTCACTACGTGTACTGGTGGAGGAAAACGTTTTTCCCGACTCGCTCCCCAAAACACCCCAAATGGCTCAATAATATTTAAACGGGACTGTGCAGGCCATGGGAGATGTTCAACTTCACTTTATGTCATCAAAACCCAATCTTTTACCAGTCTTGCTGTGTGTATTTGGGGCAGCATCCCCATACATGGCACTGCCTTAGGTACAATGTTTTTTAACCCCTTGAACTGGGCCTCAAGAAGGTTCGGTATCATTGGCAGTGGGGCGCGCCCATTAGACAAGATTGGGGCCCAAGGGGAAACATGATATGGCGCCCAAACCATCACTGATCCCTCCCCATGCTTCCTCTGGCATGCAAAAGTCTGGGTGGTACGCTTCTTTGGGGCTTTCCACACCGTAACTCTCCCGGATTGGGGGAAAAAATAAAATGGACTCATCAGAGAACTACAGTTTCACATTGCCCCCCACCCAAATTTGCCTCCCTTTCACCATTGAAACCCACGTTCGGCATTGGCAGAGGACCAATGGTTTTTCTATAGCACCCGGCCGTGTAATTTTACCCTGGGGAGCTCCCGACGGGCAGTTCTTTGGGAAAAAGGAAGGAGGTGCCATTTAATTTTTCCTTATTTGGGCGCCGTGGTACAACTGGGTTGCACCCGAACATCCTTTTGACAGCTTTCTTTGGGACATTTTAATCCTGTTTGGGTGTGGGTTTGTCCCTTCTTGGGGTATGCTGCATACTCTGGGTCCGTGGCTCGATACATCACAAAACTTGGTCTTGGGCACAGAGCCCCAGAAAGACTGCACCAAAAATTTTGTCCTCTTTTGAACCTAGTATGTCACCCTAATTTGTGTGCTTTCAATATTTTAAGAAAAAATGTGCTCTTCCCCTGCTAATTGAACCTTCCACTCTGCTTTATGGTAAAATGTCAATCAAAGAAGACTGGGGTACCAGGTGGTCCAATTTAGCCCTAAACCTCCCCCCCTAAAAAGACAGGGGTTTTGTTTTATTTTCCCAAAAACCCCGTAGCTTACTTTTTTTTTGCCTGGGGGACAGCGCTTTTTAATTCAAATTTAATTCAGGTTTATTTTTTATAGCGCCCAATTTACAACAGTCTCTCAAGGACTTTACAAAAGCAGGTACATACTTCCAATTTAAACCTAATCATTTAACAGGCAGTAGATTTTGTTTTTTTATTCAAATTTGGGTAAAAAGTTTTTTCTTTTAAGGAAAAACCCGCAATTTATCCAGTCAGTGACTTGCAGCTTCCCCCCCTCCGGATGAGCATGTAGAACAGTGGCCCGTCACTGGCGGGGGACTTTGCAAAAAATCCCCCAAGCGTTTTTTTTCAGAAAGGGTTTTTAATGAATGGGTTAATTTTTTGAAATTTGGGCTGAGCTGCATTTTGTTTAATTTGATATGAATTTGTCTTAGAAAGTGCATTGAGACGGTAGTTGTTACGAATCGGTACTATGTAAATAAACCGAACTGATGAACAACTATATTTTTCACAACAAACCCCACTGTATGGGTCCACATAAAGATTACCTGTCTTTATTTCTTCCTAGATGTTGGCTAACCCTCTAAACTCTTTCACTCAGCTATTTCTGAATGACGTTCCCTGTCAAAGTATTTATACACTAACCAGGTGGGTCACGAGTAACACCAAGAGGAAACTTTAGATTTCCTCAGTGAGGCAAAAGCTCCCGGAGGGAAATTTTTTGGTTTTCCTCCTATACCAGACGACGGGGGGACCCCGAAAAAAAAGTTTTCCCTTCACCACAACTGTCTTTTTTTTGTTGTTTGCATAGCAAGTGCTGGTCCAAACCCTGATTTTTTATTTCCTGCTCAAAGGTGGTCACGTGTGGGAAAAACATTTCAGCATTGCATCACTCAGACGTGTACAACTAAGCCAAATCTCTGCTTTGATAAGCTCAGTGTAACAGAGGTTTTAGGGTTAAAAGTTGGCAGAAAATTGAAAGACTAACAAGGGTAAAGGAAGGACCAAAGGAGGAACAGTTGCGAAGAGGACAAAGAAAAAAGGGGGGATTCAGAGACACATGGGTATCAACAGTTTCTTCTTCTTCTCTTTTGAGTCACGTTCACGCTTGGCCAGCTGACGTCTCATGTCATCCGGGAACCTTTCAAAGCAGTGTTTGCACACTGGCTTCAGATCCACCTCAATAAACTTATCCCTGACAGAGCAGGGATGATGAGGAGATGAACGGTTGCAGGACAGAAGGAATAGAAAGCAGTTTAGGAGAAATAAGAATTGTGTAGAGATGGCAGAAAGGAAAAGGAGAAGGTGGGAATAAATGAGGGGAGAGATGGGAAAAAGACAACAAAAACAGACAGTTTAGAAATCAGTAAAGATCAGTATAAAAGTTCACAGAAAAAAATAAGTCTTAGAGGCGAGGTTGCAAGTCATGAAACAGACACCAGGCAGAGCATGCAAAGAAACCTCAGGCGTAAGGCATGAATTTATAGTTAGAGAATATAGCTAATGCCAAATAACAAACCAAAAAAATCTGGGTAATCATCATGATTAATGAACAATAGATCCCAAAGTCGGGGGTTGAGAAATCGTTTGAGTGTACAGTTTGAAGAAGGTTGTTACAAAAAAATAAAAAACATAATTAAATGGATAAACTGATAGAAACCCGGTAAAGACTGCGCTGTCATTACAGCTGAATCTAAATTATACAGAAGAAATGTCATGAAAAAGTTTTTATAATTTAGAAATTCCCATCAACAAGTAAAACTCGTAAATAATATAATTTTTTTAGCACAAGTGAT